>CAHIKZ030000802.1:382500-502500 GCA_903632075.3 Acanthosepion pharaonis
ATACTGTTTTTGTTATACTATCCTTGGCAGCCAGAACGTTCTAGAAATTCTTGAAACTTTTAGAAACTTCTTGAGAGTTCTAGAAAATCCTTCAGCAAATCAGCGCTGAATCTATGTAGGATGTAATGGAAAATAGGTTAGTTTCAAAACATCGATGCAAAGAGAATAATAATCATTTCTTTTGTTTTTTTTAGAGAAAAGCAATTAGGAAATAACACTTATTAACAAAAGACAAAAATGTAAAAATTTTGTTACACAGTATATAATCATTGTTATTGTTAATATTGTTAATATTGTTAATATTGTTAATATTGTTAACATTGTTAATATTGTTAACATTGTTAATATTGTTAATATTGTTAACATTGTTTCACAGTATATAATCATTGTTATTAGTTAATATTATTTTCAATCTCAGTGTAATTATTAATACAACGGTGTTTATCAAGGTAGAATTCTATTATATACATATATGTAAAAGAAAGGATAAACACGCAGGCACACATCTGTATATTATATATAAATATACGTGTCATAGAAAAGAGAAGGAGAACGAATATTTTACATTTTATTTTATTTGCTTATGCTGTTTTCAATATGAGTTAGAAATCACAGATTCGTACCGGGTACGTGATTTCGTTTCGTCTCTTTTTTAGATTTTCGTTTTTTATTAAATCCTCAGCCTTAACATCGGTTTTCAATACACAGACATGTCACCGTGAAAGATTTCAATGGTGGAAAGCGAAGCATGCTGATTTGCCTCGCAGTCCTATTTAATGAATTTATTCAACTTTCAATTGAAATAAAAAAAAAAAAAAAAAAATGGAAAACAGGCAATGATGGTGAATAGAAATTGAGAATCAATGCCAAACATGTTTTACGGGATTTCATTACCATTAATGTCATTTTTATTATTAATATTTTTCGTATTATTTATATTTTATATTAATATTTTTTGAAAGAGCCAATTCAACTAATCTATCTATCTATCTATCTATCTATCTATCTATCTATCTATCTATCTATCTATAACCTTTTTAAAAATCTCTATCTTAATCTATCTATCTATCTATCTATCTATCTATCTATCTATCTATCTATCACCTTTTTAAATATCTCTATCTTAATCTATTCATATCTATCTATCTATCTATCTATAACCGTTTAAAAAATATCTATCTATCTATCTATCTATCTATCTATCTATCTATCTATCTATCTATCTATCTATCTATCTATCACCATTTTAAATATCTCTATCTTAATCTATTCATATCTATCTATCTATCTATCTATCTATCTATCTATAACCTTTTTAAAAATCTCTATCTATCTATCTATCTATCTATCTATCTATCTATCTATCTATCTATAACCTTTTTAAAAATCTCTATCTATCTATCTATCTATCTATCTATCTATCTATCTATCTATCTATCTATCACCTTTTTAAAAATATCTATCTATCTATCTATCTATCTATCTATCTATCTATCTATCTATCTATCTATCTAAAGCTCTACATAACTAAACTTCTCTCCATTAATCATCTGAAAGACCCCTTGCTGCCTTCCATCAGCATAACCGATGCTATCCCCCAGGAAAGTGACTGGTTGCGCCGTCTCGGCCTCACGTTCTCTGCTAATATGAAGTGGAAAGACTATATATATATATATGAATCCATTGCTATGTCAGTTGCGAAGAAAGTCTGTTCACTATGTCAGGTGAGACAATCTTTCTCTCCCAAATCTATCTTACATATCTATAAGACTACCATTCGTCCATGCTTAAAATATTACTGCCACATATAGTCAGGTGTCCTTGCTATTTACCTTGAGCTTCTTGATAAGATCCAATGTAGAATCAGCAATATTATTGGTCCTGATCTGTCTGCTCAGCTGTAGTCACTTTCCCACCAACGTAAGGTTGCCTGTCTATGTCTTTTCTATAAATACTTTCATGGTAATTGTTCGAATGAGTTCTACGCTATGGTAACTAGAATTTTTGAATTTAAGCGCAGCACTAAACTGGCATCGAGATCTCATTAATTTACAGTTCAGCTGGATAGATTTAGTCGTCAATTCTCTGCTAACAGTTTCCTCTGTCGCACTTCTCCCTTGTGTTTTAGTGACATTACTGCCTTGTTTGGGGTGATTCCAATTCCCCACCCCCCAACAAATAAACAAAATAAAAAAAACAAACTATCAGTCTATCTATTGCATTCCATATATTTCTCTCTTTCAATCTGCCTGTACATTTATAATACCCGTTATGGATTTTATGAGTTTCAACATTCTGTTAATCACTTCATACTTTAAAATAAGCTTTCCAAAAATAAAATACCTGGATTAGAGTGTACCTTTAAGGAAAGATACCAATTTAAAATATACAAAACAAAACTAATTCCATTTTCCGTAAATAGAGTCCAAGATTTTTATATTACCGCCTGACAATCCAGTTCTGATTTCTCCAAGATGACTTGATAGGTTTTCCAATCAACAGAATGTCATATTCAGTCTTTTTGCAAATATATACAGGGAACTTTCTTGTCTTTCTGTATATGGATAAACCTTTTATAATGTCTTTATATCTGAAAACAGATTTATATTTTACATGACGGCCCGTTCTTCAACAATATAAAGTGTTCGACAGATAGATTATTTTTTCTCGTTCGGATTATCTCTTGTCTTGTTGGTTAGTTAGTGTCGACTAGCTACAAATTCTTTAATCGGATTACTTTTCCCGGTATTCTACAGAAGGTACTCGTTCGAACTCAAACAATTTTGTATTTGTATTTCTTGTACAGTCAATAAAATTTGAATAGGGGAAGAGAGAGGGAGAGAGAGAGATAGAGAGAGAGGGGGGAATTGAGAGGGAGAGAGAGGTAGACATAGAGAAAGGGAGATAGAGGATTTGAGAGGTAGAGAGAGGTAGAGAGGGAGAGAGAGGAATTGAGAGGGATAAAAAGTGCGAGAGAGGGAGAGGGAAAGGGAGAGAGAGAGGTTAGATGGAGGGAGAAAGAAAATATTAGAAAAAGAGCAAATGAATGATAGAGAGAGAAAGAGTGAGAGAGAGAGAGTGAGTGAAAGAAGACTAAATTCAGGAAAACATAAAAAAGAGTATGTGAGAGAGAGAGAGAGAGAGAGAGAAAGAGAGAGAGAGAAAAGTCGAAGTTAGGGAAAGAATATAAAATGTGAGAAGAAAAGAGACAAAGAGAAAGAGAGAAAGAGAAACATTGATGGATTTATTTGTTTATTACGGCTTATCAACCCTTTGTGGGAAATTTAAATCCGTAACATTTTGGATTGTAAGAATAATTCATTCTTGTGTTAAGAATTTTTGGGAGATAATAATGATTTTTTCAGATGAAGGTGCTATTATTTAACCCATAGCTGAGGGGAGAAGAAGACAGATAAATTGTAGAGTTAAGGAGTAAAATTCGTAAAAACATTCAAATAGCTAATAGGGTGCGTTACTAACCTTACTATCACTAGTGATCACTCCTAATGGTGTTTATGAAATTGCAACAAATTTTCAATTGTTCCTCCATTTTGTTGTGTAACCAAAGTTGCAGGTTTGAGCAAATTTTTGACAGAATATCCATAAACTTTTGTTTCTTTTTCTTTTTGCCTATGTTGTCATGACGTTTGTTTTTTCTATTTTGTCATAGATTTTTCAAAAATTGTTCTGATAGATCCGATCAGATTTGTGAAGGAATTTTCCTAAGTTTCATTACACATTTGAATACTTTGTTCATATTTATTCATTGTAAGAAAAACTAATAGTCAGTTCTGGATAAATTTCTTCTGTCCAATAACATGCAACTATTTTTTCACGTTTGCTATTGTAACGTTTTACACAGAGACAGAAGTCGTTGCTATGTCATCTTTTGACCTTACTTTATCTAATTTCTAAGTGGATCGCTTAGAAAACAAATATTCAGACAGAAACAAAAACTTTTAACAATTTCGCCAAACCATTCATATATATCAATACATTAATGGCATATTCATACTAATGAAAAACCTAGACAAAATAAGAAACGAATGTCTCCCACTTGAAGGAATATCATGCACTATCTTTGTAGCTTCAAAATTTTCTAACAGACGAGGAATTGTTACTTGTTTTATAAGCTCTCGCCATTTCTGCTACACTCTAATTATTCACATATATATATATATATATATATATATATATATATATATATATATATATATTGGAAGTATAGGAATGGTATATACGGGAATAAGTTGCAATAACCAACAAATACTATTCTTGAAAGAGTGCTCAATACAGAGTAGAGCAAATATAATTATTTATTCGAAAATTATAACATAAATATGTTATAAAATCACTACAAAAATAGCCATTTTGTTTCAACACTTCTGGTGTCTTATCAAATGATGGTGTTGAATGTAGAATAAAGGGTTTTAAAAGGTTCAAATCAATCAAACACCTCTCGGTAGGGGAAACGCTGTTACATTGCCCTTGTATTGCTTAAGATATTGTGATGTAATTGTCATCTTTGATAATGGCTTATGTAAGCCGAAAACTTAGATAGGATTAAAAAATATGTATCAATATTGTAATTTTCTTTCTTCGTTTAATGATAATGTTATTAAACTTATCAGACGATATGAAAAGAATTTATAAATAAATAGACAACACTTGTCTTTATTATTTAATGATATATATATATATATATATATATATATATATATATATATATATATTAAATATATATATATATATATATATATACGTTTCATTAAGTAATATAGACAAGTGTTGTCTATTTATATTATGCAAATTTTTTCTCATAACGTCTGATAAGTTTAATAACATTATCGTTGAACGATGAAAGAAATTCACAATATTGATCCATATATTTTAATACAATCTAAGCTTTGACATAAGCCATTATCAATATCAATATATATATATATATATATATATATATATATATATATATATATATATATATATATATATATATATATATATATATATATATATATATATAAAAGAGAAATCGTAATTTTTTTGGTTCAATGTAGATTTGTTTTAGTGTATATATTATATTTTATTCTTCCTATTCAAACAAAAATATAATATATACACTAAAACAAATCCACATTATAACTAAAACGTTTGCCGGTTTTTCTCTTCTCTCTTTAATATGTACGTTTTTTCTCGTTGGAACAACTATAAAATTTTTCCTATACATATATATATATATATATATATATATATATATATATATATATATATATATATATATATATATATGTGTGTGTGTGTGTTCTTCGTATCTATGTATGTATTGAATTGTAAATGAAATTACGAATATTTATGTTCGTCTTACAAAAGATTTCTTTACTCTGGATCTTTAAACTTCTTTTTATCAAGTTTTGATTGAGACGATTCGATCAGGAGTAACGGCTAACGAGTCTAGTCTAGTTGACCATGAATATTGAGTAGTGATTCCCCCATCCAAAATTCGGAATTAAATAACCCACAATTATTACAGTCTCTTAAATCACCCATCTTGATCGTCTTTACAACGTTTTGAAACATTTATAAAAATTAAGAAAACAACGATTACACTGGTTTTGCGTGGTTTCAGTCCGTTCTTCGTCACTTATTGATAAGGTTAAGTCTATACCGAGGCTTATAGAGAAAGAGGGAAATAAAAGAAAAGGAAAGTCTGTTTGTCAATGGTATTGATTGACATCATCAGCATAGAATTGCATTCATGAATATCAAATAAGAAATGAACGATCAATGGCCTGTGGGATTTGTCTGACAGACATCGTAATGAGGCAGGCGGCTATTTACTATACAATATCTCTTGCTTTACTAAAAGGAACTAAATCATACACCTTTTACTATGTTCGGATGTGATGATGAAGATGTTATTTTAGATGAGAGAAGAATGGATTAAAATAAGAATGATGATGCAAATGAGAAGAGGAGGAGCCGATGACATTATTAATTGAAGAAGGAAGGAGTTATAGACATTGATGATGATGAAGAGGAGGAGGAGGAGGAGAAGGAAGAAGAATTGATGTAGATGAGCATAGTATTGATGATAAATGATGTTGCAAGGAAGAAGATGATCATGATGATGGTGTTAGAAAGATGATGATTATGATGATAAAGTAGAATGTAAGGAAATGATAAGAATGATGGTGATGATGGAGAAAGGAAGATGATGATGATGATGATGATGATGGAGAAAATGAAATAATGATATTGTTGATAATTTCGAATGGAAAGGAGACGATAAGGAGGTAGATAGGAAAAGAAAGGAAATGATGATGATGATGAAGAACGGAGGAAAGGAGATTATAATGTTGACATAAGAAGAAAGTGGATGATGATGATGATTATATCAATGAGAAGGAGACAATAATGATGATGATAAAGACGGAAAGGAAATGATATTAATGATGATGATGATGGTAGAAAGGAGATAATGATGTTATTTAACTCTACAGAATTGCAATGTTAATGATGATGACGCGCGAAGAAATAGAATTGTAATAATGATGTTGATGTTGAAAAAATATGATGATGATAATGTGGTATGGAAAGAGATTAAAATGATGATGATGATGATGTCGATGAAAATGAGATAACGATGATGGTGATGTATGGAAGATGATGATAGTGATGATTTGGAATGAAGTGATGACAATGCAGATGATGCTGGAGAAACCAAGACGATTACAATGATAGTTTGAGTAGTAAGGAGATCTTGATGATAATAAAGGAAGAAAGAGAACATCCTGATGATGTAAGAGGAAAGGTGTGGGTAATGATGTTGATGGAGGAATCGAGATGAAAATGATGATGATATTGCAGGAAAGTGGACTATGACGATGATCAAGATGATGATGATGATATCGATGGGTGGGGAAATTGATAATGTGTGGGTGGAAAGGTGATGGTGATAATGATGTTGGAGGAAAGGAGATGATAATGATGAGTTTAGAGGAAAGGAGGTGAAAATATAGAGGTTTAGGAAAGGACATGATAATGATGATATTGGAGGAAAGGAGGTAGCATCGACGAGGTTGGAGGAAAGGAGGTGATAATGATGAGGGTGAAGGAAAGGAGTTGATAATGAGGTTGGAGGAAAGTTGGGGATAATGATGAGCTAGGAGGAAAGGAGGTGATAATGATGAGGTTGGAGGAAAGGGGGTGACAATTATGATGAGGTTGGAGGAAAGGAGGTGATAATGATGATGAGGTTGGAGGAAAGGAAGTGATAATAAAGTTGGAGGAAAAGAAGGGATAATAATGATGAGGTTGGAGAAAAGGAGGTGATAATGATGATGAGGTTGGAGGAAAGGAAGTGATAATAAAGTTGGAGGAAAAGAGGGGATAATAATGATGAGGTTGGAGAAAAGGAGGTGATAATTATGATGAGGTTGGAGGAAAGGATATGATAATGATAATGACAAAGAAAAAGATGATATGTAGAAGTTGTGATGAAATGTTCAAATTCTTCATTCAGCAAAACTCTGTCGTTTCTAGTTTCCATTCTGACATTGTTTTATTAGCTTACTGGGAAGGCATTAAATTCTCAACATTTTCCCCCAGACACTGTGCTTCGCTTGGTCGGACAGTTTTACGATTGTAGTAAAACATATTTTTGGCAAGTACAGACTCAAGCTTCATTACAAATTATAAAAATGCAATAACCCATGCGATATAATTGTGGAATATATACCAGATCTTATCCCACTAAACGCATAGGTGAACACAGCCGCACGCATATGGATAAATTTCAAATACCGACCCACCATCAGTGATCATCTCACGCTTATGAGGCGAGTGACACACCGCATCTGTTATTGTATATGCGTTTATTAATGAATCATTTGACCTATTCATGTTGGTATTTTGTTAATGTTGGCTGAAAATAAAGATAGCAGAAATAAAATTCAGCAATCCAGAAGTGGCCAAGGAACAGGAAGAAAGTTATTGAAAATTTATTTACTTTCACAAGAAAAACAGTTGTTTTTTTATGCCTACCTGTTTGTTTGTTTTATAAATTATTCAATATCTTCTTCTTCTATGGACGGTGCCTTTAGGATGTGACTGATCATAACTCTCCACAACTTACTCTCCATTTGAGATCTTAGCAACTTTTGTCTTTTTTACCGTCGCCTTCAAACTCCGTTCTGCCATCCATTCATAACAGATAATAAGGTATGTATACTGTTAGCTTCCTTGTCTCTTTTGCCTTCTGTATGTTCTGTGAGTGTCCAATTTTCCAAGCTCTCTGTCCTCATTTTGTGCCCCATAGATTTCAACTATCTCTTTCTGATTCTATGTATAAGTGTTATTTTTACTTCTCTTTTCTTCAAAATTTATTTATTGCTTTTCATTAGCTCAAGTCACGAGAACCATGGGCTATATTAGCTCATATGGAAATCCGTCTCTCTCTCTCTCTCTCTCTCTATCTATCTATCTATCTATCTAGGATTGATGTATACAGAATAAATTCCAATAACCAAAAAATACTATTCTTAAAAGAGTGCTCAATACAGAGTAAAAGCAAATATAATCATTTATTCGAAAATTATAACATAAAAATGTTATAAAAAATAGCCATTTAATTTCAGTACTTCTGGCATCTTCTCAAGTGATGGTGTTGAAAGTAGAATAAAGGGTTTTAAAAGGTTCAAATCAATCAAAATCACCTCATATATATATATATATATATATATATATATATATATATATATATATATATATGAAAACTGATTTCCATATCAGCTAGTATGGTTGTTTTTTCGAAAGTTATTCAGCATAGCTTGAAAATGGAACTGAACTTCAAATTTTAAGTTTAATTTAAGATTTAGGTTTTGTTTTCGAAACATGGTAATTTCTGTGATGAATATTTATTTAAAAAATGATTATAATACACACACACACACACACACACACACACACACACACACACACACACACACACACATATATATATATATATATATATATATATATATATATATAAGAAACGAAAAGAGAAGAAGAGAAGGGAAAAAGAAAGGGGAAATATGGAGGTAAGGCAAGAACGAAGGAAGAATTAAATGGAGGAAAAAGCTACTTAAGCAGGAAAGAAGAACAGGAAGGAGTAACTGAAGGAAAAGTTAAATAAAGGAAGAAAGGGAGTAAGCAAAGAAGAAGTATGAAAGTGAAGCTCTGAAATTTAGCAAAGAAAGAAAGAAGCTAGAATGAAGTGAAAGAAAGAAAGATAGAGAAAATGTGAAGATAAGGAAAAAAGGAAGGAAATTGAAAAGAAGTAAATTAAGGAAGGAAGTGGTAAGAAGGAAAACAGAAGAGAAGGATTAATTGAAGGAAAAATTGTGGTAGGCAGGAAAAGAGAAGGAGGAATTAATTGAAGAAAAAGGAGGGAAACAGGAAAGAAGGAATGAAGAATGAAGACGGGGTAAGGAAAGAAGAAATAAAAATGGGAAGATCAGGAATTTAGGAAATAAGGAAGGTAGAGCAAGGTGAAGGAAGAAAGAAAACAAAAAACTGGAGTTAAGGAAAGAAAGAAGGAATTGAAAAATAAAGGAAGAAGTAAATGAAGGAAGAAATGAAGTAATTAGGAAAGAAGGAAGAAAAAAGTAAATGAAAGAAGAAAGGAGTTTATGAAAGAGGAAGGAAGGAAGAAGTGAATTAAGTAATAAAATGAAAATTTGAACGTATGAAGTGAAGGAAGGAAGGAATAAATAAAGGATGGATGAAATGGAAAATCGGAACCTTCGATAATGAAGCCAATGTATAATGTTTTATTCCCCAGTTTTACCACTGAACCATAACGTCATGTCAAATAAGAGATGATTAAAAAAAAACAGAATCCAAATCGAAACGTCAATCGAAACTGAGTAAAACATAGTCACAAAAGACTTCTTTTTTTTAGTTCTTAAAGAATTTTTCTTCATTATTTTTTCAATTTTATTTTTTTATTTACGTATAACTCAACTTAATTTCAGTCGGAATATTTTGAAAGAGAAGTCAAAGGTTATTTGTATTATTTGCCCTCTGACTATTTTCCCTATCTTTGTTGCTATTATCACGACATTTCGGCCGTTTTTCTCTCCGGCCTTCATCAGGTGCTTCAGTGAATTTCTAACTGAACCCTTTATTTAATCTATTTTTTATCACTCTGCTATGGATATCCAGTTCTTATTTAGAACTTATTTAAATTCCACGCTCGAGCAACTTAACTCCTTAACAATCCTTCCCATGGCTGTACAGCATGGAATTAACAGTTCTACTCTTAAGACTGGTTTCCAACCACGGTTAGAGAACCCACTCTGTTCTACTGTTTAACCCACAGATCGGGGAAGAAGAGATAGATTCATACCTTTCCCAGAGTTATTTATGTAGAAGCGATGGAACGAACTCGACTGCAAGTTGCTGACCACACCTCTACGAGGACATCTCGTACAGACATACATTTTGATAAAACATGATGGCCTTCCACTTATTAAACGAAGATGACCGCCGTTGACTTTTTAATGAAACGTGTTATCTGTCATGAGGGCGACAGCGACTTTTGAAACCAGCAACTCTTACATACTTTTCCGTAGATTCTGGAAACAAGATCTTCCATCTGAGTCGCTTCTCTGTGTCCTCTGTCACTGCGAGCGGCCAAGTGCAACATTAGGTGCTTTGTTTGGCCCGATCGAATTTTGCAGACATTTCCGCCACTTTTCACATATCAGACGATTGCTATCAACGAACGCTCCATAGTTGATTAATCGTCTGTCAGAATGGCCCTGTCGATGACAGATTAGGCATGCGTTTAACAGACTCACACCACGCGCCAGGTAGACAAACTGTAACACGTCTGGAATCGATATTACCACCTTTTCTGGCTGCTCTCCTTGTTTTAACCCAGGTATTCACATTATAGTGGAAGCAACAGTTCCACCATAAACCATCTATTTACACTTCGTTCAGTTATGTGCCATCATTTCCCAGTTGGGCTCAATTTTACACAGTAAATACTTGACACAATCATTGAACTGTTTCTTCGGCTAATACCGCGGTAAAAGACACACACACACACACACACACACACACACACACACACACACACACACACACATATATATATATATGTAGAGAATGCAAAAAAAAATGCATCTAGTTGAGGGATTAGAACGTTCGCTTTCTGATCATGAAAGCCGGATTCGAATTCCACTATGGCGATCCCAGGCGATCCCAGCGTGCGATGCATTTGGAAAGTTCCCAAAGGCCAAACCACGGAGTGAGCCAAGACTTGTGAGTAAAACTGGTTAGACGGAAGAGTTTCGGCGATGGTTGTGTTAGCACGCAGTTACAAGACCGAGCGTTTGAGCGTGCTGGCCTCATTCAAACTGCTGAACACATTCAAACTCTCTCCCAGAGCCTGTAACAAAAGTCCACTGAGCATAGTTGTAGTATAAACCACTGGTTGGCTATATTGATGTTGGGCAGACACAAATGTGCCTGAGCAGGCGTCTGTGCAAGAGGGACTGACTAGACGCCCCAGCAAACAGGTATACGTGCGGCCAGACATTGCCACTGTGTCACTTGCTTCTCTTTCTTCAGACCTGAGAGCGTTACATTATCCAGACCCTCATAACCGATAAATTTTCCCTACTTTTCTGTCTTCCTTTCTGAGAGTGTTAAATTATTCATACCCCATTATGTAATCGAGAAATTTTTTTTTTTTAGACACTGTAGTCATGGTTAACAACGTATCAGGAAGAAGTATAACTTTGAATTCAATACTCAGTCATCTGAAGCTGTACAAAGATCGTTCGAGATGTTGATTTAGATACAATGTTTGTGAAACAATAACATGATGAATTTCAACAACAACGGATAATCCTGTAGTTATCCAGAAGGCTGTTGACACTAACGGGAACTGGATCTCAAATAAAGTAGAGATGTACGAATTAACGTTCTTTCAATTTTTTCAAGACAAAAAGCATTTATAGTCATGTGTAAAATATCATAATGTTATATATATATATATATATATATATATATATATATATATATATATATAATGATAGCATAAGGAAAAATAGGAAATGTCCCTTATGCTATATATATATATATATATATATATATATATATATATATATATATATATATATATATATGAAAGAACAATGGACAAAGTTTATTGGTGGGAAAAAATTAAATGGTAATTATTTGAAGGCCTAATAAAAAGTCATTCTGTTTACAAAGAAAAGGCTTTAAAGATAGAATATAGATGGCCTCCAACAGTTTTTGGTGTTAATTTGAGTGGGACTTGCTAAGGATGGTAAAAGCATCCGCACTAAAACAACACAATTATATCTATTTATAAGCTGTTCTGCGATGGAAGACCCATACGTATTGGTTAGAATGTCCGAGAGAGTGTACTTCCGGTTTCGGATTTTCGCTTGAACGTGTTTTATTCTAGTATCTAGCCTTTGCGTCGTTCTCCCTATGTAGTGCGAACCGCAACTACATTTAAAGGAATAATTTAGTGAACTATTATGGTGCGGTGGGAGAACATCCTTATGTATAGACAGAAGAACGGGCCTGGTAGAGAAAACAACATGAGTGTTAGTGGCAAAGTAACAATATCGAACTGCGGTAGAAGCCTGCTTAACAAACCTATCACTGATACTACTTAACCAAGGAAGGCGTAGGTACACAGGACATCTTTTTTGCTATAGCAGGTTTAACTTTGTTAAATTCAGCAATTTATATACATATACATATACATATATATATATATATATATATATATATATATATATATATATATATATATATCATTTGCCTAAATACCCAAATTTTAATATATATATATATATATATATATATATATATATATATATATATTAAAATTTGGGTATTTAGTATCTCTTTACGTAAGTCTGATTGAATAAATTACAGACATTATGTATGCGAATTTTTTAATAAAATACGTTCATATTCACGAATAACCTTCCGTGTAATGATAGTGAAGGATGAGAGAAATGCGCTATAGCTGTTTAAATTTTGTAGCATTTACTTTTAAAAAGTGTTCAATACAAAGTAGAGCAGTATATTATTATTATTATTATATTTTTATTATAAGAGATTATAATAAAGACATTTTGAAATCGCTACACAATAGCTTTCATGTTACAATACTATTATTGTACTTCATGAGGCGATGGTAACTGTTAATTAAATGATTTTTAAGGAAATTAAAAAGCAAAGAGATACCTCTTTCCTGAAAGTTAGAAGCGGTGGGGGTATAAGGTCAGAATTAAAAATAGACTTGTGAGTATGTCTTGGTTAACCAGTTAAATGTCAGATTTATTCTAAGTAGAAAAGTAAGCTCAGAAGGATGTAGGTGAGTAATGTCACGATAAACCGGAACAGAGATATAGCATCATTGACGATTGTTGAAAATATGCCAGAGACAAATGTATCGTGATTGTAGACATAAAATAACATATTCAATTTTTTGAAGTGAGGGAGGGGGGGTTAATCAGACGTAAAGTTAATAGGAAAAATTAATTATTTTTTTTTGTATTCAAGAAGATTCTTAAAAGGCCTGTTTATAAAATTAAAAATGTGGAACATCTATATATGATATTAATAATATTAACTGGACGGCAATACATAGTAATATTAAAGCTGAAGAAGCAAAATAAACTAATTACCCATAGAAGGTGGGCCATTATATACTATATATATATATATATATATATATATATATTGTTTACACATATTTCATATATATATATATATATATATATATATATATTGTTTATACATATTTCATATATATATATATATATATATATATATATATATATATATATAGATAATATTAGTGGAAAATATACATACATATGAAAAATATATCTAAAAAATTCCCATACATGTATATTTTCAGAAAAAAAATTTCCAAGAGGAAGGATCCAGGTAGAACTCAATGTCTAGGACAGAGTAAGGATATAATAAAAAGGCTTAAACACTAATATTCCATGGTCATAATTTATTCCATTGGAATCGTAAATACGATCCAAATCATCAGACCTACAAATTCAAAATGAAAACAGAAAAAAACAACTCCGGAAATCAAAACAGAATTTAGAGAAAGTGTAAGTATGAGGAGGAGTGACATGAAACCTTTGACAGCAACAGCCGTATTTAGCGGCCGTCTGAGAAAATACAGTAGTAATCTGCAGAGGTACTTATTCTAAGAATGACTGAACTTAACTAAGAAATAGGTACATGACAACGGATTTATCACAGGTGATAGATTAAATAGCTTATTTTATTTTGTAGTAATCAATCTCTTTTTTACACGGGTTTCACTGAAGACGATGGACATGGCACTGCGATTAAAAGTTTTATTATACAAGAGATTTCTTTTTTGGATACAGAATGTGTAAATTCTCAAAATGATCTAAGGATCCGAGCGTTTTTAAGGTTGTTTCTATTTGTCTAAATATGTTTTTATTTTTTTATTTTACATAGGACCAACGTTATTTATAAATTGACCAGCCTGTTACGGAACTGCGTTCCTGACAAAAAAAATTCATGAATAATAATTGCACTGATCATACAACTACATGCCTATCAAGAAGACTTACTTTGCATCTCTCAGATCATAGCTCCATTAAGACCCATTTAAACACAGAGAGAGACCTACTAGCATCTACCCACAACATATTTGTGGAAAATACCAACGTAATACGCGCATTTAATTGCACAAAACGCTTCAAATAATGGAAACTTTAATGATGAAAAAGAAGAAACCAAATCTCAGTAATATTAATTATGGACACTGCCAAAATGTGCAGTGTTCGGGAATTAATGCATTTCTATTGTCATAAAAAAGTCTACATATCCAATTGAATAATAAACAAACGTCCTTGATATTGGGGAATTGATTAGCCGAAAGCGCTCGGGCCCAAATACCATGTGGAAAATTCTTACGCATTTTTTATTAAAAAAAGAAATCACTTGTACGACTGCAAGCAAATATAATAAAATTTTAATCGCAGTGACGTATCAGTCGTCATTGAAACACACACACACACACACACACACACACATATATATATATATATGGTGTATCAAAAAACGTGTTCACAATATAAATTTTCTGCCATTGTTAAACAAAATATTTCTCAGTTAACACACTACTACATACGATAAACATTGAAGACAGACTAGTCACAAATGTACACGAATGACAAATGTAACTTAGTCCATATGGCAACACAGCGACATTTAGCATAAACTTTATTTAAACTTAATAACTCAAAAAAGATGAATTTGTGGACATATATTTATATGGACTTTTGCTTTTGTTTAGGTATGAGAAACCCGCCCCCATTGTATGTAAAAGTATTTTTGATACACCCTGTATATGTATGAAGTTCAATTTAGTCAGGTATAAAGCCACAAGACTTTGTTCGGTACTGTATTACTAGTCTACCTTGAGTAATTACTTCAGAGTGGCACACATCAAATTGGCAGAGACATTTATATGCACTCTATGCTTACTCTGTTAGACAAAGGCATTTATAAGAACATAAACATGCAGTCGATTGTTAATGACTTTTATAAATAGACAATTTGTAAAATGGAAGACGCATATCCTGACGATAATAACGGTTGCAGTCGTAGCAGTGATGTTGACTTGACAAGACTAAATGGTAACGGAATATTACATTTACACAAAGAAAAAAAATGTACTTATTGAATATATTTCGTATTTCGACGTCGACATCCGAGCTTCGGTACCCAGGTCGGAATAACAGATCAATTATCCAGGCGGACAGGCACCATTAAAACCAACAGCCAGGCAGGCGACGAATAATCTGAATAAAAAGTACTTTGCAATGGAGAGTCTTCGGTTGTGAGGCTAAAATGGCGATTGCTTTTCTATTTGGTGCTAGAAATAAAGAATGACGAAAAAGAAAGTCTAAAATGTTTGCGAGTGTTTGAGGGAATGTTAGGAAGTCGATAATAGCCAACAATAAAAATTGGCGGCAATCAATTTTTTTGTGGAAGGTTGAGAGGGGGTGACGAATGACGAGTCGTTGACCATTCATTATTTTCAAGAAGAATTGTAAAAGCAGAAAACTGTAAGTTTTCTCTGGTACTAAAGAAAAACAGGGAAAAATAGCAAAGTGTGTGTTATCGTGGTGAATAAATATTTACTAATATATATATATATATATATATATATATATATATATATATATATATATATATATATAAAATTAGTCTTATGAAAAATAGTTGAAGGGTTTGCACATTGTTATAAGCAAAAATAATGCTAATGTAACCGCCATCATCAACAACTATCACTATTTTCATCAATATTAGATACCACCCATTGAAATCTTCACAACCATTAACACTGCCGCGAGACTCACTATTGCCATCATCATTATCGTTATAAGTAAAGGACGTTTTAATGCAATCATCAATATAATCATCATCAAAAACAATAATATAACAATAATATATCTCCTTGCATTCAACCATTTGCACTACCACTAGATCATCGTTACAAGTAAAGAAAGTTTCATCATCATCATCATCATCATCATCATCATCATCATCATCAACAACAACAACAACATAATTTTTCTTCGTTCATCGATTTAATGTACCATTAGTCGAGCTATAACCATTATGGTTTATAAGAAGACAATTGTAATGTCATCATCATCATCGACGTTGTCGTTGTCAACATCACCTACAAGGACAATATGACTCTATCTGAATACAACGCAACCCTAAACGCTACCACTACAGCCATTATCACCATCATCATGATCGTTATAAGAAACCTCCTCCTCCTCATCATTAACATCAACAACAATATGGCATTACTCATTGCAGCCAAAGCAACCAATTGCCGTTAGACCCACTATCACCATCTTCATCATCATCGTTTATGATTGAAGATAATTCTATCATCATCATCATCATCATCATCATCATCATCATCATCATCATCATCAGCAGCAGCAGCAGCAGCAGCAGCACCAACGCCACCAGTAACAATAAAACATAAATCTCATTAAAATAAGCGAAACCAGTTTTAGCACTACTAGACCCTCTATCACCGATCACTATCAATTTAATCTTTATAAATAAATTATTAATCATCATCATCGTCGTCGTCGTTGTTGTCGTTGTAAATAACATCATCATTATCATTATCCTCAACATCATCATGAACAACAATATAACATAACTCTCGCTGTACACCACTACTGCTAATTACACCTTCATCACTGCCAGCTCCTCGATACCACCCGTACCGTCTTCCTCAAAATCATCATCGTCATCATCATCATCATCGTCATGATCAATTGCACGGATCAGACGTTAATCTCTTCCGCTTGTAAGTTAGATCGTGAATTCTAAATTTGATAATAAATCAATCAATAAATTTGGAATCTCATTTTCTGTGACGTCGATTTGATAATATCAAATAATTAGAAAAAATCATTTCTTAAGTTTTAGATATTTTTTAAAATTCAAAAATGTAATTTTAGTAAACTACTTTTCCCATTTTTCTCGTCTTCTCCTGATTATTTGCTTAAAAATCCGCGAATAAGTGTTTTGGAATATATTTAATTATTTCTAGCATTTTTGAATGGAAAATAATTGGCTTCTTAAAAACAATGACAGCTTCCTTTGATTCTATTTTCTTGTATTTCATTTGCAGAAGACATTGTTTCAAATATTGTAAGGATATTTTATTGATGCTATATTAATATTGGTTTCGATTAGTGAAATAATTCGATTTCAAATCTCTTAATTTCAGATCACATGATACATTGGTTGTGTTGAAGAAACAGACAACCGACCCGAAGACGCGGGAGAATTCATTGACATGTGTTATCTCCTCTAAGCATGGGAAGCGGAAATGAGAACAAACTGTCCGCGTGGATTCAATAAAGGGTTCGCTTCAAAATTCAAAAGAAAAGATTGAAGCATTTCATCAATCAACAAAGGACACGCACTCAGTGGCATGGGGGAGGCAGTTTCCTGTGATTTGTTAAAAAAGAAAAAAAAATCCGAGATCTTATTCGATTTGACACATATATAGAGAGAAATGGCAGGTAGACAGTGACTGGCCACGACTATAAGTTTTATGTGTTTGCACACGATCATCAGGTAGCCAGGGGCTGTAGTAGAAAGGCGAGTACCCTATATACCACAGGTCTAGTTCAGTTTAAAAGGGAAACTGAACTCGACTGGTTGTATATAGGGTACTCACGGTGGTGAAAACTTGCATGGTGGGAAGGGCAAATCATCCAACCAAGATCTAAAATGACCGTAAAAAAATATTCCATCTGGAAAGGCATGCCAATATTGCAAAAAGTGCTAAATAACAAGTGAAACTGATGATGATTTTGTGCAGACATGAAACTTATAGTCGTGGCCAGTCACTGCCTACCTGGTTTTTAAATTAATACACAAACACACACATATATATATATATTAATTTGTCTACCGATTTGAATATTCGTGAAGTCTTATTATAGAAAAATACGTCGCAGGTAGGATTCGAACCTGCGCCCTCCCTTTGTAGGCTAAACCGTCGTTCGATCCAATAGGCTTTATCTGGGTCGGATATGAAGAGCGTCGCCATTAAGAAAGGCTGTATAGTGCCTTTAACTGAATACTTCCAGTTAATGGCTCTCCACTAAAATGATCGTTTAGCCCTCTGAAGCTTGACCCCCTGATGACTACGCTATAAGCACTTTCACACAGAAGGGCCGGCATACCGGCCACTCGGGTTCAAAGAGTTAAAGAGTCAATTTCTCCTGACAAAGGGGACGCATGTTGGAATCCTGCTGGAGAGCGCATTTTTCATTAATAAGATTACTTTAAATATGGGTAGCGGCTAAAAATAACACACACACAGACACACATATGTATATATAGGCTTATGTAGGTTTATTTTATGAGAGATCGACAGTTACCCATGCACCACGTCTTCCTTCCCTCTCCACAAAGGCCAATGTATAATACCTGTATTCTGGCGGGAAAAACTCCTCCGAATAATACAATTTGTAAATACTAAATAAAAATATATTTTAAAAAACCGATATCAGGGAAAAAATAAAAACGACTAAAGAGATACGTGTTGATCGAAAAGCATCAAAGAATTAAAACTGGAGGCGTAGGTTCGTTTCATAACGAAGTTTGCGAGTGCATATCCGGAAGTTGAGTTACACACATGCAATAAATGCAGTCGGCGCTCGTTAAGCACTGCCGACAATGCACACACGCACGCACGCACACACACACGCACACACACACGCACGCACACACGCACGCACACACACACATATACATATATATTATTGTTATGACTTTTTGTACAATAATTGATTTCCTGTGTCATAAATCGACGTTTTGTTAAAAAGTAATAAGAAGTGTTTAATCCAGTTCATTTTTTTGTACAAAATGTCACTGCTAACAGGAAATGTTAAAAATCGTAAATATGTATAATAGTACGATGACTTTCTAGATCCTTCTACAATTTCATGGAAACTTCTAGAACTTGGTTTTGTTTATTTGTAACTTTGTATATTATGCTACAGCTATGAACTGTTAAATGGGTTTAAAAATACATAAGTATTATCAAATTGCATGCATCGTAAAATCAAATTTTTGGTTTGTGGTGGCCTTTTTTCAAGAATTAAGACAAATTTTTATTACTTTTGAACAAAATTTCATCGATATATGAGACAGGAACATAGGTTTACAAAAAAGTCATATCTCTATATATATATATATATATATATATATATATATATATATATATATGTTTGACATTTGTGTGTGTGTGTGTTTAAAATGGGATATGGAATCTGAAAAAGTTTTGAAGAAATTTTAGAAAGGGAAAAACGTTTCATTAAAACTAGATTTGATTACACGTTTCGCCTCTCTAGGTTTCATCAGATGCAAAAACAAACCTCTCGGGTAAGACGATAAACTACATCCAACAGCAAGGCCTCTGACCAAGAGGGTTTTTGAGAGCGTGGAACCACCTCTTAATTGCTGATGTCCCAGGTCCACCCTGACCTGGGGTGATAGCACCTGTTAGGGTCCCAACTATGGGAAATAGTTAACCCCCAAACTGGGGTCAAAACACTATGAAAGTGTAAAAATAGGTTTTAATACAGCAATACATTTTTGTAAAAAAAAAAAAATTACGGACACTAAATTTTTGAAGAAAAAATTATTACCAGCAATACATTTTTGAAAAGAATATTATCAACAATAAAAATCTTATCCGTATTAAATAACCCATAGAAATTGATATGCCGTAAAACAAAATAAACCAAAGCAAGCCAAAACCAAAAACGAAAGAAAAAGTTATTAATATATTTTTCCCAGTTTTTCTATATTGGATTAAAAGTAGATCCTCATCTCATTTTCAGAGTGAGTCGAAAGCAAGCAATTTATTTGGCCTTTTCCGAAATGAATCCAAGGCAAACCACCATCTTCAAATTAAGAGAAGCATTTGCCTTTAATTCGAAACATAGGTGGGAAACATATATTAACAACTTTCGACATGAACTAAGAATTATAAAGAAAAGATACAGGGTAAATATTAACGGTTTTTTTAAGTCACTCATTTTCTTTCTTTAACTACAATAAACGACACCTTAAGGACAAAGTATAAATAATTTATAATTTAAGCACAGACACACACACGAATACACACACGAACACACACACACACACACACACACACACACACACACACACACACACACACACACACACATATATTTACATTTCTTTTTTTCGTTTTGTTATCTTATGAAGCCTAGAAAGGCGAAACGCGTAATCAAATCTTGGTTCAATGAAACGTTTTTCCGTTTGTGTTATGGTGAAACACGCCTATTATATAGTTAATAGACTCTCCCACCTAATATAAGTAGGAGTAGTAAGAGAAACGGGGGTCAGTCAGTCAGTTAGTGAGTCGATGTCGGACGACAGTTAGTCGGATACTAAAGTATCAGCGACCACAACTAGATTTACTCTGCGTCATTACCTATTATATCAAGTTCCTAACGTTTTGTACGTCGAAACTATTTTAGGACCGATTTAGTACAAATACAAGCCTCCACTGCGAAATAACTCCACAACAGTTTGTCAAATTTCTTCAAAACTTTTTCGTGATTCCATATCAGATTTTAAACACACGCACACACGCGCACATACACAAATACACAAACATACACACACAAGAAAACAAATACACACACACACATATATATTAAATAGCATAGAAAGGACAGGGATTATCTGTTAAAACGTTTTGCTAAGCCTCGCCTGGTGTCGAAAAAGTTATTTAATATTAGGTAGGAACTTGTAAACGTAGTTACCTAAATTATGTTTTATGTTCTGCATAATTTACAGACACACACGCGCGCGTATGTGCGGACACACAAACAAACGAGTGCGCACACGCGCGTGCGTATGTATAAAATTCAGTTTGGTAGAAAACGTTAATTTTTGTACAAGAAGAATGCTGTAATGTGTTTGAAAAATCGGAGAAAACCTTTGCAATCACTAAAATATACACAACATTTTCAAAAGGTCTTAAAAAAAGCTTTGCTTAAACAACAGATTGAAACAAAAGGTTTGTAAAGACATAAAAGAAAATAATTAGACCTTTCTTCACCGAAGATTTTCTTTGCTTGAACAGCCAAGAAACATTCATCAATCAAATTGTGACAGGTACAAAACTATAAAACCAATAAAATCCATCTATCTCAGCTTGTTCATATCTATCTATCTATCTATCTATCTATCTATCTATCTATCTATCTATCTATCTATCTAAACTAAATTTAATTGTTTGTTTCTTTCTTTCTTTCGCAGCCTGTTCATATCTATCTATCTATCTATCTATCTATCTATCTATCTATCTATCTATCTATCTATCTATCTATCTATTTGAGTTCTGTGTGTGCATGCATTTGGTTTGTATTTCTTTATGTATGCCTATAAATGTATGTATGCATATATATATATATATATATATATATATGTATATGTATGTATGTATCTCTCTCTCACACACACACACACACACATATATATATACACACACACACACACATATATATATATATATATATATATATATATATATATATATATATATATATATATAATGTGTGCGTGTATAAGACATTGCCAGCGCAACGTAGATAAAAATAAATGAAAAACATGAACAAGTCGGTGATAAAAAACAAAGAAAAAACTATAAAATTATTAAGTGCGTGTTGAGTTAGTGGAAAATTGCTGTCTCCGAAAACCTCTTTCCATTTGAAAGAACAATAAAGTCGAATGGCGGCCATTTTGAATTTCATGTTTAACGCTTTTGCTTCTGGTTTATATGTGAAATTTTAAATATCAGATCTACGCTTTGCCGTATTATTGAATGGAAACAATAAATATCAATATTGTTTTCGCTTTTACGGCTATAGTTTGTTCATATTTTTACCGCATAGGCCATTAAGATAAAAATATCGTGAAATATCTCGTTTCATACAGCTTCCTTTACAGCGCATTTGTAATCAATATTTTACTAATATAGAAAAATTTCCTAAGAATCGTTAAATTTAAAAAATGTTATGAATATTCAAATGTTGTGGAATATAGTTTTTTATTTTTGCTACTTTGGGTACTCTCACCATTTTTTTTTGAGATATGGAATTTTATGATTATTTTATTAACTATAATCATACTTCATCTTCTATGTGACTCTCAGTCATATAGCTTTGAAATATCGGTTTCCATATGATCACCGAAGTTAAGCAACGTCAGTACCTAGATGGTTGACCTCTTGGGAATACCAGGTGCTGTAAGCATAGATGTGCTCGTGGTATAATAGAAAATGGTTTGGAATTGTTAATCGGAGAGTTGAGTTCCAATTCTCGATGGTTACGTTGTTCCTTTACACGCAAATACCATTCGAACACGTATGACTAGACATCTTCTCCTCCCCAACTATAGGTTAATTAATAAGACTTATATCTCTAAAATCATTATCATCTAAAAAACAATATTACATTCTAAAATCATTTTCTGGCTTTAAATAACCTGCAAATGGTTGATAAGAAATAGAAAATGAATTAATCAAGCAAAAATCGTTTTATGTGTCGTGTTTCTTCAGAACATTTGCGATCGTTTGGACCTGGCTCTATAGGATGCAAAGCATAAAACATAACATAGACAAATGATATTCGGTTGGTGCATAATTATCAGGCGTTTTTGTAGGTTAGTAACTTGTTAATAAAAATTGCTGTTTTGTTTACTTTTTTTAAATAAATATATTTTATTTTCAGGTTAAAAAAATGCGTGCCGATAATCATACGCTCCGGAATAATCATTTAAAAATGTTATTGTTGAATTGTTATGTCTCTTTTTTTATAATAATTATTTTTTAAAAACGCCTGATAATTATGCACCAACCCAATGATAATAATAATAATAATGATAGTGATGATGATGATGATGATGATGATAATAATAATAATAATAATAATAAAAAGTAGTCCGTTATCACATGACGTACCTTAATATTGTTTACATAAAGTCAATTAAGATACCACGGCAAAATATACACCCATTAAAATTTCCAAG
Source organism: Acanthosepion pharaonis (assembly GCA_903632075.3). Taxonomy (NCBI): domain Eukaryota; kingdom Metazoa; phylum Mollusca; class Cephalopoda; order Sepiida; family Sepiidae; genus Acanthosepion; species Acanthosepion pharaonis. Next base: position 406,225 of record CAHIKZ030000802.1, read on the forward strand.
AATAATTGTGGAAGATTAGATCAGTTTAATTTGTTATTAAACTTAGAACGTCTTGACATTGAATAGCTAATAATTTGTAGAATTTGCATATTATTATTTACATTTTTTAATGCGGACTATTGACATTGTTCTTGTAATTGTTGCAATAGTTCATCGGCTAGATTGTAAATGTGTAAATGTAAACTTTTCTGACATGACACTCACCCAGCACACCTTGCAGTAGTTGCAGCTATTGATTCGATGTAGTCACTCCATTTCAAGTCAGTTGAAAACATGAGGCCTAGAAGGCGTTGTGTATTGCTCTCCTGGCGTATAACATCAGGCATTCTGATGGCAAACAGAAAAATGTTCACCGTGGTGATTAAATGAAAGCATGTTTGTTTTAGAGGTGTAGATCGGGCATATTGCATTGTCTCTTCTTCTCTAGCCGAGTCTCCGTCCGTAGGTAGAGCCGCGACTGAGTCTTATTCTGCCTGAAGACAGTGAACTTGACAATCGCGATCCAGGCCGCCGACTGCCTGACTGCGACGAGTTGGTACTTACTCAGTTCCCACCACTGAGATGAGATGTGACACAAGGTTGAGATTATTTTGGGGAACCCGAGCTTGTCCAATCAGGCCAATGGTCAAAATTTACCCAACCCCCACAACCATGGGATCGGGTCCATTCCTTGTTTATTCTTCTCAGCCGAGTTCCCGTCTGAGTCTCTCTCTTTCTCTGCCCAGAGACAGAGAGTTTGACAATCGCTAACCAGACAGCGAACTGCCTGCTGCGATGAGCGTTTCCACCCAGGCCACTGGTCAAAATTTATCCAGAAAAAGGCAAAAGCGAGCTCGGGTATAGTACTAGTTTGTTTTTCTCAGTCGAGTCTCCATCCGTGGAAGAACCCCGACTATGTCACCCTCTTCTCGAAGACGGCGGTCTTGTCACCCTCTGCCCGAATAGAGGTCTTGTCTTCTCGCGAGCCTGGGACTGAATCTGACGAGTTGGCATTTATTTGTCGTCCCACTGCAGACTAGATACGACACAATGACTGTGAGGAACTCGAGCGTTTCTACCCTGAGTCACTGGTCAAAATTTATCCAGCCCCCAACCCCGGCAAAAGCGCGCTCGGGTACAGAACTGGTCTGTTTTTCTCATTCGAGTCTCTGTCTAAAGATAGTATCCCAATTCAGTCATCCTCCACCTTGTCGCGAGCCTTGGACAGACTTCTACTGACTCAAGTTGTTTTCTTTATTTCAGGTTTTGCCTAGTTCATTTGTATTACCGGGGGTGTCTTATTTACCCCACAACAAACAGCCGGTACCATTCTAGGCACAACTCGATTAGTGAGTTTTACTTATTTTTATTCTTTCAGAAAGGCGATAAAAGATATATATATATATATATATATATATATATATATATATATATATATATATATATATATATATATTTTATTTTTATACATTCTTTTTATAGATAAAATATTTAAGTCAATGATCTGTTTTATAATAAACAATTAAACAACATTTACCGGCCTGAATGTCCGAGAAATTTTCAGGCCGGTAAATGTTATTTAATACTATTTATTATAAAACAGAACATTTACTTAAATATTTGTATCTATAAAAAGAATGTATAAACATAAAAATGTCTTAAAATAATTGTCGGACTTTGTCCATTTCATAATATATATATATATATCTGTTTAACACTGATCAGGAAATGAATTCCTGTTGCCTAAACATATTATCTACCACATATATCTATTCGTGTAAATTCTGCTACTTCTTTTCTTTGAATGCTCGTTAGTTTTCTTTGCTTTCATCCGTCCGTGAATTTCGATGGTGTATATTATATTAGTGATTACATAACAAAAACATTATCTCAATACCACCAGCTCAATACCATTAGCTCAATACACCAAACTCAATACCATTATCACAATACCATTCGCTTAATACCATTAGCTCAATACCATCAGCTGAACATGACTGTATATATTACCGGATACATGTTTCTATCTCCAACTCTTAGCGATGGCACGTGGTTAGAGATGTTAGTTATCAATCAAGGTTGTACTTTGATATCAACAGTCATGCGTCCTCTTCTTGGTATGTGAAGTAATTATATATTTCCCCAGGAAAACTAGTTTTCGGTGTTCGTGCTAAAGTAATTGCCAACAGGAAAAGCCCAACATGGAAATTACAAATTGGAGATACCAAAATCAAAAAGTCAAAACTTTAAATATTTGGTAAGTGTTTTAACAGACGACGGAAAGCGTGACATTGAGATCGGAAGGCGCATTGGGATGGCCAAAGGTGCCTTCCAAAAGCTAAGCAGAGTATTAAGAAACAGAAAAAATAGTTAGAAACAAAGAAAAGAGTACTGAACTGTTGCTTAATATCGGTCAACCTATGTATCAGTGAATGGTGTACAATATCCTCAAAGATGAAGAAGAGACAGCAGAAATGTGGTTCTACAGAAGGATGCTGAGGATACCATGGAATGAATATGTGAGCATTCACGATGTTTTAGAGAAAATACAAACAAAAAAGTAACTTATACTTAACACCAGAAAGAGATAGTTGAACTTTCTAGAGTCCATAATGAGGAAAGAGGGATTAGAAAATTTGATACTCACAAGAAAAATCGAAGGCAGAGGAAAACATTGTATGATATGCTTAGTGAGATAGAGTAAATGGATGGCCGGACAAGGTTTAGGAGAGATAACAAAAAGATACAACTTATTAAGGGGAACAAAGGACAGGAAATTGTGGAGATCCATGATAGCCTACGCCCTGAAGTAACATGGCACATAGAAGAAGAATGAGCTTGAGTAAATGGATGACCCGACAAGGTTTCGGAGAGATAACAAAATGATACAATTTATTAAGGGCAACAAAAGACAGGAAATTGTGGAGAGCCATGATCGCCTGCATCCTGAAGGGACATGGCACATAGAAGAAAAAGAAAAAGGAAGAGGAGGAGGAGGAGGAGGGGGATGATGAGAATCACGTGAAAGATTGGTGTTGCACGATCCCCTTTTCTTCTTGGTTTAACCTTGTGCCGGATTAAAGAAATTGTTGTAAATATCTAACAACAGCCTAATCTTGTTTATTTCACCTCTAGCCAATGAAATCAACGGTTTCCTTATGATTAGCGATAATGAGTGTTATCGGCCAATGAACCAGAATTTATGACTTCAAATTTAATCTCTCAGTTGGTGAAACCGGTTAAGTTATAGTGAATAAAATGACCACTAGAGATATTAATGAAATAGATTGTCATTAAGTCACTTGGTATCTCGCAACCTTCCGCTTTTGCCGACAGAACTCAGTATGGTCTCTTTTTAATACATTCACATCATCAAATTATCTTTAATATAATAGCCTTATTGAGTCTGTTATTATCTAATATTAATTTCAGACTAATAACAATACCATTGTCATGATTTTAAACGCAATTTTCTTAAACCCATTTACAAGACATTTCTGTATTAGAATTAATTGCATTGTTTTCTAAGAATAAATTCTTAGCAATTCATTTACATATAACAACTCTATTTTATCAGTAAAGATTGTTGTAATTCTTGACTATAGGGAATCGCTTTTTCTGCATTTTCACTGAATTCCTAATATAAAACCATATACGGAGTGCACCAAAAATGTCTACACACTTTAGAAAAGGAAAAATTTATATAGATATTGTAATACTAAATTTATTCAAACATCGAAATTAATACAAGTTACCTTTGGAATCTACAGTCATAAGAGATGCTCAAAATGGTGGCCTTTTGCATCCAGACATTTATTAGTATGGCGAACTATATCCTGCGAAAAGTTGGTCGAAGTGTACAGTGGGATTGTTGCACACCCATCTTTAATTTCTTGGCAAAGAGACGCCAATGTAGTCGGTTTTCTACGATACACAGCATCCTATAGTGTCCCCCATAGCTAAAAGTCTGCGGGTCAGGAGAACGTGGGGAGATTCGATAGAACCTCTTTGTCCTAGCCAGTGTCGTTGCAAATTCTCATTCAGAGAAACTCACACGTTTTGGTGGTAGTGTGGCGAAAAATTCATCATTTCCATAAAGTTCATGAATGTTATCGCAATTTGTTAAAACTACGAAAGACAAGTATTTCCTTTCCTGAAGTATGTACACATTTTATAGCGGACTCTGTATATAGCAAAATGAATTGCAATGCTTTTCAATAGGAAAATTATTAATAAACTTATATTATTCAAATAATATGTCAGTTCTAATAGTAACATTCGTTTTGGTTTCTTATCCGTTGCAGAAATGAAGAATGAATAACTTAGAAGGCAGAACTTGTCACTGTTGTTGTTTCTGCTGAAGAGGTTAATTTCTTCTTCGCCTCAGCAAAAGTAAATTCGAGGAAAAGGTATACTTTGTATTTGGGGTAAATAAATGTATAATTTATTTACATATATACAAAGTCAGCAAACTACTCGTTGCTGTTGTAAAAGGCGACAGTTGGAAAGGAAGAACGAAAGAGAAAGAATGTTGGTCATGGCCTTTCGGTTGATGTTTTGTGAAGACGGTGGCGCCGAAGGATGTATGTGGAAAAGTACTGCGTTCAGTCTCAGTCTGTCTGCGGCGTTCTGGACCAATCTCTGCGTGTCGACATCTCAGCCGGGTATCTCTCCCTCTCTGTCTTCTGCAGCGTTGAATCAAGGAATTTATATCCGTCGTATCGGATACAAATCACATCTTTTAGCAGGAGTTATTTTTACTGGTCAATATATAGAGTCCATTTTGTCATTTAATACCGAAAACATGCATCGAGCCATGATGCGCAGAGACGCGTTTTCGCATTCTGCCTTGGGTCGTCGAGCAGTCAATATTCGGTTTAGTGTAAGAAACATGACATGAGGGTGATCACAATCTGCGGAAGCAACATGGCGTGTTCGAATTTTAAATATCTGAACTGGTGGAACTAAAGAATGGAAATCCTTTGGGGATTTACCATGGAAATACAGGTAGAGTAGCGACATGCTTGCAACGTCGCGGGCGTGGCAAAGAGGCTGCAGAATGAAGAATATATATTCAACGACAAGACTGCGGAAACAATTTTGAAACCTGCGAAAATGGCGGCAGCAACACTCCGATTTTGTTTTAATCCGATTCTTGTAACGATAAAGTATGGTAAAAGGAGTCAAGAGCGATAGAATGAACAGAATATTTTTCGAGCATCTTTGGCAATTGATTCTTTATACGAGTTCCGTTTGAGATCTGAAATTAAAGTTCTGACTCGATGTTGCTTGGCCAACACTCAAGCTAGCCAACCTGAGTAACTCAAAACAGATTTCTTGTTATTATTATTTAAACTTTACGCTCCTTCGTATTTCTTTCTTTCTTTCTATCTTTCTTTCTTTCTTTCTTTCTTTCTTTCTTCACCCATAGTTTCTAACCTTTTCTCTGGGCATTTACTCATCTTTTCTCCATTTATGTTATATTCGATTTTATTGAAAGTATTTATAGAAAAGACGCAGAGAGGCAACTTTAATAAAAAAAAGTAAGTTGTGATTATGAGGCTAAAGGGGGCCCATAAGAAATTATTTTGACTTGAAGAGGTTAGAATTTAGTGTTCAGGGAAGTGTCCACATGAGAGTCTGTTCCACAAAGATGTAGTTATTGGGGAAAAGCTGTCTTAGAATAAAAAGCAATATTTCTTTCTTTCTTAATCTATAGTTTCTTACCTTTTCTCTGGGTGTTTATTCATCTTTTCTATTTTTTTATGTTACGTTTGATTTTTGCTTTTCGATTCTTTCTTTCTTTCTTTCTTAGCCTCCCAATTTTTTGCTTTGTTAGTTTCTCCTGTTTTCGCATTCTTTCTTTCTTTCTTTCTTTCTTTCTTTTCTTTTCTTTCTTTCTTTCTTTTCTATTTCCTCTTCTCAATTTCTGATATTTAGCGCCTTCACTCTATTTCTTTTTTTGATAGACATTTTCGCTTCTATTAATTGCCTCTTTTAATTCTTCTAACTTTTCTATTTATTTTAGCATATCTTATATATTCTCCTATTAATTATTAATACATTTTATACAAATTTTCTTCTTCTTAGGTCTTAGTATTTTCATTTTTTCCTTTGCTTCATACGATTTCATTTTCCTCTTTTTCTATCTATCTTGTTTTGGTTTCAATGTTTCATTGTCTAGTGGGCTAAAAAAAAAGATGGAACCTTGGGGAATTGACGGTTAGAAAGTAAAAAAAAATGTGCCGAGAACGGGTTGCTGGGGTAATATCGCCATTTTTTTTTTATTAAGTGATTTTTCTTGTCAAATGTGAATAAAAAGTTTTTCACGCCTTTATTTTATTTCTTTTTGATTAGATATATTTTATTTATTTTATTAGATACATTTTTGATAAAACATTTTATTACGATGAAATAAGTGAATAAATGATGTAACGTGTAAAGAAGGAAAGTACAGTAATAAAAATGCCACAACTAACGGCAGAAAACGAAATATAGCGACATAAAAATGAATTAGGGAAAAAATGTACAAAGGAAATTTGAAAACCAACGCGGGAAAGGCTGACGTAGAAACAAACGCTAACATACAAGCCTCCATACGATCATGCGCATTGCTATACTGGTGACGAGTTATTTATTATAAATGGTACTAATTAAGACGTCAATATTTCCAGGTAGATTAAATTATTCATTGCTGTATGTATAGAAAATGTTAAATTTTTTTATCTACACTAATTAAAATAGCGGTATTATCAATTTTAGAGTATAATTTCTTTTTTCTTTTTATGTGCTGTGTCCCTTCAGGACGTAAGCGATCATGGCTCTCCCCACCAGCTCTCTATAAGTTTCGTCCCTCTGGCACCTCCCCTAGACCACGTTCTGTCATCCACTTGCTTAAACCCGCCAGGTATGTCATGCATTGCTTTCCCTTGTCTCTCTTCCCCTCTATTCGACCTGTGAGTATCAGATTCTCCAGGCCCCTCTTCTGATTATGTGTCCCAGAAATTTAATCTGCCTCTTCCTGATATCAAGTATAAGCTTCCTCCTCTCCAAAACCTCATCGTTGCTCATATGCTCAGTCCATGATATTCTTAGCATCCTTCTGTAGAACAATACCTCCATTACCTCGAGTCTCTTCTTCATCTTTGAGGAGACCGTCCAACATTCGCTGCTGTAAAGAAGAGCTGACGTCACGTAGCAGCTCAGTATTCTTTTTTTCTTATATATGTTCACAAATGTGCGCAGCTTTGCTCAAAGTCACTTAATAGAGAGCACAGTGAGAAAATTGATACATGACTTTTCCAAAGGCATTAGTGCAAAGTGATTTAAATACTAGTAATTTAGCCTTGTCTTGCTGATTCTACATTCCAAGGATCTAAGCGATACGTTTAATAGAAAAAAATATTGCCTTCATATTTACTGAACTTAAATAACATGAAATCATTTAAAGGTAATTGTCGAGGAAATGTTGCGTCACGCCATTTTGTATTTTCTTTCTTTCTTTCTTTCTTTCTTTCTTTCTTTCTTAGCCTCCAAATCTTTTACTTTCGCAGTTTTTCCTTTCTTTCTTTCTTTCTTTCTTTCTTTCTTTCAGTAGCAGAATTTGATTGTCTTGAAAATCAGCATTGTCAAACCCGGCCTTTATCTGCTGAGCACTCGTGTAAATTGACATTTGGAAATCCTGGGTACGAAATCTAAAATTTCGCATTGGAAACTATATCAGTCATCTGACAACAACTTTTTGTTTACAATGATATTCACCCTGTTCACGGCCCAAGAATCTCTCGAGGTAGAAGGTTATACAGTAAAAGGCTTCACCTCAAGAAAGCTAATAATGCTGAGACGCACATTGAGAAGGCAAAGATATTATAAAGAGCCGGAAACCCAGTCCTAAACAGGAAACAAGGGATAAACCTCTACTCCTTTTCAAAAGATCGAGGAGAAGTGTGAACTGGACGATAGGCAAACCTATCTACTCCTATTAAAACCTACTATACTAATTACAAACCTATCTACCCTTTTTGGCGAGCAGATCTCGATTTTTACAAAACTTGAGGCTTACGGCCATATCTCGTTGAAACATCGGTTCCCGTACGATCACCGATGTAACGTCGAATCTGGTCAGTACATAGATTAGTGACCGCTTGAAAATGTAAGCTTAGATGTGCGGGCGCTGAAATGGGTACTGGGTTGGGGTTGTTAATCGTCGAGACGATGTTTAATTCCAGTTGGGTTCGTTATATTCATTTACGCGCAAATATGCTTGGGAAATCTGTGAATTCGCCTTTCACTTCACGCTAATTAGTAAAACTTGTACCACTGAATTCATTGTTATACCCCCTACCAAATTCTTGCAGTCTAAAAATTATTTCTGGCTTTAAATAACCTGAAAAGAGTTGATAACCTGTAAAAAACGAACCAATTAATCAAAGAACATGTGAGCAACTAGAAGGTTATTAAAAATAGGAAGTAAGTGGAAAATTATACTTACAACCAGAAAACGATGGCTGAAATAATGAGGAAAGAGGGTTTGAAGAATTTAACACCCACTGGGTTATATTTAATTAGGGGAAACAGAAATAAACAGTGAGGCATCATCTACTCGACAAGTTTTAATGAATCACATTTTATTGCAGTGACAAAGATGGATTTTAAAGGCTCCAAAAGACAGAAAGTTTTGGAGAGCAATTATCTACCACGTCTTTAAAATATCCTGAATTCAAGAATGGTGCTATCCATGCTTGTGCTGTAGAAACACTCTTTTACATTCTGTAACTTCTTTCACTCAATGCATCGATCCCCATAAACACGCTGGGTGGATTTTTCTGCTGGACTTGCGTTGACAAACTCATGGAGTATAACAATTCTAATGTGTTCTTTCGCTGGGATGAACATAGATGCAAGTTCTGAATTATATTATGAATAATAGTTTTATAAGCGGAAAGAATAAAATATCAATTACGCATAATAGCATTACTAAACAACATAGAGAGGCAATAATTTAATAGATGTTGTTTTATATTTCCACCTCAAAAAACGGACAGAACTTTCGTTTTATCCTGATACATTACCCAGATAGTTAAATTTCTCTACAATCTTGGATTTGATGTACCCAAAATATATCTCAATTCTTAAGCTGTCTGATTTGCTGCCAATTATGCATTCTTCTTTCTTACTTTAAAGGCTAAATCCTTTTTTTCTTTGTTCCACTACCTTGTCTTCAGTGATTTTTCGGTCCCAATTCTGAACCCGTCTTCGACAAAGTGTCATCTGCGTGTATCTTAAACTGTTAAGATTATGTCTAATAACAAAACTCCTGGCTGGTTTTCGCGTTCCCTGAGGATCATCTCAATGTATAAGTTAAATATACTACATTAAATATTACTACATTAAATATATACTACATTAAATATTACTACATTACACCAACTTTCCTTTTTACGTATTAACTGGACTTGTTCTCTCTGTGCATACAAGTTGTTTAGTTCCTGTATAAATCAAGTTTCCCTAATATTTAAAGTAGCTCTTCATGTCATTTGCTGGATTTAAATTTTAAATTATCTTTCTCCTACATGAGGTACCAACCAAGGCAAGAGAACATACGTTAAATTAATATTTTGCCTCTAGCTAGGGAGAGTAGAGAACAGACATGCTCATGTTTGTTTTTCAATGATGCCACTTCGACTCCAACAGTTTTTGTTTCTCGTAATTCCGACCTGTTGAACTGCCTTCTGTTTACTTGCTTCCCTGATAAATACAATCTTCAAAAATTTAAATGCAACATTAACAGCCATCTTTTATCTTCTTGAATCCCGTTCATCATTTGTCCTTCCCTCAACCTCCCCCACTCAAACTCATTCTTTTCTCTCACTTTCACACCCTGTAACTCACTGGGTGCTAATGGCATTCCTGCTTTGCTTGGGGCGAAATGATAAAAAATATATCAATGTGAAATGAAAATAAACTGTATCAGCCGGGATTTGAACTTGGTTCACTAATTAGATTGTCTTTGACATTAACAACGACACCTCCATCCTTAGTGAAAAAAAGTTTTGAAATAATTCCATGCAGTATTTTCTATATATTTTTTGGTTTCTTCATTCTGGTATGTTGAAGTCGAAATTGACTTACTTGACATCTTACTCTTTATCATATTTCAATCGACAAAAGACATTAATTGGCGTATTCATCTCTGATGAAGTGAGCCCCCTATATCAAATAAAAATGCAATAAAGAAATAAATACAGACAATTGTTTTCATAATAAAAAGGAATAAGAACTTTATCAAGTCATCTTCACACAATCAGTTATTCAAGTTCAATGTGAGAAGACATTTTCAAAGCTAAAGATCATAGAGACAAGGTTGAAAAATTTTGCTGATTGAAGAGAATTTGGAATCATACAGGTTGCTATCTATTGAATAGGAATTGTTAGATGAAGTGGATGCAGAAGCAATTATTGGCAAATTTGAACAATCATCAAGTGAACACAAATGATTGCTCTTAATATAGTGGACTGCATGCAGTGCTCTATTGTGCTTTTGAACTATCTGTTAATGTGTAAATTGTGCAGTAAACTATTTAAAAATATCAACCATTTAATTAAAATTAAAAAATTATATGTACATATTCTTATGATTGTTTCTGAATTGTGTGTCATCTTTTATTTTCAGTTGCCAAGCGTGTTGTGGAAAGATCTCTGACTTATAATAACTGCACATTAGAAGTTTCTCTTAAGCAGCCACTAAAAACAAACGATTGCTTTTAATATAGTGAGTCACATGCACCTCTATTGAGATTTTGAATTATTTATTAATGTGTAAATTATGCAGTAAACTATTTAAAATATCAAACAGCCGCTTAAAATGAAAAGAAAACAAAACAAAAATTAAATTTTGACACTAATATGTAAAGTACATATACATTGTAATTACCAAGAAATATACTTTTCTTTGAAAAAATTTTTAATTGTACCCTTTTTTTCAATATGTATTTTTTTAAAAATTTGAGTTATATACTATAAAAATGAAATTATAGCATTTAGTTGTGAGTAGACTCCTTTTTTCTACTGGCAACAAATATTTTTAGATTTAGTCAGCCACTGGTAGTAGATCGGTAAGCGTGCCGGTGGTTCTGAAGTTTGCAGATACCATTTTTTAATTGTGAGGTCATAAGACAGACATGTCAAATGTTGGTATTTAAACGAAGTTGAAAAAGCCAGGCAAATTGCGAAAAAGGACTTCTTTAAAGGCAGAGGCATAGCATGTCTTTGACTCAAGTTAAAGACGGATTTTTAAGCATCTATCCCACGGTCACAGTCAACAGCCACGACCCCACCTCTGTTAAACAGTTTTACACTTGCATTTTTTTTTTTATATTTCTTTTTCTGTTGAATGTTAAACCGCCCATTTTCTCAATCATGCTTAGAAAAACAATGTATTGAGTACTTCTTTACTTGTGATGTTTATCTGTCTGTGATGATGTTTCGTGTTGGGGTTGCGTGGGCGGTTAGATGAGGACCGCCTTCTAGCATTCAACCCTACCCAATTTAGCGGCCCGTCACAGTGTGCGGTCCTGACACTGGCTCATTAGGGAAGAGAGCGCGAACACTGGTTCTTTTATTGCGATATCTACATGCATCCCATGTATGTCAATGTTGGGGGTAACACAAAAAGATATTGTGCAATAATAAATATCAACAAAAATAGATGTAAATGAAACACATGTAAGTTTCCAAGGTTAATAAATAAACACACACACACAAACGAACACATCTATCTATCTATCTATCTATCTATCTATCTATCTATCTATCTATCTATTTCAGTCTATTCATATCTATCTATCTATCTATCTATCTATCTATCTATCTATCTATCTATCAAAAGAAGTAATACATTTTTAATTAATTAATCCGAAAGATTTTATCACTTTAAACATTATTTTTAGTAGGTACTCTTTTTTGAGCAGACAACCTGTTTATTTATTAAACTGTATAAGTATTTATTTTCGCCTACCGACATGAATATTCGAGAAATATTATTAAAGGATAATATAGTATTCTGCACAGAGAGTATCTCAATCTATTCATATGTACCTATTTTTCGTGGATAGACGCATTTCAATTGTCATCCCCGTTTACTTTTTCCTTTTCTTAAACAGTAAAATTAATGTCAACCGGCCTAGGTCGAGAAAACTTACAAAAGAAAAATATACTTTCAGACAACAACAGTTTAGCATTTCTTAAGCATTCTCCTGTATTAGAGTATGGGATATGTAAAAACACCGATAAAGTAAAAACAAAGGCAATGAGATCGGTTAAGTTGTGCGTCTACACACGTCGGACGTCAGAAATTAAAATATTTACAATTTTAAAATCTAGCGTCACTACACGTCCCCACGACGCATAATTATAGCCCCCGTTTACGTTTTATCCCCTCTCTCTCTCTCTCTCTCTCTCTCTATATATATATATATATATATATATATATATATATATATATATATAATTCCATTAGTAAAAAAATTCTTTAGTCTGATGAAGTCGTTTTACAGGTCGAAACGCGTTGCAACCAAGATAGGGATTTTTAAAAATACATTTTATATCCTTTTAGGGCGTAGGCATGGTTCTTGAAAGCTTTCAGTTTTTTAGTACTAGAAATAAGTTTTTACCATATTACTATTTGCCTCTCTTCTGCAATCCATTCACTTAAACTCGTTAAATAGGTTACAGGCTACTTATCAATCCTTATCTTGTCTTAAATTCTCTTGACCCTTTTTCCTCATATGTACCATCAATTTCAACCGTCTCTTTTTAATTTTACCTGTCGGTTTCCTTGTAGTTCGTATTCTCGATACAGCTTCCTCATTGTTTACATTATTCTCAGCCTTCGTCGATAGAACCACATTTCCGTCACTTCAAATCGCTTTTCTTTATCAGTCTATTACTGTAATATAGAATATTAGGTATTGCATACTATTTCAACACTCTTTTTTTTTATTTCTAACGCCATTTTCCCATATCTTAATACTTTGTTTATTTTTACAAGGCCTCATGGAAGGATACTAGAATAATAAGATCCTATACTGACAGCAAACCGCTTGTATACGGATAGAAAATGAGTTCAGGCGATATTCAAAACTAGAAAAGAGTGTAAGACTTATTTAACCAGTGAGGCAATTCTAAGAAAGTTATCCCAATATCAGGATTTATTATTGGCGTTCACAGTCGTAACAATATAAGATATGCAGATGACACAGTGTTGATAGCAGACACGGAAAGAAAACTACAAAATCTCCTACAGAAGGTAGTCAAGGAAAGCGTGAAGAAAGGACTAAACATCAAGTACAAAACAGAATGCATGGTTGTTAACAAAAGAGACAGCACAACATGCAAATTACAAATCGGAAATACCAAAATCAAACAAGTACAACAATTGAAATATCTTGGGATTTTTTTAACAGAGGATGGTAAATGCGACACTAAAATCTGAAGGTATATTGGGATAGCGAAAGATGCCTTCCAAAAGCTAAGCAAAGTATTGAGAAACAAAAAAAAATCCGTTAGAAACAACAAAAAAAGAGCTGAATAGTTATGTAATATCATTCCTCCTATATGGCAGTGAATGCTGACAATCTCCTCACATATGAAAAGAGATTTGAAGCAATAGAAATGTAGGTCCAGAGAAGGATGCTGAGGATACCATATACCGAACATGTAAGCAAATATAAATTTTATAGAACATGGAAACGAAAAGGAAAACTTATACTTAGGAGACAGATGAAATTTCTAAGGCACATAATGAGGAAAGAAAGTTTGGGAAATCTGATACTCACAGGTAGCTTGAAGGTAAGAGAGACAGAGTAAAACAATGCTTGCCTTACCTGGCGAGCTTGATTAAATGGATTGCAGAATAAGACTAACAAAGAAAAAAGCATATTAAGAACTTCAAAGGGTAGGAAATTGTGGAGAGCCATGATCTTCTACGTCCTGAAGGGATACGGCACATAGAAGAATGTACCTTAGGATTTCTGTGCCACATTCTGTTACTATACTAATCAGATAGTTACATTTCTGTACGTTCTTGTGTTTGATGTCCCCAATATGCCGCTCACGACTTGGAGTGTCTCTTTTGCTGACAATCATACATTCTGTATTCTTATTGTTAATAGTCATTTTTTTGTTGCCTTGTTGCTTCAAATATCTTTTTATCTGTGAGGAGAACGTCCAATATTCACAATATAACTTGATCATTTTTTCTTGGATCTTTGTAAATGTTTCGCGCGCGTGTTCATATAGGAGATCAGATGTTAGGCACAAGCTCATCACTATTTCCTTTGTTTTCTAAATATATTTTACTATTCTTTAATACATTTCTTGCTTTCTGAAAGGCATCTTTATCTATTTCAATGCATCTTTGGATATGTGTATGACACTTTATATCATATATTATAGCCACCTCCAGATACATTTACCAGCGTGAATAGATTGATATTTAAATATTCATACATATGCATGTCGCACGGTGAGCCTATGAAAGCGGACGGGTTACCACACATGGTGTGCTGCACGATGAAGAAATCTTGTGGACGCCGTCTGCATATATGATCCTGTATATATGTGTGCGCATGTTTGAGAATTCGTTTTGCGCCCCGTCTGTTTCTCTCAGCTTGTTCGTTTTCTTTTTAATGGCCGACCGAGTGAAGAGGGAGACCGACAATGGCCTTTTTGCTTTTCGCCCGCACACAGAATATTTATTTTTTGTCGACAGAGTTTGTTGAGATTGCTGTGACTTGTGATAGGGTTTGTAATAATATTATTACAGAATAATAAATATCTCTTTGTACCCCTTTTCTCTTTCTCTCTCTCTCTTTTTCAAACAAACACACACACACGAAAGAAATCTCCAAGAAAAATATTATCATATTGTTACTTTTTTTACTTGTGTTCTTACGGAAATAAAGGTGTGAATATTGTAGTTAAAAAGAAAGTTTTCTTGGAAAAAATTGGGGGTCAAATATGAATCAGAATACGACAGAATATAAGGTAGGTAAAACAATAAGAAAAGTTCGTAAATTGAGTATGTTTCATTAGAAACTTGGAAATTAATTATGGAAGAAAAAGTTCTGGTAATTTCAGTAGTGCATTGTTTGTTCATCATTGTTCAGGCAGATGTCACGTTTCTTTGTCTTACTGTGTTAACGTGTGTGTGCGTGCAGGTTAGGATTCTAGTTGGCAATTTTGTCTGTCTTGTAGTGACCGCGTGTATAATGTATTGTGATATTAAAGTGTTTCTTTGTGAGCTTATGTATAAGTGTGTGTGTGTGATGTTTACGTTTCTTGGAATGAAAAACACATGCAGTTCAATTCATAGAACATTCACTGAGAAACGAATTCTTTAAAATTTCAATCTTATTTCGAGGACTAATACACTGTAATGGCTTGCCATTACAGTGTATTAGGTTGGAATTATTTTTATTTTCTAACAAAATATTTTAAAAAGTTTTGTTCAGTAAACAATAAGTTGGTGATCTATTCAGCAGACACTGAGTTGGTGTTCTGTTCCGTAGACACTGAGTTGGTGTTCTGTTCAGTAGACACTAAATTGGCGTTCTGTTTCGTAGACACTAAGTTGGTGTTCTCTTCAGTAGACACTGAGTTAGCGTTCTGTTCAGTAGACACTGAGTTGGCGTTCTGTTCAGTAGACACTAAATTGGCGTTCTGTTTCGTAGACACTAAGTTGGTGTTCTCTTCGGTTTAGTGTTCAGTTCAGTAGACACAAAGTTGGTGTTCTGTTTAGCAGAAACGAAGTTGGAGGTCTGTTCAGTAGACACTATGTTGGTTTCTGTTCAGTAGACATTTAGTTGTCTTTCTGTTACGTAGACACTAAGTTGGTGTTCTGTTCGGTTTAGTGTTCAGTTCAGTAGACACAAATTTGGCGTTCTGTTTAGCAGAAGTTAAGTTGGTGTTCTGTTCAGTAGAACATGAGTTGGCGTTCTGTTCAGTAGATACTATTTTGACGTTCTGTTTCGTAGACACTAAGTTGGTGTTCTGTTCAGTAGACATTAAGTTTGTGTTCTGTAGACAATGAGTTGGTTTCTGTTCAGTAGAGATTGAGTTGGTGTTCTGTTCAGGAAACACTAAGTTGGCGTTCTGTTCAATAGACACTGAGTTGGTTCAGTGCAAATGTTGGCAGCTGAATTTAGGAGGGGTGTGGAGAGTCTTGAAGATGATCGAAGTTCTGAACGTCCTTCAACTTCCACCAACTTCCAAAACATTGATCGTGTCCACCTCATGGTCATGGATGACAGGCGATTGGCTATAAATCAGTCAATATCCTGTGAATTAACGATATTCTGCACAATGATCTTGACGTGACGAAGTTTTCTGCTCAGTGGGTGTTACGTCTTCTGATACCTGATCTAAGGTGCAAAAGGCTGATCAGATCACAGGTAAATCTGCTAGATCCATCTGATTTCCTAACCATTTCTTTAACCAGGATGAGTGTTAGGTTCATCTCTTTGCACCAGAGACAAATGGCCAACAGATGCAGTGGAAACACCCCTCCTTACCCCTATTCGAAAGCAGGTCATGGTTGTTTCTTTTGCAGAGAAGGTGATGGCTTCAGTTTTATTATGCTTCAGTTTTTTTATACAATGGCCTTGAGTTTATTGACTTTCTTCAAAAGAAAAGTAACTTTCTTGCCGTTGTATATTTCATATATTAAATAATAATTCCAGGTCTTCATGGATTCATACTACCACCAAAAAGGAACATCCTTGCCGTTGAATGTTTCTCTGATTAAGTAATCTATTACAGACACTTGCAAATATGTCCAGAGCATCAGACAATCATCCTATTCTAAACTTCAATCCTACTAAGCAAAAACGATACTTTCTTGTTGAAAGTTTCGCTAATTAAGTAATTTATAAAATCCTTTTGAAAAACGACCAGGATATGAGTGAAGCATCCTATTTTAAAGCTTCAACCCTACCACCAAAAATGGAACTTTTTTGCTTGTGAATGTTTCTCTGATTACGTAATCTATTAAAGCCTTTTGAAAAACGACCAGGGCATCAGTGAAGCATCCTATTCTAAAGTATTCAGCCAATCACCAAAAATGGAAATTTGATCAGGGAAGCATCCTATTCTAAAGGTTCAAATCCTACCATTAATGGAGAGTACAATACCAACTTCCTGAGGTAGATACGAAAGAACAAACGACTATGAACAAACTGACGAAAGAGGCCTTGTTTCAACAAGACAATGTTCCAACACACAAGTCTTTTCGATGACTGGTTCTGGCTGGTTTCTTATAGTCTCTCACGCTTAGTAACTCTTGCACTTTAGTGGCTTTATTACCTTGATTGAGGTGAAATAGTTAAAACCTAGGTTATGTATTCAGTCATATGAGTTCTGTTATCATACTAATTATTACTTTTAATTTGTGTAGCATCAAGTTAGTTGATTTTGTTTAGCGGCATATCGACACCTCAATGGGTTATTTAATACCGAAATGTAATTAATTTGAACAATTTTATGTCTTCAACTAAATATATTTTGAACACAATGTAACTACTAATATATTGCTAGTCATGTTGTTTTAAAAATGTATTGTTGCTAATTTTATTATAAATAGTGTTGCTATTGTTTTTTTTTTACATAAAGAATGTATTACTGGTATTTTTAGTTTAAAAATATATTTTTATACTTTATAGTTTTTGTTTTGTTTGGGGTTTCATTATTTGTCCATAGCCGGGAACCTAACGTGTCTGATTGTTTAATAAATTTATTATTCATTTGCAGCAGCTGTCTTTGGTAGCGTCATATAAACA
The DNA here is from genome assembly GCA_903632075.3 of Acanthosepion pharaonis. Lineage (NCBI taxonomy): Eukaryota > Metazoa > Mollusca > Cephalopoda > Sepiida > Sepiidae > Acanthosepion > Acanthosepion pharaonis. The sequence continues at coordinate 424,038 of CAHIKZ030000802.1, forward strand.
GTATTGTGTGGGTATCAGTGAATAGTATTGAGACATTAATAGGATCAACTTTGACACTTCTTGATTGTGGAAAGCTCTTTAGACTTCCTTTTACGCAGTCAAATTTGATCTTTAAAAATTTACATCCAATGTCAATCGTTATCTTCTGTCTTCTTAATTCCAGTTCTTTTAATGTCCTCTCTCCTTAATAGTAGTTTTTCTCATATTCTCTAACACTCAGTAACCTTTGCATCCTAGCTGCTTTAATGCCCTTAATCTTCAAAAATTCAAATGCAATGTCAATCGTTAACTTCTGTCTTCTTCTTATTCTTTTATAGTCCTCTCTCCTTAATAATCGTTTTTCTCATATTCTCTAACACTCAGTAACTTCTGGTATCCTAGTGGCTTTATTGCATTTAATCTTCAAATATTCAAATGTAATGTCAATCGTTAACTTCTTCTTATTCTTTTATTGTTTTCTATCCTTAATAGTCGTTTTTCTCACATTCTCTAAGACACAGTAACCTCTTGCATCCTAGTGGCTTTATTGCCTTTGATCTTAAAAAGTTTAAATGCAATGTCAATGTCTTCTTAATTCTTATTCTTTTATTGTTCGCTCTCCTTAATTATGTTTTTCTTTTTTCTCATCATCTTTCACAAACAGTAACTCCTTGTGTCTTAGTGGCTTTATTGCCATGCTTGAGGTAAAATAATTAAAAATAGCAGGTTAGAGCCGATGTTTTGTAAATTTGTCCGTCATTGGATTGATTTGTTCTTGTGACAATTTAAACTTAGTTTATGCTCAGGATCCTGGACCCGATCAGTTTTTTCGTTTACGCTTTGATCATATTTTAACAAACAGGCTAATTATATGATTACACAGAGATACTAACCAGTAACATCATTTTCTTTTTGCGTCTTTTCTATAATAAAAGCATCAATGGTTATTTAAAAATGATTCGCCGTAGCAAGATATTCTCGAATTTCATTCTTTTTCGCACATACAGACACGTACATATATGAGGTGCTGCGTAAACATTTGGGATATTTGAACAGCTAGCACAAACTGTGTGTAGTATGGACTTTTACCCCTACCTTTTATGAGCAAAGCCTTTTGTGAGCCGGTAGGTTGAGAGAAACCAAGGAAATTTTCGATGAAGACAATTGATAGAAAATTTAACCTTATTCTATATCTTCTTTGCATACTTTATGAGATTTTCCTTAAGGGCTTTTAAGCAAAGATATACTCTTGCCCAGAACATGCCATACTCCTTCCCGGTTCTAGTAGATGTTTATTATCTTGCTTCCGGTTCAGGATTGGGTTTCCGGTTCCACCTAAAGTCTACTTCCGCATTATAGTTCTAATATATCCTACTGAATTCCAAAAAGCTATTCACTAATTAAATCTTGACTGCTTCAAGTCTAGAATTATCTCCAAGAACTTCGTCCTTCCTGACGCTAATACAATTCCACACAGTAACCCCCTAATTTCAGTAGCTCTAGGGTCATAAGTAAATAAATAAAAGTTATTTATATAATACATAAGGCGCCATTATTTGAAATTGATCTGGCCCGAAATATTGCACATATAAATATATTCTGAATATTTTACGACTAAGAGGTGGAAGAATGAGGTTATGAGGAAAAATAGCGGTTGATCTTTGACTTGAAGAAGTCAAGATTTTAGAGTTCAAGTAAGCATCCACGTGGGAGTCTGTTTCACAAAGTAGCAGTTACTAAAGAAAAAAACTGTCTTGGTGGAACTTTATTAATGCATTTGGAATACAGCTGATTCAACTCCGTGGAAATAGCATAGCGTCATATCTCTAAAGATTTGAACTGGTGGAACTAAGTAGAGCTCATTTGAAGATTTTCTATAGAAATGGCAACAGAGTAGCGAGGGAACGGAGACCTTGTAGAGTAGAAAATAAGCCCCCCCCCTACAAGAACGCCTAAAAGATTTTGAACTTTGTCAAGGCTGTATAGTAAGGATTTGACAGCCCCAACTCAGATATTGCAACAATACGCCATTCTTCATCCAATCTAATATTTGCCAAGATAAAGCATAGCAGAAGGTGCCAGCTTATGTTTTAATCATTTCCAAGCAAGAAGAGAATGACACTAAGACGCAGGGGGTTACAGAGAGTGAAAGTGAGAGGCTGAGTTTAGGGAGGATGAGCAAAAAATAAAGGATGAACGGGATTTAAGAAGATAGAAGATGGCGATTGTCGGTGCATTTAAATTTTTGAAAATTGTAATTATCAGGGAAGCAAGGAAACGGTAGAGATTTTCATTGGCGGGAATGCGAGAAAAGAAACTGTTAAAAAAGAAGTGGCGATTGAATTTCGCTATGTAATCAGAAAGCGGGTGGGACCTAACTGCCAATCAACTGGCGCACTTAAATTCATGAAGTCGAGGCAGAAGTTGCCATGAAAATATTTAATGTCGGTGAGGAAGACGGACAACCTGCACTACTCCGATTGTCGAATATAGACCCAGCCATTCGCGCTAAATAGAACATCGGTGCGTGTAGGAAGAGTTGTGGCAAAGTGAGTAACAAGGAGGAGCGCTGAGACTTACGCATTGCCGAACTGAACTGCACTATTCATAATTACTGTATTATTAATCTATATTACTCTTATGTTTTCTTCACTAATCATTTGTTGGAGCGTTTATTTTTAATATCATTAACCAGAAACTTCGAGGTTAGCGAGGATTATGGCAGGAATTTTCGCACAATTGGAAGTTTCTCTGATTAAGTAATCTATGCCTCTTGAAAAACGACCAGGGCATGCGTGAAGCATCCTATTCTAAAGCTTCAACACTACCACCAAAAATGAAACTTTCTTGCTTGTGAATCTTTCTCTGGTTAAGTAATCTATTAAAGCCTGTTGATAAACGACCAGGTTTTCATGCATCAACACCAAAAATGGAAATTTCTTGTCGTTGAATATTTCTCTCATTAAGTAATCTACCACCGCCTCGTGAAAAACGACCAGAGCATGAGTGAAGCATCCTATTCTAAAGCACCAAGGATACCACCAATAATGGAACATTGTTACAGTTGAATATTTCTTTGATTAAACAATATGTTACAGTCTATTTCAAAACGACCAGGGCATCAGTAAAGCATCATACTTAAAAGCATCCACACTACCAACAGAAAATTAACATTCTTGACGTAGTACATATTAAATAATATATTACAGCCTCTTGCAAAATAACCAGGGCTTCATGAATTCATCCTACCACCAAAAATGCAACATTCTTGCTGTTGAATGTTTTCCTGATTAAGCAATCTATTACAGCCACTTGCAAAATGACCCCAGCATCTGGGAAGCATCCTATTTTAAAGCTTCAACGCTACCAACAAAAATGGAATTCTTTGACGTTTTTCGGATTAAGTAATCTATTACAGCCTCTTGAAAATTTGAAGTAACCTATGCAGCCTCTTGCAAAACGACCAGACCATTATGGATTAATTCAATACTAAAGCATCCACCCTACCGTCAAAAAGGAACTTTACTGACGTTGAATATTTGTCTGATTAAGAAATCTATTACAGCCTCTTTATAAAGTAATCTATTACAACCACTTGAAAAAAAAAAACGACTAGGCCATCACGGATCCATTCTATTCTAATGCATTTACACTACAAGTCTATGGAATCAGGGTAGCATCCTATTCTAAAGATTCAACCTTGCCACTAAAAATACAAACTTCTTGCCGCTGAATGTTTCTCTGATTAAATAATCTATTATAGGCACCTAAAAACAGCCAGAGCATCAGGAATTCTTCCTATTCTAAAGCTACCTAGCAGCAAAAATGGAGCATTCTTGTAGCTGAATATTTTTCTGGTGTAGTAATCTATTACAAACTCTTGTAAAACGACCAAAGCATCAGGAATTCATCTTAATCTAAAGCTTCAACCTTAACACACACACACACACACACACACACACACACACACACACACACACACACACACACACACACACACAAACAAACAAACAAAACGAAAACTTTCTTGCCGTTGAATTCTTCTCTGACTAATAATCTTTTAATACCTCTTGAAAAATGACCTTGTCATTAGGGATTTATCCTATCCTGCAGCTTCAACCCTACCACGATACATGGTACATTGTTGCTATTGAATGTTTCTCTGATTAAGTAACCTATTAAAGACTCGTGCAAAATGGAACTTTTTGCCGTTGAATATTTTCTCTGATTAAGTAATCTATTACAGCCTCTTGAAAACGACCATGCCATCAGGGATTATCCTATTCCAAAGCTTTAACCCTACCACTAAAAATGGTACTTTCTATTGTTGTGGCTTTATGAAGTCCTGTAAATATTTTGACAAGTAACGATGACGAGAAAGCAGCCTTTCTTGCTGCAGGATAATCCTAGACCTCATATTTCACAAACGACCCTGCAAAAATCTGATGCAGTTAGGCATCGAGATGCAGTGGCACTATTTCTATTTACCTAACTTGTCCCAGTCCGATTATCACGTTGGCCAGCTTTGTGAATACGAGCCAGAAGGTGTATGGCAAATTGGAACTGGTTGAAAATGCTTCCAGGCAGTTTTGTTGACTGCTGTGAACCCAGTTTTTATCATGATGGAATAAATTAACCGCTGAAGCGTTGATAATATTCGGACGAGTCTAATAAACCTCACTTTAACTGGCTAATGTTCTGTTTGAGATTATGTATGATTTTTTAGTTTATCATTAAAATAGCCACGTATTTGAGTCTACTGTTGACCTTTGAAAGTTTATGATTAAAAATGGATACTTATTCTAGCCTAGTTATGGAAATTTTAAAGTTCATAATTAAAACATGATCACTTATTTATTTGAATCTGCTTATGATGTTTTATTGTTTAAGGTTAAGCAATAAGAACTGGTTAATTTCAAAATTTATTATTAAAATTGGTCACTCATTCATTTCAGCTTATTTATGTCTTTTTAAATTTCATTTTTTAAAAATGGCTACATATTTTAGACTATAATTTTTTTAAAAAAGCCCATTTGAGCGTAATTATCATGCTTTAGAGTTTACGATTACAAAAATGACCACTTCTCTATTTAAGCTTCATTATGAAGTTTTATAACTTGTGATTAAAAAAATGGCCACTTATTTATCTGAGACTAGATATGACATTTTATAATTTATGATGTAAAAGATCCCTTATTTATTTGAGCCAATTTAAGTCGTTTTAAAATTTATGATTCAACAATGGCCACTTATCTATTTGAAGCTAGTTATGACATTTTATGTTTTAAAATAGATAGACTGCATCTTATAGCCTCGGGTGTCAACCAGGCTAGAAGAAGGAAACTGAATTCAAACTACCTGCTGCCTTGTAGGTCTTGTCTCTTAAGGCAAAGGCTGGAAGGAGGTAACTTAAAAAAGAAATCCACATTTGAGAGGAGGAACGGAGTAACCTCAACATTCAACCACATCAAATAGAAAATTCGGAAGGAAACTCGGCTCAATACTGTAAAGAGAGATAACAGCCACTGGACTTGAGAAACCTGTTTTCCTAAAAAAAAGTCTTTTAAGAGAAAGATTTTATAAGTTTCATCCGAAAACAGTTCGGTTTTGGTTTGTTTGTTTAAAGGCATATCGACTCCTTATGGTTCATTTAAAGTCGAAATTTTATTTTCTTGTGAGCCTTGGCAATTTTGTTTTAAAAATTTATTGCTGGTATTTTTTCTAATGTATTTTTATATTTTCATGTTTTGACCCCAGTTTGGGGGCTCACTATTTACCCATAGCGGGACACTAAAATGTGCTACCGCCGCGGGTCAGGGTGAACAACAGCAATTAAGAAGTTGTTCCACGCTTCTCAAAACCTTCCTTGCTGTCCGGTGTAGTTTATCGCCATGCCCAAGACACTGAAAACAGTACTCGCGCTTCACTCAGTGAATGCTAAATGTTTCCTTATAGGGAAACAACTAATGTTAACATAGCTTAGAATATTACAGTGTAACCCGGATATAAGAGAGTTGTCGGGACCGGAGAAGAAGTCTCTTATATCCGGGTTTCTCTTATATCTGGGTTTGGTCTATTTTATATACATTAACACAGGCTCTAATTTGGGACCAGAGAAAATCTCTCTTATATCCGGGTTTCCCTTATATCCGAGTCTCTTATATCCGGGTTACACTGTATATATGTATATATTATGGCATTAAAGGTAAGAAATTTTTTTACTATAGGTCATGATCAATTTTAAAACAAAAACACAAACACAAGTCGACCGGTGTCGTCCCCTCTCGTCAGAACTGTAAACGGGGAAACAAATTGTGAGACGAAAGTCTCTCGCGGATGACGTGAATGAATGGACAGGGAAAAAATACAATAATAAAAGTTATAACACCAAAGATACTAGAGACACAGCACAGCAAGCTCAAGCAAACAGTCTCTTTGTTTAGAAAGAGGGGGGCGCCTGGACCTGATGGACAGCGTCTCCAATACCTTCAGATGGAATAATGAGTGTGATCTAGCCAGAACAGAGAAACAACTCACACTAAAATCCATAGCACAGATTATTTATCAAGTGATCCGCTATATTTAAAATTTATCATGGCCTATAGTAAAATAATTCTTACCTTTAATGGCATAATATGTTTTTGTACCGTTATATATATATATATATAGTAATAAAGAGGTGCCATCTATTTTCGGTTTGAAACTGGAATCTTAATATCGGCATTACTTCTCGATCAGTTCTGGGAGCCGCATCTTGGAACTTGTAGCGCGTGGTACTAGCCTCTTCAGTCGTGCAAGAGCCGCTCTATCGCGCAGTTCAACAGTGAGATATTTCTGATACAACAGGGATTGAACTGCCGACCTTGTGGCCTCTGGCTGAACGCTCAAGGCATGTAGCCATTACTCGAGAGAAGAGTATATAAATGTACATTAAACAGATGATACAAATGCGTCTCAAGTCGTGGAATCCTGACGGCTGTGTTAATGTTTGTTAATGTCTCTTGACCCGCGAGGTTAACACATTAAGATAACTACAAAAATGTAACCCTCCACTAAAGGCCATTTCGATTCAAGTGACGAGGGATTAAAATGGCTTTTCTCTCACTAGTTCTATAGTTATAGATAGAATTATCAAATATTTATCTGTCTTTAGTTCTGTTTATCTTGGCAAAGCGCATCTCACAGTTTTCTTATTGACTTTTTTTTTTATCTATTTTCTTATTTCCTTTTGATTCCATCTTTTTTTTCTTTCTTATTCATTTTTATTGTCTTTCCTTTTCGTGTTGTTTCTTTTTTTTTCTAGTAATTTCTTTCTTACTCCATACCCCTCGATAGTTCTTTCTTTCTTTCTTTCTTTCTTTCTTTCTTTCTTTCTTTCTTTCTTTCTTTCTTTTTCGTTATTAGTCTTTTGCACTGTCTTTTTCTAATTCTTTCTTATTCTATTTCTTGTACTTTAATTTTTTTTCTGTATTTCGTGTTATGTGTTAGTTTCTCATTTGTCATTATATATTGTTTTTGTTCCGTTATTGCTATTCTTTCTTTCTTTCTTTCTTTCTTTCTTTCTTTCTTTCTTTCTTTCTTTCTTTCTTTTTCTTTCTTTCTTAGCTCCCCCTCCAATCTTTTTTACTTTTATTTCTTAGCCCCTCCCAATCTTTTTCTTTCTTTCTTTCTTTCTTTCTTTCTTTCTTTCTTTCTTTCTTTCTTTCTTTCTTTCTTAGCTCCCCCTCCAATCTTTTACTTTATTTCTTAGCCCCCTCCCAATCTTTTTCTTTCTTTCTTTCTTTCTTTCTTTCTTTCTTTCTTTCTTTCTTTCTTTCTTTCTTTCCCGTCATTATAATTTCTTCTTCCCCACATTCATACCTCATTTAATTCTTCAATGAAGATTTTTTATTTTTATTTTGGGCATATCATTCAATTCTCATTACGTTTTCCATTTTTCTCTTCTTCCCAAGAAACATACATATTTTCTCATTCTATGATTAATTGTAGTCTTAGCGGCCTCCCAACAGATAACACATCTGGTTTGTGTATATGTCACACTGTATTATTGCTTAGATATATTTTCTAAATTAAGCCTACAGTGTTTTGTCAGGTATCATCATTAAAGATATTTTCGACTTAATCGTCTTAAATAAGCATTTTTCAAATGGCGGAAGAAAGAGAAGCATTTCCAAATTGAAAAATATAAAGGAAGAATTTAAGTGGAAGAATTTTGGGTAGGATTACTGGAAAATGGTCATATGTTCATCTTGCAAAATATGAAATGTAAAGAGAGAGAGAGAGAGAGAGAGAGAGAGAGAGAGAGAGAGAGAGAGAGAGAGAGAGAGAGATTATTTTAAGGGAAAATGATGTCCAGAATTTGGAAAAGAAGCCTTGGTATTAACATCGACCAGGGCTGAATATAGCATACAAACTGCGGAAAGACAAAGAATTCATCGGTTGAAACGTTTGTATAGAAAAAAACCCTAAAAACAAAAGATTAAGATATAAACATAATTATGTAAATATTTTATATAATAGTATGATTTTTAATTGCTTTGACCGAAAGCGAAGTCAATTGAAATCATGCAACATTTTCCAACTGTCACACACACACACACACACACGCACACACACACACACACACATATATATATATATATATATATATATATATATATATATATATATATGCACCACTAACTCGCATATATAAATAGCCGAGAAAAAAAGCAACACCCGTGGTCGGACGATTGCGTCTAGCATGAAACAGCCTGTTGCCTCTAAGTGTTGATTTCAATGTTCTTATATATATATATATATATATATATATATATATATATATATATATATATATATATATTCTAAAGAAATAATCATACATTGAATCAATTAGCAATATTAATGTGATTAATGGCGAAATCTTTTCGCTAATAAACGTAATATAAGCATTAAACTACTAACAATCCACTGAATGATGCGATCCTTCTGTATAAAATTATAAAATTGTTATCAGATGGGTCTGGTGTATTTTTTATAGCAGCAAGTACTTTCAAGGACTTCATGTCCTCATCATCAGGCTGTAATTTTTTCCTTTAAAATCAAAACTTGAAGACGAAAAAAATGTGTTGTAGACTGAAAGATGTTTTTTTTAAGAATGTGTTATTTATTAACGGTCATATAGTATTGGAACGTGCAAGTCGCAACGCTAAATTTCAAATATTTCAAGTGAGAATTTTTTTTATATGAATTTTCTAATTTGGTAAATCCACGAATTCTTTTGTTGTGTTTTCCAGTTAACGTGACATGAGCTAAGTACATAGTTCAATTAATAGTGTGATATGTCTTAGTAGTTTTTTTCTTATGTGTGTGCGTGTGTGTGTGTGTGTGTGTAAATAATACCAAATCCGTAAGTTGTAAGGGTTAGTTCAAGGAGGTCTTTTTAATATAAAAATATAAAAAAAGTCAAATCCATGAAGAGAGCTCAATGTATTAATTTATATACAGAGCCATGTAAATAATAGTAAGAAAAAAAATTAAAACATGATATAAATCCATTATAAATCTATTTCAGCAGATATACATGTCTATACCTGCCTCATTAGACCGACAACATTTTATTAAAATGAGGGAGGTATTACTGCTGAAATAAATAATCGATTTATATGATGTTTTAAGTTTTTCCTTACTATTATATATATATATATATATATATATATATATATATATATATATATATATATATATAATCATTTTACACCAAGCAAGGCGACAATGCCACTAAAACTCAGAAGATGACAGGGATTGAAAGTGAAAGAGAATGAGAAGATTGAAAATGGGGAGGATTGAGGAAAGGGCAACATTTTTGAAGAATATAAAGCGAAGTCAAATGCAAATCATGACTTATAAAATTGAAGCATTCAAAATTTAACAGCTATTAGTTATATATATATATATATATATATATATATATATATGTGTGTGTGTGTGTGTGTGTGGGAGGGGGATAAAATTATAGTAGATACATATGAATAAAAAGATAGATAAAGAGCATTAGATGCATAGATGGGTATAAGCAGCCTAAGATAGAAACCTAGATAGACAAATAGATACATACGAATTGACAGATAGATAGGTAGATATGAATGTATTTTGACAGGTATGAACAGACTGAGATAGATAAGAATCCACACACACACACACACACACACATATATATATATGAACAGATTGACGTAGATATATAAGTACACATTGAGATTGATAGATATGAACAGATTGAGATAGATATACTGGTAGATAAGAAGACTGAGATAGACAGATATGAATAGATAGATATATATGAACAGAATGAGATACATAATTAAAAAGATATATATGTAGATAAGGACAACATGATATATATATATATATATATATATATATATATATATAGTCTTAAGATGTGCTATATTTATGGGATAACGTGCTTAATATCAGAGATAGGGCGAGTGTAAATATAAAAGTGAACATAGAAGTCAACAATTAGAGGCGACAGTCTGTTTCATGCTACATGCAATCGTCAGGCTTTGCATGAAACAGACTGTCGCCTCTAAGTGTTGACGTCTATGCTCACTTTTATATATATATATATATATATATATATATATATATATATATATATATACACAGTGTAACCTGGATATAAGAGAGTTGTCGGGACCGGAGAAGAAGTCTCTTATATCCGGGTTTCTCTTATATCCGGGTTTGGTCTATTTTATATACATTAACACAGGCTCTAATTTGGGACCAGAGAAAATCTCTCTTATATCCGGGTTTCTCTTATATCCGGGTCTCTTATATCCGAGTTACACTGTATGAACATATATTGACATAGATAGGTAGATAAGAACACCTTCAGATAGATATGAACAGATAGATAGATAGGAACGGATTGTTATAGATACATGTATAGGTATATAAGAACACCTTCAGATTGATAGATATGAACAGATTGAGATAAATAGATTCTACCATAAATTCATAAGTAAATGGGAAACCGGAAAACATTACAAGCGGAAATACTTGAGATTATCTCGTTAACCATAACATTATGAGAAGCACTCAGAAATTTACTTACAATGTGTAGAAACGCTTGTGATATTGTGTAATATTTTTTCTCAATAAATTCTTTTGACCAAGTTAATTAAATTTTAAATTGCCCCGAATCTCTTAATTAGCGCATGAATTGGATAATTCAAAATTAATACATTTTTCTTATTCTTTAGAAATAAAAGAACATGTCAAGTACTCATTTCTTGCAGCTGTAATTTCTATAATTACGATTTGTGTTGATATGCAGATTAAGTCATTTGTTTTTTTTTCTTAGGAACAACAAGTACATCTCAAGGCTAAAGATTAGATTCGTGCACGCAGAGAAGCAGATATTGGTATGATAGTAATATTTTTAATACAAAAACAAAAACATGAGTAAGCGTACACACGCGACTATGCGTGTCTATTTTAGGTCTACATAAAAATCTATCTATCTATCTATCTATCTATCTATCTATCTATCTATCTGAGACTATTCACATCTATCTATCTATCTATCTATCTATCTATCTATCTATCTATCTATCTGAGACTATTCACGTCTATCTATCTATCTATCTATCTATCTATCTATCTATCTATCTGAGTCTATTCACATCTATCTATCTATCTATCTATCTATCTATCTATCTATCTATCTATCTGGGACTATTCACATTTATCTGAGTCTATTCACATCTATCTATCTATCTATCTATCTATCTATCTATCTATCTATCTATCTATCTATCTATCTATCTATCTGAGACTATTCACGTCTATCTATCTATCTATCTATCTATCTGAGACTATTCACATTTATCTGAGTCTATTCACATCTATCTATCTATCTATCTATCTATCTATCTATCTATCTATCTATCTGAGTCTATTCACATCTATCTATCTATCTATCTATCTATCTATCTATCTATCTATCTATCTATCTATCTATCTATGTCAGTCTGTCAGGTATGTGGTTGTATTTTCGTCGTATCTCTTTTAAGTATATTTGCAATTAATCGTAACAAAATGACAGACTTTCGTTTCTCTAGGTCAACCGCCGATGTGTTCACGATTATTACTGAATGTGTCCATCTAAAGCTTGTGCTTTAGATAAGAATGGCAGGGCTCTGCCCGTGACTTTAGATATCTCGAAGGCTTTTGACAGGTTGTGGTATGCTGGTCTTCTTCACAAGTTGAAGAGCTATAATATCTTTGGCCGAATATTTGACAATCTTACTTTCAATCATGTCCTGAAGTCGTATTGAACGGTTACTCTTCTAGACCCTTTCACATCATTGCAGAGGGTCTCTCAGGGCCCAGTCATTTGACCCACGGTGTTTCTTATCTTCGTCAACGATGTCATCAGTTCCCAACTCGTTATTTATGCTGATAACACAACTATATAATCCTAGTTACTAATAGTAAAACAAATAGATATGTAGATCTACAGAAGGATGCTGAGCATAACATGGGCCAAATATGTGAACAACGAAGAAGTTTTAAGGAAAATGGGAACAAAATGGAGACTTATATTTAGAATCGGAAAGAGACAGTTGAAAAATATGGGACATTATGAGGAAAGAAGGATTGGAATTTTCGATGCTAACAAGACTTTGAGATTAAGACGAACAGAGGAAAACAATGCGTAAGGTTGCTAACGAGCTAAATGGATGGCAGAACAGGAGCTGGAAGGGATAGTAAAAAGACAAACATTGATAAGAGCTACTAAGGATAGGAAGTTGTGGAGAGTCATGATTTTTCACATCCTGGAGGGATACGGCATGTATAAGAAGTAGAAAACGGTGCTATATTCCCTAACAGTAGGGACAGTTCTTTTTTGCTCTTCAGAAAAATTATCCTTGTTAATTTACTTAAAACTGACAAAAAAATTGACACTACCTAAATCTCTAGCGCTGTGTATAAAAATTCTACGGAGCCAAATTTCAGGTGTTTATAATTAAAATTGTTTTAAAAACGTTTTTTTTTTGTTGAAAAACTGCAGGAAGGAAAGTACGAGTGATGAAGCAAACGCATATATCGTGTAACAGCAAAATTGTCCAGTTGTTGGATTAACCTTTGAATCGTTGAAATGATTAAAATGTCTTACTGGAATTCTCCGAGGTTTTTATAACACTATTGGAGTCTACTTTTAACAATAAGAATGTATTTAGCTCTAAGTTGTAATGATTCTTCTTCTTCCTGTTGTGACCGCCTGATCGAGTTTTCCTCTCCACTGTTCGCTCTTTTTAAAACTTATTTACCGTTCTCTTCATGATTCTTGAACAGATTTGAAGATGGAGGCCAGAGTGTGAATATATTACTGCAGGTCTGAATGATCTTTTTCTTCTCACCATTGCTCATTTAGGAAGAAAGTGAGGCTGACAGAAAAACGATTTTAACCTGTTCTTTTTCTAGCTGAATAATTGAAACGGTTTTTCAGTGATTCTTACGACAAATGATATCAAGGTAGTTAAAGGTTTCATCTGAAAACCTGGAAAATAGAAACTCAATTAGTTTAGTGGCTTTTTTAGATATTAAACATTTTGTGGGATGGACAATTTTGCTGTAACACGATTTAGACAATTTTTTAACTGCTCTTTGGACATTTATAACTGAAACTTCTCTCTCACGTGCCAAACGTCTTATGGAATGAGTTGGATCTTTTCTAATTGATTTCTTTATTTCTAAGTTAAAATGATGATCCCTATTCCTGTTGTGACATCCTAATCCAGTTTTCCTCACTACTGTTCACTCTTTTTAAAACTTGTTCACCATTCTCTTCATGATTCTTGAATGGATTTTGAACATGGAAGACAGAATATGAATGTTGGTACCATTACTGAAGACCTGAATGATCTTTTTCCTCCCACCATTGCTTCGTCGGGAAGATCTAATGATGCTGGCACAAAACGATTTTAACGATGTTCTCTTTCTAAAACTCAAACGGTTTTTCATTTATTCTTACGTCAAATGATATCAAAATGGCTAAACGTCTTATCTGAAAACCTGGAAAAAAGAAATTCATTTAGCTTAGTGTTTTTTTTATATTAAACATTTTGTGGGATGGACAATTATCGTATGCTGTTTCGCGATTTGGACAATTTAGCGGTTACATATGGTACAGTAGGGTAGGTCAGTTTTGGAGCCGTCTTATTGCGCTCAGTTTGAAAGTTGGGTGTTCACATGATAAATAGGGACACGAAATACTCTTTTTTTTCAAATTGTTACTGTTTTGTGATGAAACGAGTTTAAAGATTACGTAACGTAGTAATTTTATTTCGGTGACCAGTGAAAGCCTTAGAGCACAGCTTCATAAAATGTATAATGTACAGAAACATTGCAAATTGTATATGGACAAGATGTATGGCATACGCACATTATTACAAATTCATAGTAAAACCTTCAAATAAGACCTAAATCAAATAAGACCTTTCTTTACTTCAAAGGAAAACTACACTGAAAAATTTAGTTATATTATGATGTAATATATTATAAAGTACTGTAGTTTTAGTGTGATTTTCAATAAACAATGCGAAAACATTTTGTCTTATATTTTGTACCTAGCAATATTATTGTGTTGTGTACACTTATCTATTTTTTGTTTTTGTTAACTATGATCTAACATTGAGTAAACAAAATGTTTACTGAATGAATAAGATTTTAACAGTTTTTACTTATCGAATGCAATAAAAAATGCATATTTTGCTTGTGGTGATTCAAAATTTGAATTCTGGTTTGAATATATTTTCAATTCAATGTATCTAATACAAAAGATATTAACTTTATGTGGATTTATTCTTGAAATAGTAAAATTTTGCAGTCAGTTTGCAAGCAAAAACCTACGGAATTGAGATATTTCTGTAAATTTTTCAGATGATATTTAAAACTCAAAATATTGCTGAAAGCTATGAATCTAATTTTTGGCGTTATTGCTTCACACCAAACCCCATTTTTCCCATTGAATGCAACGACGATTTTTGAACAAAATAAAAAATCAACCCGCCCGAATATACGGTATCTTTCTTGAGAATATAAAAAAAAATACTTTTTGAATATTTCAAGAACCAGTACCGAGGCCTCGATGTAATTTCATCAAAAGAGTACATAAATTTTGTTCCATGAAAAAGCCATTTTTCTGTTGAGTCACACAGCCCACAGAGAATACCATGTGAGTACAATGGCGTCAAATGCAAGAAATCCTTTGGCTCGACGCAGATCTTTTAGCTTCTCTACTATTCCACGTGACTTCCGGCTTTCCCCAAATTTAAAATTGTTATTGAAAGGGAGGTTTTAGATCGTGGACGGGATTAAGGAAAATATGGTGAAGCTAATGGTGATCTCAAAAGTATACTTTGCAGTATCTTATGAAAAGTGAATGGAGCGTCTATATATCCGCGTGTAAGGTCGTAAGGAGAGTAATTAGATGTGTACTAAGGTGTCATTACACTAGCTAGGTTATACTTTCGTTCATATTATAAGACCTAGTAGCTATCAAACAGCTATCATATACAGATATCACCTACTTTTAAAAAATTCTCTTTACGCTGTTTCACCTAATGCCAGGCAATATTTAAACATTATATATTGCTGATACTCCTAACGAGTGGACAGAGTAAGTGCGAAAACTACGTAGCTACGAATAGTTGAGGTGTTGAATATAACATCAATCAGCTAAGTCACACAATTTATTTGTATGAACCATATATAAATATATATATATATATATATATGTGTGTGTGTGTGTGTGTGTGTGTGTGTTTGTGTGTGTGTGTGTACACTATTTACATTATTTGGACTATTTTCCTCATCTTTGTCGCCATATTTATTACAAACTTTCGGCCGTTGTACGCTCCGGCCTTCTTCGTGGTTGGAATGTCGAACTGAACCCTTTATTTCGCTCACTGTGGTAGACTGTTCTAGTTCCACGTCTCATGTTTAATAGATGTCAGTTGTCAGTTGTCTCATATTAATTCCCCTCTCCAAGTTCTCCACTGCCTTAATTCACACTCTTTGGGTCCTAACTAACGCCTTTATCCACTGTGCCATGTATCCTTGAGGATATGTGTGTGTGTGTGTGTGTGTGTGTGTGTGTGTGTGTGTGTGTGTGTGTGTGGATTTTGTGATGTCAACGAATACGCGTTGTCACTTTCGCAATGTTCGTTGTAATCGCAGATAGAAACTATAGTAACGCCGTTGAACAATACTAGTGTCAGACGCCTTCGAATATCACTCGCCCTAATAGTACTTGCTCGATAATACTTGCTCGAATAGTAATCAGTATAGTGAGATATTCACTAATCGCCCCACGCGGTCGGATGTAGCACAAGGCCGAGTTTACTATGGGCTATTCGAGCTCGTAGGCTAGGACAGAAATTCCTCGTAGACCCCGTAAAAAAACCGGCGTCGGATAGCTGTTTCCCGAGACGAGACTCTGCCCTTCGACATAGCCACGTCTGGGGATCCTCTCTGCCTGGAGTCAGAGCATTTGACCAGCACACTTCCGAAGTAATCCGTACAGTGATCACGCTAATTCCCATATATACATTTCCTTTACCATCACGTGATGCACTTATTTGAAATGGGATTCGCCTCTGTTTGCTTTCCGGTGATCTGTGTTCAAACTCCAGTGGCGGCAGTTGACTATTGCGTCCAGCAGGAAACAGCCTGTCGCCTCTGACTGTTGACTTCAATGTTCACTTTTATATTTATTTTTACATACGCTCTATCTCTGATATTGAGCACTTTATCCCATAAATATAGCACACCTTAAAAATATATATATATATATATATATATGTGTGTGTGTGTGTTTTGACAGACGACAGATAATGAGACACGGAACTCTAAACGGGCAAAGTAATAGCGAAAGATGCCTTTCAAATGCAAAAGAAAGGAAAATTTCGTTAGAAACTAAGAAAATAGTATATAGAATAACAATCTTCCCATATAGCAGATAATGTTGGACATTTTCCTCAGAGATGAAAAGGATATTTGAGGCAACAGAAATTTGGTTCTACAGAAGGTTGCTGAGAATGCCATGGACAGAACATGAGGACATCTGAAGGAAAATGAGAACAACACAAACACTTATCCTTAGAATCAGACAAAACAAGTTAAAATTTCTGGGAAACATAACGAGGAAAGAAAACTTGAAGAAAATTAACACTCATAGAACATACTAAAAGCAAGAGAGACAGAGGGAAACAGCAAGAAACAAGCCTAAATGGATGACAGAACATAGACTGGGAGGGATAGCAAGCGGTTAAAACTGCTCAGAGCTTATAAAGGTTAGGAAGTTATGGAGTGCTATGATCAAAGAAGAAGTTATGCCTAAGAAGAATGTTGTTATGCGTATATTTTCATTCATCGGATTTGCAGTTCTCAAAATTTCTTTTTCCAAAAAGTCATGTAATCACTTTTATCAGACATTAATATCGCTTCAGCTCACTCGATTCGGATCAATTTAGCCAAAATATTGTCGATATTCACCACGGCTGTCGGCTTAAAATTATAAATGGTAAAATCAATCGATAAAACTATCGATATTTACTATCTTCAAACGAAAAGATAATATCAAACCGACTACAAATGCAACGATGCAATATTTATCATTCTCTCTTTAGAGCTTAATGTACATCCTTGTGCAAATTAATAGAAGAAAAACCAATAATTCCGTTATGATTAACTTTTTTCATATTTTTCCAATGAAACATGACCCAGTGCACAAGTTAGTATTTCGTATGCCCATTCCAAGTAGTCATTCCTTGCAGATAAACCACAGATTCTTGATTGGATTTAAATTAGGAGAGTTCCCGAGCCAGTCGATAGTACTTTGATTTGTTCACTGGTAAGGCTAGCCAGTGTGTTTGTGCAACGTTACAATTTTTGTACGCTTCCTTGGAGTAACGTCCATTACAGACAGTGACTGTAGGACAACTAATCGACAGTCAAGACAATAGTGTCTAGGCGCGATAAAAATCTGATGCAATCATGGACAACGCAATATTTTTCAAGGCCAAACAAATTTCATCATACACCCCCAAAATATATTCATATCACTGCACACCACTGCCAATGACCTAAGGAAAAAAATAGAAATCGATTGGGTCTAAAACTGACCGTATGGTGAAAGAAAGGAAACTAAAGTGGTTGTCTGTCTATATTTCTGAGATGAGGTATTATGTACACTATTTACATTATTCGGACTATTGTCCTCATCTTTGTCGCCCTGTTTATGACAACATTTCGGCTGTTGTACGCTCTGGTCTTCTTCAGGTGGTTGGAATGTCGAACTGAAGCCTTTATTTCGCTCACTAGGAAAGACGGTTCTAGTTCAAAAACCTAAGCAGAGTATTAATAAACAGAAAATCTTCGCTAGGAACAAGGTAAAGATTTACGTAAACTGTTATGTGATATCTGTCCTAATATATGGCAGTAAATGCTGGACAATCTCCTCAAAAATGAAGAAGAGACTTGAAGCAACAGAAATGTGGTTCTACAGAGAGATTTTGAGGATACCATGGATTGAATATGTGAGCAAATACCACGTTTTAGAGAAAATGGAAAGAAATAGAAACATACTTAACCCTAAGAAGAGACAGTTGAAATTTCTGGGGCACTTAATGAAGAAGGAGGGCTTGGAAAATTTGATACTCAAAGGACAGATTGAGACAAAGGAGAACAACGCATAACATACTTGATTGGATGGTGGAACAGCGTTTAGGAGAAGTAGAAAAAGACAAAATTTATTAAAAGCTACAAGGGAAATGAAGTTGTGGAGAAACATGATCGCCTAAATCCTGAGAAGAAAGATAAAGAAAAAAGATAAAGAAGAAAAAGTTATTAGGGAAGCAAGAAATTCCATGGGAGTTCCACTGGTGGGAAGTGCGAGAAAAAAAAGAATAGTTTGCATCTAGCTATTTCAACAGTAAAAAGGTGAAACCTAGATGCCGATCTCGTGGCACGTTTAAATTAATGTACTTCGGGATCCAGGGAAAAGCCCCTCAGAACAGATGCCATGAAAATATTTATAGAAAAAAAGAGGGAAGCCATGTCATGTCGGTGAGAAAGTCAAGATGCCTGATCAAGATCGCATACATTGCAGATCTTTCTTTGGATTTTGTCAAGAACCTCGAGATGAGTAGCAGGAACTCCAGACCAAATATGGAAGCATTATTCAATGCACTAACAAATGGTAGATTTATAAATGTACAAGATGGATTCTGATGAGAAAGATTTTTTGGAACCAACTTTTCTTTGCAGTCGCCGTAGCAATTGGTTTGAGAAATTTGAAAATGGTGAGGATTGAGGACTGGACAAAAAGGAGACAGAAAATGGCGATTAAAGTTGGATTTAAATTTTTGAAAATTTTAGTTATCAGGGAGGCAGAAAATCGCACTTCCCACAGGTATGATGTGCGAGAAAAGAAACTGTTAGAATAGAAGAGGTGCTTACATCTAATTTGCTTAAAAGTAAAAAGGTGAGATCTTCTTGCCAATCAAGTAGCACGCTTAAATTCGAAGAAAAATAAACTTACTTCATTTTGATAGCAGTTTTAATTATTCTATTAGCCATAACACTTGTTTCATGGAATCGGATATATTATTTATTAAACAGTGGTCTTATTTAATCATTATATTATTCATTAAGCAGTGGTCGTATTTAATCGGATATATTATATTAAGCAGTCGTCGTATTTAATCGGATATATTATTTATTAAGTAGTGGTTGTATTTAATCGGATATATTATTTATTAAGCAGTGGTCGTACTTAATCGGATATATTATTTATTAAGCAGTGGTCGTATTTAATCGTATATATTATTTATTAAGCAGTTGTCGTACTTATTCTGATATATTATTTATTAAGCAGTGGTCGCATTTAATCGGATATATTATTTATTAAGCAGTGGTCGTATTTAATCGGATATATTATTTATTAAGCAGTGGTCTTATTTAATCGGATATATTATTTATTAAACAGTGGTCGTATTTAATCTGATATATTCTTTATTAAGCAGTCGTCGTATTTACGCTGTTAAATAATAATTTCCGATGGCATTATTTTTTTTATTAAATTCTATAACATAAAATTAAATTCAAATTTACGTGCATAGATTCAAATGGTTCTGCATTGTTGCGACTCAAAATGAACGTTCTTCTTTCTTTTCTACCCACTATATCTATCATACTCTTTTCTTTTCTTCCACTTAGGAGTTTCTTTTTATTTAATTGTATCTTGGTTACTACTTTTCTGAGCGCGCATAGGCATATGATTACGCGGCAAAGTACGAATAATTTTCTTGGATTGTCAATATATATCTCCGTGTGGATGTGTCGCGGAGTTACTTAGCTTGAAGCTATGAATATTAGATTCTGATCACCGCTCGTGCCGCAAAGTAGGCTTATCGATAAATATCACGTTAGAGAGACTGACGAATTGATTTATATATACATACGTGCATACATATATGCATGCATACATACATAAATGTTCAGGTCGAAGGATACATGTAAAGATGAATGTAGATAACTATGTATATATCGGATAGGCAAATAGAAAGGTAGATACGTATGAAAAGAGGAATATGACAGGGAGTGAACAGGTATAGAATTAGATCTTAAGAGACTATAGTTACGAACAGAACGAAAGATATATAGTGATAGCTAGATAGCTAGATAGGAACAGACTGAGATAGATTGACAGATAGGAACACACTGAAATAGATAGATATGTCTATGTCTATATATATATATATATATATATATATATATATATATTTTATTTAATTCACCCTTTTTTATGTTGCTGTGTAGGTTGATATATTTATATTTATTTCTGTGTGTGTATATATGCATATGCCTATGTGTGTATGTATGTATATGTGTATATATATAGGTATATATATATGTATATGCGTATATGTGTATGTATATGTATGAGCGTAGTTATACTTCTGTATGTTTCTATCTGTAGTGAAGAAGGTGTGTACACATACTTATGTATGCATTTTTAAAAATTTTTTTCACATGTTGTTATATATTTGTTCTCGTGTATGTCTACTGATACGTATATAAGTACTAGCATCATGGCCCGGCGTTGCCCGTGCTTGATTCAAAAATCGTACGACTCATACAGCAATCGCTATCACTTGACTTAAAATATTTAAAGGAGTGCCCTTTGTCGTGCTGATGTTGCTACATGCCTTACTTCTTGCCTATCTCACACTGTAAATTTTTTCTTAGCTCTATACTAAACATTAAATCTGTTACGAAAAAAGAACTAAACAAAATGAACACAAAACAATCAGCTTTAAAAAAGGACTCGTAACTGGAAAAACCGAATGAAAAAACAATGTTAACAACAAATACTTTTTCACACACTACCCAGTTCTGCGGAATCAGAATCAACGTTGAGTTTAAGCAAGTGAATGAGCCAATTGGAGTAAAGTGCCATATAGATTTAAAGTTTTCCCACTTGTGACGAATACAGCTATCGATTTTTTTGCATGCTAGCATGCTAGTTAACATTCGTGTCAGTCAGCTGTTGGCTCTCACGCTGGCCAGTACAAAATGACCGCAAACTACATAAAAACTGCCGTAGAAGCATGAAAAATCGATTATTTCCACTATCGATGGGAGTTGGGAAATGAAAATCCGTCGAAAATTGCGGCCGTGCATTTGTCACACACACACACACACACACACACACACACACACACACACACACACACACACACACACACACACACACACACACACACACACACACATCCTGCCTTTTATAGATTTAGAGATATATGAAATATTTATATATACTTGTGTACTTAGGAGTTTTCTTTTTTATTTATTAGATAGTGGAATTTTCAAGTGTTACATTTTGCCTGGACATTTGAATTTGGTGTTTTGTTATGTGTGTGTAGCGTATATATTTATTTTTTCTATCCATGTCTATATATTTTAGTGACTTTTTTCCTTATGTTGTTCATTGACGAAGATTTGTTTTTCTATTCTATCCATATTAAATTTTATCTATTCCACCATTTTTATCTATATATCTTTGCCCGTATAAGTTATATTTTAATAGTATGTTTGAATTCGTTTACTAACACTTTCAAATTTGAATATGTCTTGGTGTGTATATGTGCGTGTCTTTATCAATGTATGCGTGTATAATCGCTTATATGTGCTTTTCATTGTATGTATATGTTGTCGGTTTTTTTAAGGGCTGTGAACATCTATTTCCTTTTTCGTCGCTTTTTTGTGTTGATATATCTAAATATGTCTATGTGTTTGTGTATTATAATCTGATTGTGTATGTATTGTCTTTTGCAAGATTTCACCCTCCCCTGCCGATATCATCACTTCAAATGTCTCTAAGTTGTAACGAAGCCCAGAGCAACATTAGATTTTAACTTTTATTCTAACTGAATTTTTGGCCTTTCAATAAAAATAAAATAATAAAACATATATATTTTTTTCAGTTTCTTCTTTAAATAATTTTATAATTTTTTAAACTTAATACAGATTAAATTTAAAATTGGTAATTATTAATTTTGAATTTTATAGTATAATTTAATATTAATTAGTTAAAATGAATTCTATTTTAGTCTAACCCTAACATTAAAGCATTAAATAATTATTATAAATAGGTTCGTTGTTAATTTTTTTGAATTCTCATATACTTGTATTTTTATTGGTCATTCCAGACTATGTAACAGCGTTTCCTCTAGCGAGGGGTGTTTGGATAAATTTGAACCTTTTAAAACCCTTTATTCTACATTGAACACCATAACTTGATAAGACACCACAAGTGTTGAAACAAAATGGCTATTTTAGTAGTGACTTTATAACATATGTTATAATTTTGAATAAATAATTATATTTGCTCTACTCTGTATTGAGCACTCTTTTATGAATAGTATTTTTATTGGAATTTATTCCGTACACACCAATCTTATACTTGGCTATATATATATATATATATATATATATATATATATACACGCTGAAATTCACATTCATCCTTGCCGTGCGCTAACGGCTTAGGGTGAAATTCCCGACTGACGCCAATTCATTCGGGTATCGATCCTAGCTAGAGGAAACTGGACGTTTAGCCACACTGATGAGCTGTGATACAGCGAAACACTGTGTCTGTGGATGACAATATATATATATATATATATATATATAGAGAGAGAGAGAGAGAGAGAGAGACTTTGTCTGACGATCGCAAAAGCGTGAAACCCAGGGTCACAAACTCACATCAATCCAACCACATATGTTCGCTCTATTTCTGATATTGAGCGCTTTCTAATAAGTGTCGCGCATATAATATATAAATAATAATATATATATTACACACACACACACACATATATATATTTATATACACACACTTTTCATATATATATATATATATATATATATATATATATATATATATATATATATATAAATAGGTAGATAGATATAGATAAGATAGATTAATAGATAGATAGGAACAGACTAAGATATAGATAAGATAGATAGAACAGACTGAAAAATGACATTGATTGATCTATAGATATATATGGGCAGAACTGATGTAGCGATATACAATTTCTGCATATAATTAAATAAAAATATATAATGTTTATACATATACGTGTGTCGAATATGGCACCTCGAGGTGGTGTAATGGTTAGCAAAGTTGTCTTGCTAGAATAATTACGACTGAGTAGTGAGTTCGATCCTCACTGGGTGACCCATACGTTTGGCCTTGCGTCGCACCTGAGCTACGCTTGGAAAATCACTATACGAGTGTCGAATGAAACTTTCATAGTCTGACCAAGATACTTTCATGGAACGTAACCAAATGAGGTTTATTTTTTTTAATATAGTACCCCCCCCTCGCCGTGCACACACTTTTTCCACCGAGGTTTTAGTCCTTGAATGCTATTGGTGAAGAGGTTTGATTTACTGCGATTCTTGTTCCCAGCTAACTACTATTTTTTTCATATCGGGGAACAGATGATAGTCAAATCAGAAGAATAGGGAGGGGTGATCAATCAATTCAAAGCTACAGTCAGGCACATATGGCCTGGTGCTCCTGCTGTTTATTTAGAGATTCTTGATAAAAAACAATCAGCAATATCATTGGTCCTGACCTGGTATCTGGGTTTCAGTTACTTTCCCCACCGACGTAATTTAGTTTGTACTTTCACGACAATTGTTCGTATATCGTACCTAGATTATGAATTTAAGCGTAGTACTAGATTGGCGGTAAGGTCTCATCAATCCAGAATTGAAGATGTCACCGTAAGTTCGATGCTAACAGTTTCTTTTCTCTCTCACTTCCCGTTTGTGGCCATTTCAATCAGAGTAAAGTAAAAGTAAGAGACAAAGTGTATGCGGATAGTTTGGGGAAGATAACGCTTAACCCGAGACTTAAGATTCTTGTGATTTCAAACAATATTAGTGGCATGGTGGGTCCTACCCACGAAGGTTAGGATTGACGGAACCGAGGAATACAGTTCATCAGAGCAATTTCCATGGAAGTAGCAATAAGGCCGTGAGAGACTTGCCACATCCAGTCTGAGAGAGAGAGAGAGAGAGAGAGAGAGAGAGAGAGAGAGAGAGAGAGAAGAATAGATAAAGAGTGAGAGAAAGAAAGGGAGATGGAGAGAAAGATACATAGATAGAGAGAAAGAACGAGAGAGAGAAAGATAGATAGATATATAGATAGATAGAGAGAAAGAACGAGAGAGAGAAAGATAGATATATAGATAGAGAGAGAGAGAGTGAAGAAAAGAGAGAGAGAAAGATATATATATATATATATATATATATATATAGGGAGAGAGAGAGGGAGAGAGAGAGAGAGAGAGAGGGGTGCGTAGTGGAAAATAATTTATCACCACAGGGACGCGGAGACGCTTTTGGAATCTATCTAAACTGGAAAGTGAAAGCTTGGCACCTCCTTCCCGTATATGGCAAAAGTACTCCATTTTAGGCCTGATCTGACTCTTGTAAAGGTAGAGGATAACATGAAGAGTCAGGTACTTATTGTAGCGATACAGAGAACTGACCATTTTTCCTGTATCTTTAGCGATGGTCCAAGTTACACGAAGTCTAGACTCTCAAAGCACAGGGCCTTCCTGAGAGGACATCCAATAATCGTGATTGCTGTTTTTTTTGGGTCCAATCCACGATAATGGAATATAACTACTTTGGTTTTTGAAGCATTGAATATAACCAGCCAGTACCCAAAAACACTGAAATGTTAGAGGAAGATCGGATGAGAGGTAAGCCAATCTCTGGTCATCTAGACTTTGGGAGGTGCACACACATACCGTTGTATCACTGGCACAGATATTCACAGATGACCTGAGTATACTCGTAGGCAGATTTTATGTTAAGTATAAAGAGGTTTGATCTAAGAAGTGACCCCTGATGGACACCTGCGCTGATTGCTAGGGCCCAAGAGAGCTGGCTGATAACAAATGCCTCCAGGGACCTACCCGTTAGGAAGGACATTATGATTAATAGTACACTGTTAGATGGATTTATAGATAGGAACAAACTGTACGTATATAGATGGATTGATTTGAATACACTAAGATATACTGATATATCAGTGAGGACTGAATTAGGTAAATAGCGAGCCAGTTAGAAAATGGATGGTGAAAGATAGGTAGATAGCTAGCTAGCTAGCTAGATAGATAAATAGATAATAAATAGACTTAGATAATGAATTACTCTAAATAGATAAGAAATAGAAAGATAGATTTATAGATAAACAGATAATGAATGGATATATACAGTAGCGGGCATAATATAAGGAACGGAAACAAAAAAGACATAAATATGTGTATTAATTAAAAAGTAATTCATGATTAGCAATTAAATTTTTACTGAATAAAGGTTAGGGTGTAATGCATAAATGTTATACAAAGTTACAAAAATTTACATAATAGTTTTTTATTAAATAAAGATTAAATGGAACAAAGGAAATAAGCTACTGGACAAAAGTTAAGGAAGTTTATGCATTACATCTTAATCTTTATTCAGTAACAATTTCATTTTTAATCATGAATTACTTTTTAAGCAATACACATATTTACGTCTTTGTTGTTTCCGTTCCTTATATTATGGCCGCTACCGTAGATATGAAGATAATGACTAGACATAGATAAAGGATAGACTTAGATAATAGATAGACATATAATGAATAGATAGATAAATAATGACTAGGCTTACGTAGATGGATAATGAAGAATAGAAAATGAATAGTACTATATAGGTAGATATCTATCTATCTATCTAGCTAGATAGATAAATAAACAGATAATAAATAGACTTAGATTATGAATAGGCCTTTATAATGAATAGAAATATAGATAGATAGATCGATAAAGAATAGACTTAGATAGATAGATAGATAGATAGATAGATAGATAGATAGATAGAGATAGATAGATTGATCAGTGTAAAGTAAATAAACAATGAATAGTGATATATAGGTAGATATCTAGCTAGCTGGGTAGATAGATAAATAAACATATATTAAATAGACTTAGATAATGAAAAGACCTATATAATGAATAGATAGATAGATAAATAAAGAATAGACTTAGATAAATAGACAGATAGATTAGCGTAAACTAAATAGATAATGAATAGACAATGAATAGTGCTATATAAGTAGATATCTAGCTAGCTAGCTAGATGGATATATAAAAAAAAATAGATAATAGACTTTGATAATGAAGAAATTTAGATAGGTAGATAGATATGAAACAAACTAGAATGATCGAATTGAAAGTTCTCTGAAGAAACTGACTTGAACAGATTGAAAGAAAGAGACCGTAAGAAAACAGATAAGAATTGAGAAAGATTGAATCAAACCGAATTAGGTAGAAGAACGCATCACTAAGTAGATATCTTTTAAAGGTCATGCAACAGATGGGAACTTTTGAAATAGTTGAAGGGGAATAGCATCATATCTATGAACAGTGGACTTCGATTTTGATCCTAGCCTGGCCGAAAACGAAGAGGTCTATTCTAGCGTTCCCATTTCACTGCTGCGCCTCATGGCCATGATCAATCTAAAGCCGTTGTCTTGCACAGACCGTGGTTGTTGACGCCCCGGGTTGGACATCCTCCCCCTTCTCTCTGTCCTGCAGCACTCACCCTAATTATTCATTGTCAGGGGTCACGGGATCCCGTGATGTAGGTGACGTTAAGAAACGCAACGTCGTTTTAGAAGTATGGGTTATGCTGGTCTCTGCCTCCGGTCGCAATCTGGTCTTCGCTTGAGACTAGTTCGTTTAACGTTTCCTGGCGTCAGCTTATTGGCAAAAGCAAGAAGTAGGGTGTTGATCCGTTCTCTTCATCGATTGGATAGAGCTTTTGGCCATCACGGGAAGGTTGGAGTATAAACGCGATGAGTAGGGAATGAATTAGTGATTGGATGTAACGAATGAGCAACAAAGAAATAGAAAGAGATAGAGAAAGAAGGGGAGACTGAGTAAGGGAGGAGGAAGAATGAGATGAAGTAGAGAGGAAGAATATTCCAGAATTTGCAGCTTAAAGAGTAGTGCCGAAAAAAAAGACATAATCAATTTGAAGTTGATAGAAAAGGTCAGAGTACGGGTGGAAAAAGACAAAAAAAAATGAGAAAGAATAGATAAACAGAAGGAGCAGGAGAGAGGGGGAAGAGAAAGAAAAAAAGATGGAGGCAGGTAAACTAGAGGAAGACAAACAGAGATGAAGTAGAGGGGAAGTACATTGAGGAATATTTTAGAAGTTTCAGCTGAAAGATGAGTATATAGAAAAAGAGACAACGTAATTGTAGAAAGGTCAGAGGAAGGGTAGAAAAAGAAGAAAAAAAAGAAGACAATCCGAGAAGATATAGATAAACAGAAAGAGCAATAGAGAGTGGGGGGAGAAAATGGTGGAGGCAGGTAAACTAGAGAAAGAGAGATAGATATAAAGTAGAGAGGAGGGTGAGTGAGTAATATTAAAGAAATAGCAGCTTAAAGAAAAATGTAGTAAAAAAAGTGTACCAAATCGAAGAAGAGGGCCAAGCAGTATGCAGAGATAGAAAAGAAAAACAGAAGAGATAAATAGACAGAAAGCGCATTAGCGAGCGTGAAAGAAAGAGTCAAATAGAGAGAAAAGGAGAGAAAAGAAAGAGAGGAACTAAGGGACAAAGAGGGAAGGAAGCGAGTGATAGAGAGAGGGCAGAGATGATGGGAGAAGAGGTACCGAAACGGTGAATTCAAAATAAGAGAGAAAAAACGTGAGAGAGAAACTGAAATAAACACAGAAACAGAGAGTTAAATAGTAATAATGTAGATCATGGCTCTCCACAATTTCCTGTCCATTGTAGCTCTTAAGAAATTTTGTTTATGGTCATCTCTCCCAAACACTCTTCCGCCACCCATTCACTCAAGCAGGTAGATTATGCATTGCTTTTTTCTGTCTCTTTTACCTTCAATATGTCTTGTGAGGATCAAATTTTCCAAGCCCTCTTTCCTCGTTATTTTTTTTTAATCCACAATTGTTTGAATCATCTGGGTGGGGGCTGGGTGCAGAAAAACTATCTCTAATTCTTCTTCTTCATAATCTTTTCAGTGGGTTTTCAGATAGGTAGGTGGCGCCCATCTCCTCAAAGCTGTTGGCCGAGAACCGAAGATCACGGAATATGGCGTGGGTTGCCACGGTACGTACACTAGGCCTTCAGGTTTTGAATTTAGATTTTCCCTTCTAGATTAGTCGCTAACTATGGCTATTCTACTATTCAAGCCATAGCTGGTGACAAGAGATGGATTCATACCTTTCTCAAAGGATTTAGCACATAAATGAATATAATTAACTCGAATGAAATCGAACTCTCTAATTTCTCAATCCGAGCCGCTATCCATTACTCCACCTTGTGATAGAGAGAGCATTGCGAAAAATTAAGAGTGAAGGAGAGAGAGAGAGAGAGAGAGAGAGAGAGAGAGAGAGAGAGAGAGAGAGAGAGTATGTATGTGTGTGAAAGAGAGCGGAAGGAAAAGAAGAGCAAGAAAGGAAGGTGTGGGATATGAAATGGAAGAGAAAATTATGAGGAAAAAGAGAAGATAATAATTAACGCTTAACTTGGCTGAAGAGTTCCGAAAAGCACCCACATGGGAGTATTTTCAACAAAGTGGCAGTTCTTGGGGAACTGAACTTTTCTTCTTACGTTTGGAACACGGAGTAAATGAGTATGATTCAATTCCGTGGAAGTGGTATGACGTGTTCTAGCCGTAAAGGTCTGAACTAGTGAAACAAAAGAATGGAGCGCTCATCTGAACATTTGTCATGGAAATAGCGACAGCGGTTTCAGAGTGAAAAGTAATTCATCGTCCACAAGACCAGGTAAACAATTATGGACTCAAAAAATGCTTGGCAGTTTTAGCCCAGATAGGGCAGCAATATTCTTCTTTTTTTTCTCTAGTCTGAGTCTTGTAATGATAGAACATGTCAGGAGGAATGATACAAGGAACTGACCCTTTTTTAGCATCGTTAGCGTTGGATCGCATACATCACTTTGACTTGAGTTCCGGTGGGGGGGGGAGCCTGAATTTCAATAGCAGTCGGGTAGCCAACAAGGTTGCGTCTGTGGAAAAGTGGTTGCAGAGTGGGAAAAAAGAAAAGAAAAAAAGTCATCATACACAAGACCAGGTAATCCATTTTTGGTCTAGTCTATGTGTTGTAATGATGAAGCATACTAGGGTTGGGTGGGGGGCAAATACTTCCCTGGAGCGACAGAATGTGTTAATCTTGTATCAGTAAATCGTTACTAAAAATTCTTACAAGCTAAAAATGTTTTTCTGGCTTTAAATAACCTGCAAAGTGTTGATAAGTAGTAAAAACAATTCAGTCAATCAATACACACACACACACACACACACACACACATATATATATATATATATATAATTCTCAAAATGTGTGTATGTGTGATCGGATGTTGTTTATGCATTTCCACAGTTTTCATCCGATTTCTATGAAATGATCTTTTTGATAGATAATTCTTCAGTGACGGTTTTGAGTTCAAATTGTTGGCGTCAGTGGCTCTCCACTATTTCCTGTCCATTATAACTTTCAGCAACGTTTTACTATTTACTATCTGTTCTTGGATATATCAGGTCATCCCATAAGTTCTCTTCGAATTTTAACTTTTTGTTAAAATGAACGAAATTTAAAGAGTATTTTATAATGTCTAATGGAGCTGAACATTATTTTTATGTTTAGATGCATTTAAACTGATCAAATTTTATTTCAGAAAACAATAAAATTAAATTTTGTTTGATTAAAACCCTGCTAACATGGAAGTACCCAAGAATCATTTGAGGCACATAATGCTTTATGAGTTCAAGAAAGGAAACTCAGCAGCCGAAGTGGCTAGAAACATTCACTCAGTTTATGGAGAGGAATGTGTGAATGAAAGAAATTCAGAGGTGGAGATTTCACCCTTGAAGATGAAGATCGAACTGGACGTCCAGTTGAGTTTGATGAAAAGCTTCTTGAAGCAGCCCTTGAAGAAAATCCTTCTTTATCAGTTGAGGAACTGGCAGTGGTTCTCAGTTCAAACCATACAACTGTTCATCGTCATCTTCAACAACTTGGAAAAGTTCCTAAACTTGGAAAATGGGTGCCTCGTGAATTGTCTGAAAACAACCTCAAATCCAGAGTTGACATCTCCTCTTCTCTCCATTCTCGCCAACTTGTTTCACCTTTTTTGGATAGACTTGTGACTGGCGACGAAAAATGGATCTTTTATCGAAATGTTAAGCGTCGTAGACAGTGGCTTGGTAAAGGAGGAGGACCCCAGCCACAGCCGAGAAGGGAACTTCATGGGCAAAAGGTTCTTCTTTCAATCTGGTGGGATCGCCAAGGAATAATCCACTTTGAATTCTTACCACCTAATGCAACAATTAATGCTCAAATATACTGTCAGCAATTAGAGCGTTTGAACCAAGCTTTGAGGAAAAAAAGACCTGCTCTAGTGAATCGAAAATAGATGTTTCATCAGGACAATGCACGACCCCACACAGCAAGAATCACGTCACAAAAGATCGAAGAACTTGGTTGGGAGAAAATTCCTCATCCACCTTATTCTCCCGATCTTGCTCCTTCAGACTACCATTTGTTTCGTAGCTTACAGAATCATTTGGAAGAAACAGCTTTTGTAAGACAGGAAGAGGTTAAAACTGACATTTGTGAGTTCTTCGAATCAAAGCCAAAAGAATTTTACAGTAATGGAATTAGTAAGCTTGTTAATAGATGGAAGGAAGTCATAGATAATCAGGGAAAATACATCGTTGATTGAATCTGTAATTAAATGTAACATTTAGTCACTTGATTTCTTTATTCAAAATTCGGACAGAACTTATGGGATGACCTGATATATATTTCATAAAAGCTTTAATAAAAATAATTAGTTTAAATTATTACAATAATATTTATTGTTATACCTATCCCTTTTCAACGCCACCCCACCCCCCCATTCAAATTGTTAACCTTCATTCTTGGATATGCCTCAGTTGCACCCAACTGGTCTAATGGAACGGCAAAATTTCCCAGTCATGAAAGATACGGTCAAAGACGGGTTATACTAATAATATATATATATATATATATATATATATATATATATATATATATATATATATATATATATATAATTGTCCAAATCATGTAACAGCATAGGATAATTGTTCATCCTACAAAATGTTTATTATCTAAAAACCACGAAATTGATTGTTTTTTTTTTCAGGCTTTCAGATAAGATGTTTAAAAATCATGACAATATTTGTTGTAAGAATCACCGAAAAACCCTTTGAGTTATTCGGCTAGAAAGAGAACAGGTTAAAATAGTTTTGTGCCAGCTGCACTGTTTTCCCAAATGAGCAATGGTGAGAGGAAAAAGATTATTCAGGCCTTCCGTAATGGTACCAATATTCATACTCTGGTTTCCATCTTCAGTCCATTCAAGAACCATGAAGAGAACAGTGAATAAGTTTAAAAAAGAGGGAAGAGTAGAGAGGAAAACTGGATCAGGAGATCACAACAGGATGGAGGATCATCATTTGAACTTTGAGCTAAATACATTTTTATTGTTCAAAGTAGAGTCCAATAGTGTTCTAAAAACCGCGGAGAATTCCAGTAAGATATCTTTAAACATTTCTAAGATACAACGGTTCAGAGCTTAATATAAAAATTGGACAATTTTGCTGTTATACGATTCGAAAAATTTTGCTGTTACTGCCGGTATATATGGACGAGTGGCTGAGTTGTTAAAACTTTCGCTATCCGAGAAACTAAGGGTTGATTTACCAGAAAGGTTACTTGTTGATGTCATCAGTCAGCGGAGGCGATCCCAGCATGCGGTAACTTTGAAAATTGCCTGAAAACCGAGCCACAAGACGATTCAAAGATTGTAAGTGAAATTGCGTAGACAGAAATGTTTGGATGCCGTCGATGGTTGTCCTATCACGAGCATACTGGCTTTGCACTGGTTGATCATGACATATTTTGCACTCTCTCCCAGAAACTGTAACTAAGGTCCGCCGAAAATATTTGCAGTATAAACCACAGGTGGCCCCCCTCGTTGGACAAATACACATGGCAGACGGTTGCGATCGGAAAACGAACATAACCAGCCAGTAAGTTAGTTCGGTTCAAATGCCTTTGGTCTGATGATTGCCATGAGCCGTGACATCTAGAGTTCACATGACTATATCGGCTATGAAAGATAGATAGATAAATTTGAATAGACTGAGATAAATAGATAGATATGTAGATGGAGAGATAGATATGAATAGACTGAGATAGATATGTAGATATGAATAAGTTCAGATAGGTAGATAGATATATTTGAATATATATATATATATATATATATATATATATATATATATATATATATATATATATGAATAGTCTTAGATATGTAGGTTTATATATATATAATGTATACACACACACACACACACATATATATATATATATATATATATATAGATAGATAGATTTTAATAGGCTTAGATAGATAGATAGATCGACTGATCGTAAGAAAAAGAAAAGTGTGTACATCTTGAACCAAACAAATAATGTTAGAAGCTGTTTTTTCCTGTTACAGTATCACTTCGCTTGCATTAAGAGTAGTTTTGTCTAACACCATAAGATACTACAAACACATTAATCTAATTACTCAAGTCATGTTCTTAAATAGCATCGTCAAATCAAGATTCTTATAGGGATGTCATGCTTGTTGTCCAACTGAATCAGGCATATACAGCACTTGTCTCAGACAATGATTAAAATGGCTTAAAAAAGTAAAATGTCTAGGTTTTAAAGATAATTCTTCATCAGAGCTTAAAGATTGGCATTACAGAATTACACACACACACACACACACACACACACACACACACACACACACACACACACACACAGAGAAACTTTATCAAATAGCATAAACAACATCATCTGAAGACATCCAACAGCCGAAAGAAATAAAATGGATAGCACAATATGTTGACTTTCCACACTACTTTAAACAAAAGGTTATGATGGAAACCTAGTACTAGAAAGAGCGATAACAGCTACTGGACTTGAGAAGCCTATTTTCCTGAAAATATTTTTAAGAGAAATATTTCAAACTATATACAGCATTTTTCTCAGACAATGATTAAAATGGCTTAAACAAATGAAATGTCTAGGTTTTAAAAAATTCTTCATCAGAGCTTACAAGCTAACATTACATAAAAAAGGAATTTTACTAATAAACAACATCATCTGAAGACATCCAACAGCCAAAACAAATAAAATGGATAGCACATGATTTTCCACACTATTTTAAACAAAAATTATAAACTATAAAGAGCGATATTCTTCTTTTATGTACCGTATCCCTTCAGGGCGTAGGCAATCATAGCTCTTCCCACCTCATCTTCACTCTCCCTTGTAGGTTTTAATAAGTTTTCTTTTTTTTTACATTAGTCGGACTATTATCCTCATCTTTGTCGCGATATTTGTCACAACGTTTCGGCCGTTGTACGCTCCGGCCTTCTTCAGGTGGTTGGAATTTCGAACTGAACCCTTTATTTCGATCACTGGGGTAGACTGTTCTAGTTCCACGTGTCATGTTTAATGGATGTCAGTTGTCTCATGTTAATTCCCCTCTCCAAGTTCTCCACTGCCTTAATTCACACCCTTTGGGTCCTAACTAACGCCTTTATCCACTGTGCCATGTATCCTTGAGGATATGTGTGTGTGTGTGGATTTTGTGATGTCAACGAATACGCCTTGTCATTTTCGCAATGTTCCACGTGCCATGTTTGATGGATGTCAGTTATCAGTTATCTCCTGCTAATTTTCCCTCTGAAAGTTCTCCACTGCCTTAACCAGGTATTGAACTCACCTTCTTTGGGTCTGTCACTGGATCTAACCAACGTCTTTATCCACTGTGCCATGTGTCCTTGAGGACAAATAAAGGATTCAGTTCGATATTCCAACCACCTGAAGAAGGCCGGAGCGTACAACGTCCGAAACGTTGTGACAAATATGGCGACAAATATGAAGACAATAGTCCGACTAATGTAAATACTGTACATAATACCTCATCTCAGAAATATAGACAGACTCTTTTCTTTTTTTGTTATTTTTCCGAAACCCTGTTCTGTCATTCATTTGCTCAAGCCCATCAAGTATGTTATGCATTGTTTCCCTCTGTTCTTCTTTCCCTCGATCTGTCCTGTGAGTATCAGATTTCCCAAGCCTTCCTTCCTTATTAGATGACCCAGAAATTTCAACTGCCTCTTCCTGATGTTAATCATAAGATTATTTTTTGTTTCCATTCTCTCCAAAACCTCGTTGTTTCTCACATTTTCGGCGCATGATATCATCAGCATCTTTCTGTAGAACCACATTTCTTTTGCTTCAAGTCTCTTCCTAATTTT
This sequence comes from Acanthosepion pharaonis, assembly GCA_903632075.3. Lineage (NCBI taxonomy): Eukaryota > Metazoa > Mollusca > Cephalopoda > Sepiida > Sepiidae > Acanthosepion > Acanthosepion pharaonis. The sequence continues at coordinate 459,053 of CAHIKZ030000802.1, forward strand.
TGAGGAGATTGTCCAGTATTCACTGCCATACAGGAGGACAGATATCATGTAACAGTTCAATACTCTTTTCTTTGTTTCTAACGAAACACTTCCCAAATATTTAAATTTCTCTACTTGTTTGATTTTAATATCCCCGATTTGTCATTTGCATCTTGGGCTCATCCTTTTACCATGCCTTCTATGTTTTTTAAGTGAAAGATTTGATAAATTCCAACCGACAGTCTGAGTCAATAAATACCGAACGTTTCCTGTGAGGAAACTGTGAATCTTACCATTATCATATGGACATTATTAAATTGCCGATTTATATTTTCTCCTAATGACAATGTACCAATTTATTCAAAATGGTCACTGCATTGACTTTATTGAAGGGTCAGTGGAAGTTTCTAAAATGGTCTTTATCGCTTTAATGAGATGGAGGTGAACTGTATATCGGGAATAGAAATAATTATCCGGGTATTTCTGTACATGTAATTCCACACATTAAAAGATATACATGGTGTAACGCTGGAACCTCGGCGTAGTGTAATGGTCAGCAAACTTGTCTCACTGGATCAGTTACGACTGAAAAGTGAGTTCGATCCTCACTAAGTGCTTCATATTTTCGTATGCTTTCATCTTATGTTAGATTAAACTTTGGACTGTTATATCTTAGAAATGATTAAAAATATCTTATTGGAATTCTCCGAGGCTTTTATAACACTACTGGACTCTACTTTGAGCAATAAGAATGTATATTTACTCTCTCAGCTTAACTGACGAATCGTGATGAAATCGATCATAAACGAAAATGACATATTCATCATAGCTAAGGATCGGAAGCTCATGAAAGATTTATATAAAGTTCATATATATATATATATATATATATTATTCTAGGATCATTTCTGTCTTGGACTAACAAGGTGTCTCACAAGTTTCACGTACACTTTCATTTTAAAGTCTTTTTTAAACTGTTCTTTAGACTGTCATAGCTGACACCCTTCTCTCATGTGCCAAACGTCTTATGGATTGAGTTGGATCTTTTCTAATTGATCTTTTTAGCTCTAAGTTGAAATGATGATCCCTATGCCTGTTATGAACTATTGATTCAATTTTTCTCTCCACTGTACCCTCTTTTAAAAATTTATTCATCATTCTCTTGATGGTTCCTGAATGGATTTTGAAGATGGAAGCAAGAATATAAATGATGGTACCATTACTGAAGGCCTCAATGATCTTTTTCCTCTTATCATTGCTCTGTTGGGAAGATAGAGTGGAGCTGATACAAAATGATTTTAAGCCGTTCCTTTTCTAGCTGAATAAGAATTTTTCAGTGTTTCTTGTGACAAGTGGTACCAAGATGGCTAAATGTTTTATCTGAAAACCTGGAAAAAAGAAAAGAAACTCAATTTAGTTTTTTAGATATTAAACTTGCTGTTACACGCTTTGGACAGTTTTGCTTTTACACCCGATACACACACACACACACACACACACACACACACACACACACATATATATATATATATATATATAGATATCTGTCTATATTTCCGGGATGAGGTGTTGTAATTACGCTATTTACAATGTTCGGCATTCTTCAGATTATTTTGGTTCGAAATTTCAATCATCTGAAGAAGGCCGTAGCGTACAAGGACCAAAACATCTTTACTATGGCAACAAAGATGAGTCTGTCAGTCCAAACATTGTAAATTGTGTAAATATAGATGTAGATAGAAAGAAAGTGTGTGTGTGTGTGTGAAAGAGAGAGAGAGAGAGAGAGAGAGAGAGAGAGAGAGAAAGAAAGAGATGGAGATAGAGAGAGAAAGTGGAGAAAGAGAGAACAGAAAAAAGAGAGAAAGTGGAATGGAGATAGAAATAGGAAGGAGAAAGGAGATGGAATGAGAGAGAGAGAGAGAGAGAGAGAGAGAGAGAGAGAGAGAGAGAGAGAGTGAAGGAAGATTTAGACAAAGTGGCAGAAAGAAGACAGATGGTGAGAGAAAGCGAGAGATTGGGGCAAGAAAAAGAGATAAAGATGGAGTGGCAGGGAGAGAGGGAGAAAAGAGAATAAGATAGTGGAAGATAAAGAGAGTAGATACAGAAATTAAACGAGAAATACATATAGACATTGAAAGAGGGGGGATAACAAGGGAGATAAAGAGATGGGAGAGAGAGAGAGAGAGTTGGGGATAGAAATATTGGGAGAGTAAGAGGATAGAGAAGGAAAGAAAAGTAGATAGAGATAGGAAGGAGAGTAGGGCATGAAAATAAGGAGGGAAAGAGAGTGTAGAGTGGGGAAGATTTAGAGAATGGAAATTGAAAAGGAGAGAGAGTAGAGAGAAAAGGTGAGATACACAAAGAGAAAGAGGGAGATATAGAGAGGGCGATGGAGAAAGAATACAGAGAGGAAAGAGGAGAATAGAGAGAGGGAGATACAGAGGTTGGGGGAGAGAGAAAGAGAGAGAGAAAGAGAGAGAGAGAAAGAGAGAGAGGGAGAAAGAAAGAGAGAGGGAGGAAAATAAAATGCAGAGATTTAAGGAGGGGAGAGAGAGATAATAAAGGAGATAGTAGAGAGACAATAGGAAATTGAGAGAGAGGAAGTGTGAGAGAAAAATAGCGATCAAGTAATATATAGTAGTGAGGGGTGCTACAGAAAGCATAAGAGCGTGTATTTGCTTGAAGCAAAAAAGAAAGGAAATTGTTTTCAGTTTTAGCGAAAGCGCGGGAAAAAAGAAAGAGTAATTTTTATTACGAAAAGAGATAGATAGATAGAGTGAGAGAGAGAGAGAGAGAGAGAGAGAGGGGGAGAGAGATGTGAGTTGTTAATTGGAAGCATCAAAATCAAGCAAGTGCAGAAATTTAACTGGGGAAAAATGTGAATGGACATTGTTCAGTGTATATGCGTATGTGTGTACGTAAGTTAGAGCTAGAAAGGCAGAGAGTGGTGAAGGAAATGCTGCTAGGGGAGATAACTCGTAATAGATGCACGCATAGCGTGATATTCCCGAGAGGTTGGAAGCACTGCAAAGTGAACACAACACGCAGTTAAATTGCTCACATAAATATGGTAATGTGAAATCGTGAAGTGGTTGTTGGTGGGGGGGGGCTTGTATCAGTGGGGGTTGGTCGGAGCCTCATAGAAGCAGGCAAGTTGAAAATCGAAGTAAAGTTGGTTGAGCGCTTTACGACGTGCTTCTTCACACCCGCAACGTGTCTTGGCAAAAGCTCGTGATGAAATAGAAGTCACAGGTATATACAAGAAAAATAAGATTAGAAAAAGAACTTGCCATCAAAATTTATGCTGTCAAGAAAGAAAATTGTACAATAGGTTTGACGAACTAATGGGCTTCTTTTTTTTTTTTTAAATTCTATATCTTTTCATGGTGTGAGCAATCACGATTCTCCACATTTTCTTATATTTTGTTGCTCTAAGTGTTTTCTCACCGGACTTATTCAATACATACAGTGAGGCAATTCTGAGAGAAGTAGAAGTTCTACCAGGATTTATTATTGGCACTCACAGTCGTCACAACTTAAGATATGCAGATGACACAGTGTTGATAGCAGACACTGAAAGAAAACTACAAAATCTCCTACAGAAGGTAATCAAGGAAAGCGTGAAGAAAGGACTAAACATCAATTACAAAACAGAATGCATGGTTGTTAACAAAAGAGACAGCACAACATGCAAATTACAAATCGGAAATATCAAAATCAAACAAGTACAACAATTGAAATATCTTGGGATTTTTTTAACAGAGGATGGTAAGTACGACACTAAAATCTGAAGGTATATTGGGATAGCGAAAGATGCCTTCCAAAAGCTAAGCAAAGTACACAGAAAGGAAACTACAAAATATCCTACAGAAGTTAGTGAAGGAAAGCGAGAAGAAAGGACTAAAAATCACTTACAAGACAGAATGCAAGGTTTTTATATTAGATTAAAATTAAAATTTAATGAACAAAGTATCGAAAGGAAAAATTACGAATGGACGTAATATCAAACAAATTAAGAGGCGAACTGACAAAATGTCGAACGGACAAAATGTCGAACTGACAAAATGTCGAACGGACAAAGTGTCGAACAGACAAAGTGTCAAACAGTCTAAGTCTTGAATGAACAGTGACGAACGGACAAAATTTCGAACGGGTTAAGTCTTGAATGAACAAAGTTTCGAACGTGCTAAGTCTCGAATGAACAAAGTGTCGAATGGGCAATGTGCCGAACGGGGAAAAAAGAGTTGAACTCACTAAATGACATATGAACATAATGTCGAAAAAACAGTTTCAAAAGGACAAAATGTTGAAGAAAGTAAAAGCGAAAATCTCGTCATGATTTTACATCTCAAATCAATTAATAAAGTAATTCTAAAGCTTTTTTTTGTCTTAAAAGTGATTAATGCTCCAAAATCATCTGTTAGCGGGCCGATTTTTGCGGGTATTTGTTACACCTAGTCACCTAATATCACTTGCAACTCCCCTAGCTATTATGTATGGGCGCAGTTGAGCAAGGGAACAACAAAACTCCTTGTAACACCAAGGATGAACTGAAGGCAAGGATTATGGCAGCATTCACCATCTTAATCAAGGAGACCGCCCAGAAGAGTTGCAGGAGATTCCGAAGTCGTCTGGAAGTTGTCGTTGAAAACAATGGCGATTATATTGAATAAATTTACTCTTTAGTATTTCAAGATATTTTTGTGTTATTTTGCTAAATGAGATATCAGTATACTTTTTATTTTTACGTAATTTAGACGTTAAAGCAAACATGCGAGCAAAACATATAGTATTGATTATAAAAAAATATCAATAATGATATATCAATAATAAATATATCAATAATAAATATATCAATCACTCAAGTATTGAAACTATTTACCCCGTCATTCGGACACCAAGGCAATTATTGCCTTCAAGACAATTATTATTATTATTATTGTTATTTATTAAAAAATCAAAATTATAACAAATGTATTATAATAAAAATGGTTTTAATGAATTCTAGTATTAAGAAAACTCTTTTGAAGACTTCTGAAGACAATTGGTTGCACTGGATTTTATTTAGGCGTTTTAAGTAGGTAATGTGTTCAGCATTTTTCAGATTTTTATTTCTAAATACATTTGAAAAAAAAAATAACATATTCCTTTCTATTTTAAAATAATGCCCTATTGTGGGTTGGTTCAATGCATAAAATCCAATAAAACACATTTTAATTGGTGATTGTAGCGTGACAAATGTGGAAAATTCAAGAGGGTGAATACATATACAAGGCACAATATATATATATATATATATATATATTTGGTTGGATAGATGTGAGTTTGTGACCCTGGGTTTCACGCTTATGTTAGCTCTATCTCTGATATTGAGCGCTTTCTAATAAGTACCGTGCATATAATATATAAATAATTATACATACATATATTTATTTATATTTATATACACTTTTCACACACATTCACACACACACACACACACACACACATATATATATATATATAACGAAAATCTTGGTAATCCGTATGGATAATCCCAAGGAGGATAAGATCCGGAGAGCTCAAAGTTAAGTCAGAGCAAATAATTTAATTTAAAGATAAAACGGACTACTTTAAGGTTAAAGTGGTCTGTTTTTGTTTTAACTTAAAGTGGTCTGTTTTTTTCTTTAAATTATATATATATATATATATATATTGTGTATATATATATATATATATATATATATATATATATATATATATATATATATATGAGGAAAGTGATGAAGACGAAAGACGACAACTATCTTTAAAATCACATGAAAAATAAAAAAAAAAATTAACAATTTATTTTTCTAACTTTGCCATTTTTATACTTTTTTTAAAAATCGGTATCACTGGATGCAAGGCACGAAAGCCACTAGGACGCAAGGGGTTACAGAAACATTAATAATGAATGGAAAGAGAAAAGAGTAATCAGGAGAACAGTAGATAGTGATAGACATTGTATCTAAATCTTTAGAGATTAAAGTTGCCTGGAAAACATGAAGCCGGGATGGATTTGCACAATCGACAAGTGTGAGAAAAGAAACTTAGCATAAAACTTACGGCTCAACTGCAAATAGATGCGATCTCGATGCCAGTCTGGCAATGAGCCTCAATTTATAAAATCTACGTAGCATAGCGAAGCGCTCATCCGAACAATTACCATAAAGGTATTTATAAAATATTTATTTTATATCTGTTTTTTATTATATATCCCTTATATCTTTGGCTATATAACTTTTGTTGCATGATTTTTCGAATAGCATATATATTTTATTATGTAATATCTATCTATCTATCTATCTATCTATCTATCTATCTATAAGAAGACGAAGACTCTAATTATCCATTTCGTTTATAATTTTTATTTCATGAACACCGAGATGTTCATCCCGTCTTTTTATTATCATAATGCTCTGTAGCCAATATTGAACTCTCTCTCGATTTATGTCCTCCTCCGAATTATCCTTTCCAGACAAAAACTGGTAAAAATATATATATATATATATATATATATATATATATATATATATATATATGTGTGTGTGTGTGTGTGTGTGTCTATGTGTGTGTGTGTGTGTGTGTCTGTGTCGGGTGTTTCCCTAAAATTGAGTCTAATTACATATTCTTGCTCAAATGATCTCAAATGTTAACAAAATATGTAAAAACTAAGTTAACTGTGCAAACTTATTTCACTGAGAATCTACCAAGAAGATGGATCGAGCATGCCAGTGATAATGACAATGGGCTGTTGAAATGGCCACCACATTTACCTGACTTGACAACTTGTGATTTTTTTCCATGGGGTTTACTGGAAGTACAGATCTATATCCCTTCTTTTCCTACAAGCCTAGACGAACTTAAGAAGAGAATCACTGAGGCGCTTGAGAATGTTACGCAAGACATGCTACAGCGTGTTTGGCAGCAACTGGACTACCGACTCGGCGTGCGTCGTGTCACAGGTGCTGCTCAAATTGAAAATTTGTGAAGCCTTGTTAAACCGCTTATAAAATCTAGATCCCTTTGAATATCTTTTTCGAATTTTGATGAATCTTTTACTGTTTAACATTAAGTCTGGTACATACTCAGATTTTCACATTTTAAAGTATGTAATTTTTGGAGGACACCCTATATATATATATATAATCATTTCACCTCAAGGAAGGTGATAATGCCACTAGACGCAGGTGTTAAGGGAAGTGAAGATTTTAGTAAGAAGAAGTAAGGAAAAAGACAATAAATGAACAGGATTCAGCAAGACAGAGGATGGCGATTGACGTTGCATTCAAATTTTTGCAGATTGTAGTTGGTAGGGAAGTAAGAAATGCAAAGGGAGCTCCACTTGTAAGAAGTGCGAGAAAATAAACTATTAGAATAGAAGAGACTGTTTCTAGCTAGTTTAACAGTTAAACGCTACCGCTTATCTTTAAGTTATAAATTTTGTTATATATTTTTTATTTTTTGCTATTTATTTGTTCTCATATATCTATTATATATACATTGTTACACACACACACACACACACATATATATATACAATAAATAGACAATAAATATTTTCGTTGTGCTAAAGAAGATAAATTATATTATAATTGCATCGGCATATGAAACAAGAGAATATAATCAATTTATTGCACATTGACCACAGTCTAGAATACGCTGAATACATGACCTGCAGAAGGGTAAAATCCAGATCTCTCCCACCCCCAAAACAACAAAAGTAGCTAGATTGCGGGTTTAAGTATGCAGAAATGGGTGATCAATATTTAAATATCACCTCAAGTATAAAAGCAAGCAATGTTTATCTATTGAATCAAATTATAAAAGGAACCAATATTCACCTATCGAATCAGGTATAAAGGAGAGTAATTTTCACCTGTGGAGATTAACAAGCTTGTGGGTCTTGTGTATATGTTTTGGGCGAAGGTGCGTGTTCAATATTGTGTTTCTGTTACGCACATTTATTCCATTTGGGTTGAAATAAGGTTAAAGGGTCTCTTAAGTATGTCCGTTTTCCTTTTGCTTCTGAAATGATTTATGGAAAGTAAGGATACGAACGGGTAAGTCTGGTTGAGCTCAAGTCATCTTCGCGATCAGTTGGGGAAGACCAAACCTCTACTTTATGAGCAGGACTGCTGAAACACGTTCGACGATGTTGTTGGTAAAAGTGGAAAGAGTTCAGTCATCAGTGGACCGGGGAAGACTAACATTCCTCAGTTGGAACTCTATAACTGCGAGGTTTACATCTTGAAGCCAATAGGAGAAAGAGGAAAAGTTATCCCTTCCCAAAAGTGGGGACATAAAATCGCACATGTGACCAGGACACTTTTCAAGTTTCTTTATAACTTGCATCATGGGAAAACTAATTTATTAATTTATTTTATTCGTTATTGTTATTTTATTTAATCGTTTTCTTTCATTTTTCCAAACACCTATCGACTCATACATAAAGAGGACCATTGTTTACCTATCGAGTCAGATATAAAAGAGACCAAATTTTACCTATTAAGTCAACCTTAAATGCGACTAAGGTTTACCTATCGAGTCGAGTATAAAAAACCAATGTTTACTTATCGACTCAATTATACCTATCGATATATATATATGTAATATTTACCTATCGATATATATATATGTAATAAAATAATTTATTTTTTCTAGTTAATGACAAAATTCTTTAAACTTTTTTTTCGGTTGTATATTACAAAACTTGTATGCACACACACACACACACACATATATATATATATATATATATATATATATATATATATATATATATATATATAGAGAGAGAGAGAGAGAGAGAGAGAGAGTGCTGAAAATTCTAGCCCTGGTCTATTTTCCGAAATCTGAAAAAGTTTAAGATTTTTATTAATGTTGCTTCCCTTCTTTAGACCAAAAAAACATTTCAGCAACCCTTATATATATATATATATATATATATATATATATATATATATATATATATATATATATACGCACTCGGAAAATGTAATTACGGTCAAGCAATCTTGGTAGAGAGCGAAAATTTATTAACAATGACAACTATTGCTAATATAGCAAAGCTCTTCCATTAATTGAGCCCTCTCAGTCATTGGCGTGTTTAGAAGAGTAAGTACGTAAAAATTAACCTTTCTCTCAACCGGGCCATGATAGTAATGTTTTCTATGAAAATTTCTCGGACATTCAGGCTGGTAAATGTCGTTAATACTGTTTATTATTATAAACAGAGCTTTTACTTAAATATTTGTAGCTATAAAAAAGAACGTATAAACATTAGAAACTACCTACATTTATTGTTCCATGTATTATTGAAACTCATGCCAGGGTTGGCTGCAAATTTCATAGGTTAAGTTGTGATGATAGACCTTCGAAATCTTTAATGCATTAACTTCACCTCTTCTTAACTGCATTGTTTCTATCTAAGTAAACTGACATCTTACTGTTCAAGGACGACTTCAGAAGTCACTAGTAGCGGCTTCTCTTGAAAAATGGGCAAAAACTGCCATCGTGGTGATATCAAGTACTAGCAAAAAAACGGTTTAGTCCCAAGGACATTTATGCCAACATGGTTGATACATTAAGGGATGATGACCCATGTTTATCAACAGTGGAAAAGTGAGTAGCTGAATTTAGGAGAGCAAGGTAGAGTTTTGAAGATGACCCAAGGTCTAGACGTCTTTTAACTGACACCATTGAAGAAAACATTGATTGTGTTCCCCACATGATGATGGATGACAGGTGATTGGCTATGAATCAAATAGCTAATGTTATTAGCATATCCCGTGAGAGAGTTGAGAATATTCTGTACAACGAATTTGACGTGATGGAAGTTTCTTCTCGATGGGTGCCACTTCTGACACCTGATGAAAAGCGCATGATCATATCACGGGAAAACTTGACATAGTTTGTGGCAGATCCAGCTGGTTTATATCAACGTTTCTTAACCCGAGATAAATGCTGGGTTCACCACTTTGAGCCAGAGACAATGTGACAATCCATGCAGTGTAAATTATCCTCCTCACCTGCTTCAACGTAGGCTAAGATCTTTTAATCTGCAGGTAAAGTGATGGCCTCAGTTTTGGGAGATGCAAAAGCCATTGTTTATTAACTATCTTCAAAAGGGGCATAACATCAATGTAGAGCACTATACCAACTTGTTGAGGAAGTTACAAAAGGCTATCAAGACCAAATACCTAGGGTAATTGACGTAAGGGGTCATAATTTTTATCAGAACGATGCTTTAACATTCAAGTCCCTGGTTCTAATGGCTGGTGTGCGCGACAGTGGTTTTGAATTGGTCGATCGACTCCGTGATGTTTTCTCCTGATTTGAGCCCATCTGACTATCATCTATTCCCCAACATAAAAAAAAGACTTGGCTGGGATCCCAGTGATGATGATGATGAAAATGTCATATCTTCCGTTGATTACTTTTTTGACCAACAGGATGAAAACTTCTTCAACAATGGAATCCAAGCACTGAAACATCACTGGAAGAAGTGCGTTGAAATCAAGAGGGTGGGATTTATCTTAAAAACCAAACATCATTTGGTCACATTACATGAGAGTATCTTGGTCAGCTTATGAACTTTTTGGTCGATTCGCGTATTGTAACATTGCGTTTTGCACAACAATTTCACTGACACGTAGTATTTGAGAATTACACAGATAACACTGAATTAAGGAGAGTCGGTTTAGATGGTTCATTTAAATTTCAATGCTTACTTGGAAATTTAGGTGTCTGCATTGGGATATGATGAAGTTTAAACTTTAAAAGATCGTATGTGATCATTAACTTAGTTCGAAGAAAGATATATATTGGTTGTTTATATTTAAGTCATTAATCAGATACTTGGTTTTGGTATAGGAAAATATTGGCTGATACAATTTGTCAGCATTTATTTGGTTCAAGGATAGGTAGATACTGGTCGTTCATATTTGATATACATTTTGAAGGAGGGTAAATAGTGATTGTTCATATTTGTGTCGATTCGTCGGTTATATTTGAGTATATACGAATTTACTTATTTCGGGCATAGGAAATATTGGTCGCATATATTTGAGTCTAAAAGAATTTGATTCGCGGAGAGGAAAATATTCGTTGTTTATATTTAAGGCCGCAAGAATTTACTTGACTCAGGGATAATAAAATATTGATCGTTCATATTTGAGTCTATAAGAATTTACTTCAAAAGTAGATAGGAAAATATTGGTCGTTTATATTTGAGTCTAAAAGAATTTATTTGATTCCGGGATAAGAAGATATTGGTCGTTTATATTTGAGTCTATAAGTATTTATTTGATTCCGGCATAGGAAAATATTGGTCATTTATATTTCAGTCTATAAGAATTACTTGATTCGGGGATAGGAAAATATTGGTCATTAATATTTGAGTCTATAAGAATTTACTTGATTCTGGGATAGGAAAATATTGGTCGTTTATATTTGAGTCTAAAAGAATTTATTTGATTACGGCATAGGAAAATATTAGTCGTTTATATTTGAGTCTAAAAGAATTTATTTGATTACAGCATAGGAAAATATTCATCGTTTATATTTGAGTCTAAAAGAATTTATTTGATTCGGGAATAGGAAAATATTCATCGTTTATATTTGAGTCTAAAATAATTTGATTCAGGGACAGGAAAATATTGATCGTTTATATTTGAGTCAATAAGAATTTATTTGATTCGGCGATAAGAAAAAATATTGGTCGTTTATATTTGAGTCTATAAGAATTTATTTGATTCGGGGATAAGAAAATATTGGTCGTTATATTTTAGTCTATAAGAATTTATTTGATTCGGCGATAGGAAAATATTGGTCGTTTATATTTGAGTCTATAACAATTTTCTTGTTTCCGGTATAAAAAATATTGGTCGTTTATATTTGAGTCCATAAGAATTTATTTGATTCGGGGATAGGAAAATATTGGTCGTTTATATTTGAGTCTATAAGAATTTATTTGATGACAGCATAGGAAAATATTCATCGTTTATATTTGAGTCTAAAAGAATTTATTTGATTCAGGAATAGGAAAATATTCATCGTTTATATTTGAGTCTAAAATAATTTATTTGATTCGGGGATAGGAAAATATTGATCGTTTATATTTGAGTCAATAAGAATTTATTTGATTCGGGGATAGGAAAATATTGGTCGTTATATTTTAGTCTATAAGAATTTATTTGATTCGGCGATAGGAAAATATTGGTCGTTTATATTTGAGTCTATAAGAATTTACTTGTTTCCTGCATAAAATATATTGATCATTTATATTTGATTCTATAAGAATTTATTTGATTCGGCGATAGGAAAATATTGGTCGTTTATATTTGAGTCTATAAGAATTTACTTGTTTCCAGCATAAAATATATTGGTCGTTTTTATTTGAGTCTATAAGAATTTATTTGATTCGGGGATTGGAGAATATTGGTCGTTAATATTTGATTCTATAACAATTTATTTGATTCCAGTATAAGAAAATATTGGTGGTTTATATTTTAGTCTAAAAGAATTTATTTGATTCGGCGATAGGAAAACATTGGTCGTTTATATTTGAGTCTAAAAGAATTTACTTGGTTCGGGGATAGCAAAATATTGGTAGTTTATATTTGAGTCTATAAGAATTTATTTGATTCGGGGATAGGAAATTATTGGTCGTTTATATTTGAGTCTATAAGAATTTACCTGTTTCCGGCATAAGAAATATTGGTTGTTTATATTTGAGTCTAAAAGAATTTATTTGATTCGGGGATAGGAAAATATTGATCGTTTATATTTTGGTCTATAAGAATTTATTTGATTCGGCGATAGGAAAATATTGGTCGTTTATATTTGAGTCTACAAGAATTTACTTGTTTCCGGCATAAAAAATATTGATCGTTTATATTTTAGTCTAAAAGAATTTATTTGATTCGGCGATAGGAAAACTTTGGTCGTTTATATTTGAGTCTAAAAGAATTTACTTGGTTAGGGGATAGCAAAATATTGGTCGTTTATATCTGAGTCTATAAGAATTTATTTGATTCGGGGATAGGAAAATATTGGTCGTTTATATTTGAGTCTATAAGAATTTACTTGTTTCCAGCATAAAATATATTGGTCGTTTTTATTTGAGTCTATAAAATTTATTTGATTCAGGGATTGGAGAATATTGGTCGTTAATATTTGATTCTATAACAATTTATTTGATTCAGTATAAGAAAATATTGGTGGTTTATATTTTACTCTAAAAGAATTTATTTGATTCGGCGATAGGGAAAACATTGGTCGTTTATATTTGAGTCTAAAAGAATTTACTTGGTTCGGGGATAGCAAAATATTGGTAGTTTATATTTGAGTTAAGAATTTATTTGATTCGGGATAGGAAATTATTGGTCGTTTATATTTGAGTCTATAAGAATTTATTTGATTCGGGGATAGGAAAATATTCATCGTTTATATTTTGGTCTATAAGAATTTATTTGATTCGGCGATAGGAAAATATTGGTCGTTTATATTTGAGTCTACAAGAATTTACTTGTTTCCGGCATAAAAAATATTGATCGTTTATATTTTAGTCTAAAAGAATTTATTTGATTCGGCGATAGGAAAACTTTGGTCGTTTATATTTGAGTCTAAAAGAATTTACTTGGTTAGGGGATAGCAAAATATTGGTCGTTTATATTTGAATCGATAAGAATTTTTTTGATTCCGGCATAGGATAATATTGCTCGTTTTTATTTGTGTCTATAGGAATTTATTTGATCCGGGGAAAGGAAAATATTTGTCGTTTATATTTGAGTCTAAAAGAATTTATTTGATTCCAGCATAGGGAAATATTGGGCATTTATATTTGAGTCTATAGGAATTTAAATGTTTCCGGCATAAAAAATATTGATCATTTATATTTTAGTCGATAAGAATTTATTTGATTCCGGCATAGGAAAATATTGACCGTTTTTATTTGAGTCTACAAGAATTTACTTGTTTCCGGCATAAAAAATATTGGTCGTTTATATTTGAGTCTCTAAGAATTTATTTGATTCGGGGATAGGAAAATATTCGTCGTTTTTATTTGTGTCTATAAGAATTTATTCGATTCAGGCATAGGAAAATATTGGTCGTTTTTATTTGAGTCTATAAGAATTTATTTGATTCGGGGATTGGAGAATATTGGTCGTTAATATTTGATTCTGTAACAATTTATTTGATTCCAGTATAAGAAAATATTGGTGGTTTATATTTTCGTCTAAAAGAATTTATTTGATTCGGGGATAGGAAAACATTGGTCGTTTATATTTGAGTCTAAAAGAATTTACTTGATTCGGGGATAGCAAAATATTGGTCGTTTATATTTGTGTCTATAAGAATTTACCTGTTTCCGGCATAAAAAATATTGGTTGTTTATATTTTAGTCTATAAGAATTTATTTGATTCGGGGATAGGAAAATATTGGTCGTTTATATTTCAATGTATAAACATTTATATTTATATGTGATTCCACAGTGGTCCAATGAACATCTAGATGTTCCTTTAGTTTTCACTTGTGGTTCTATGACATTCTAGTTTTTACTTCTTCCTATATATTAACTTTGGTACTACGGTGATCAATTCTCTCTCTTTTGCTCTTGTGTCGCGTGTTAAACTCTTTCCTGAGTAAAACGATAAACTACACCCGACAGCAAAGACTCTGGTCAGGAGGTTTTGTGGGGCATGGAACCACCTGTTATTTGCTGGTGTTCCCAGGTCCACCCTGATCCGGGGTAGTAGTATTTGTTAGGGTCACAGCTATGGGCAAATCGTTAACCCCAAACTGGGGTTAAAACACTATGAAAGTGTAAAAATAGGTTTTAATATCAACAATAGATTTTTGTAAAAAAATATTACTAGCAATGAATTTTCGAGGAAAAATTATTTCCAGCAAATCATTATTACCAGCTATAGATTTTTGAACAAAAATATTACCGGCAATAAAAATCTTGTCGACATTAAATAACCCATTGTGGTTGATATGCTGTAAAATAAAACCAAAAAGAAACTACAGTCAAACCGGACGGCTCGTTTAATAATAATGACTTAAACAAAAGATCATTATAGAAAAAAAACAACACCAAAAAACTTTTGGTCAACTGGAATGAATATGTCAAACATTCATGATTCTATTATGCCTCAGTTGAGGCATGTAGCATCGTGATTATGAGTTTTAATGAACGGATCTGCTTAGTGAGGTTCAGTGACATTACTGTCATTGGCACATCATGCTTAATGTTTTCAGATATTTTCATAACATGATGACCCGATCGATAAGAACGTGTATTCGCATTAAGATGATTGGTTTTAGATCGAAGCTATGGGAATTTCACGGATGATGTCTAGGTCAACGGATAACTCGATCGATAATGCTTTATGATTATTGGGACAGAATTCGTTCAACTTACGTTTGAAGCTGTTTATGGTCTGATAGTTTTCAATAGTGGATATTGGTAGAAATATCAAAGGTTTTTGCTAGAGTAACTGACAACTTAATTTTTGCTTGCGATCTGCGTGTCGTTATGTATATATATATATATATATATATATATAAGATTTTTATGTTTATACATTCTTTTTATAGATACAAATATTTAAGTAAATGCTCTGTTTATAATAAACAGTATTAAACAACATTTACCGGCCTGAATGTCCGGGAAAGTTTCATAGAAAATATTCGTCCTCCGACAGGAATCGAACCTGTATCCTATATGGAACCGTCATATAGCCTTAACCGATTGAGCCACAGTAAAATCGACTTTGCTAACCGAATGATCCTCTGTGGCTCAATCGGTTAAGGCACATCAGGCTATTTATTATAAACAGAGCATTTACTTAAATATTTGTAATTATAAAAAGAATATATAAACATAAAAATGTCTTAAAATAATTGTCGGACTTTGTCCATTTCATAATACATACATACATACATATATATATATATATAACCGGTTGCTTCCCCCACCTTGTTGTTGATATTTTTTTTTTTTTATTATTTAATATTGTTTTAATATGTCTTGTAATATTAAATTTTACACTTTTATTTCGATATATATATATATATATATATATATATATATATATATATATATATATATATATATATATAACTGG
Source organism: Acanthosepion pharaonis (assembly GCA_903632075.3). Lineage (NCBI taxonomy): Eukaryota > Metazoa > Mollusca > Cephalopoda > Sepiida > Sepiidae > Acanthosepion > Acanthosepion pharaonis. The sequence continues at coordinate 475,190 of CAHIKZ030000802.1, forward strand.
ACTCTCCTGTCGCAGTTCTTAGAGCCAACAGCCAGACTACCTGCACATGTTTGATATAGTTGTGAAGGTTTGGTCAGAACTTTTGGATAGAGCCGAATATAGAGAATTGCTGCATAGTATCCCACAAGATCCCCAAACGCCTCTACGCAGGTTTTGAATTCAGTTGTCTTTCTTCGAGACCGTTCGCCTCTCAACGCTGTAGGACCCAGTCTGTCCTGTTATTTACCCATAATAACCCGATCAATAAGAATGTGTACTCGCATTAAGATGGTTGCTTTTAGATCGAAGCTATGGGAATTTCACCGATGACGTCTGGGTCAACGGATAGCTGGGTGTTGTGAGAAAAGATGAATTCATACTTTAGCACATAAGTGAATGGAATGAACTCGGTTGGAGTTCGAACTCGGCTCTCCGATACCTCAATCCGAACTGCTCCGCTATACATTACTCCAACGTGGCTCCATCTATCTCCGACGCATTCGAGAAATCCTAGTAAAAAAATGTTCTATGGCAGGGAACAAACGTGCGTCCTTCTTTGTAGAGGAAACCCCCATTTTATATGGGTCATTTTACCGCTCGGCATCGAAGAAAGTCACGGTAAGCAAGGTAATATTTTCTGTTTTATTCGCTCAGAATATTTTTCTTGAAAGCTCATATCTGCTCACCTTTGTATTCGTAACCTAAACAAAATAACTTCTAAAGAATTAATGGATATAATCCGACATCTTTATTACCTAAAATGTTATTATAGTGGACACTTCCATTATATATATATATATATATATATATATATATATATAGAGAGAGAGAGAGAGAGATGTTTGATGGAAAAAAGATTTATCCTCAAGAATAAATAAATAAACGCCTTCCGGCAAAATAACCGCCAAAATAGACTACCCACAATGCACCACTGACCCGTATATATAAATAGCCGAGAGGAAAGAAAACAGCACTCGTGGCCTGACGATTGCTACTAGCATGAAACACCCTGTCAATGTTCACTTTTATATTTACACACGCTCTATCTCTGATATTGAGCACTTTATCCCATAAATATAGCACACGTTAAAATTATATTTCTTTATATATATATATATATATATATATATATATATATATATAGATGTTTGATTGAAAAAAGATTCATCCTCAAAAATATTAATGACCAAAATCTATTTAACAAACGGAATGAACTTATGATAGCTTGTAATCACAGAAAAAAAAACCTCTCCTAAATTATTTTAATTCTGTATAGATCATTTATCCAAAAATCACATGTACATTACATATTTTAGGTTACATATTGATTACCTGTCTTTAACTATTTAAGCCTCTATCAATGCATAACAAGCTATACGACGTCCCTCTTTTCTTATTTAAACTTTAAGCTTGCATCTTTGTTTTTCTTTTCCAATATCCTCCTACCTACACCCTACGTTCTGAATTTTTACCCCAGATTATATTAACTTTGAGCTTTGGATCTGCGTTTAATTTAGCGTCCCTCCAATGAGACATAGTATTTAAAAACAAAAACCAAAAAACAACCCTAATAAGTATTTCATTCACCAGTTCTTGCCCGACGACTTGGAAAACTATGAAACTTTCAGTTGCACTACAAAAGTATATATATATATATATATATATATATATATATATATATATATATATATATTTCTTAGCTCTGTCTAACCACACTGAGGACTGTTTTGTTCACACCTTATCTTAAATTAAGTAAATATTTATTCGCTTATCTATCTATGCACGCTAACGCACGCGTATATATTTACTAATATCTAATTATTTGGTTTAGACTGACACTTATATCTTTATATAGATATATTATTATTATATTATTTTATGCTATTTTCAAACTTTGCTCGACGTCTGACGTGGTCAAATTGGTACAGGCCTGTTTCGTTTATAGGAGCCGGTTCGTGGATGATAAGGTTATATAGGTTCGATTACCGTTGGAGATAGAAGCTTATGACAACTCTACATACGTTGGTTGTTTTTAATTTCACTATTTAAGAAAAAAAGGAGACAGCAATACAAACCCGTGTTCACACTAAAATAACGTTTATAACAACAAGAGATAATGTCGGATTAAATATCCATTAAAAAATTACTTATGTGTGCATCCTTTCTTTCTTGCTTTCTTTCTTTCTAGCTTTTTTCTTACTTTCTTTCTTTCTTTCTTACTTTCTTTTTCTCGCTGACTTTCTTTTTTTTCTTTCTTTCTTTCTTTCTTTCTTTCTTTCTTTCTCGCATTTTTCTTTTTCTCGCTTTCTTTCTTTCCTTCTTTCTTTCTTTCTTTCTTTCTTTCTTTTCTTTCTTTCTTTCTTTCTTTCTTTCTTTCTCACTTTCATTCTCACTTTCTTTTCTTTCTTTCTTTCTTTCTTTCTTTTTTCTTTCTAGCTTTCTTTCTTTCTTTCTTTTTCTTGCTGACTTTCTTTCTTTCTTTCTCGCTCTTTTTCTTTTTCTCTTTTCTTTCTTTCTTTCTTTCTTTCTTTCTTTCTTTCTTTCTTTCTTTCTTTCTTTCTTTCTTTCTTATTATGTAGTCTTGTTTTTTATTTCTCCTTAAAACCATACGCCAGCCTTGATATGTATATACTAATGTACTGAGTAAGAAACAGAAATAAAATATGATAATTCATATATATTTGTTAACAGTAAGATAAAATATGTCTTCAAAACTCTTTTTATGTGTCAGGAATTCTTAATTCTGTTTTTATGCAATTTTATTTATGTTTTTTTTTTATTTCTAATTTTAATGCCATTTATGGGTTTCAGCGTTTTTCTTTTTAAAACTCCATCTTGGTTTGTTTGTTTCCGTCGTTTGTTTATTTCTTTCACTCTTTCTTTTCTCCTCTTCTTAGTTTTATTTCCCGCCCACCTCTCTCTCTTTCCTTAGTCCCTCTCTAGTAAATATATTTGCTTTTAGCTTTTCTCTCATCAATCGCACTATTTACTGCCTGACGCTTTTTGTTTGAGAGAAATCCTTGAATTTGCTTAAAATATTTTCTTTTCTTTTTGTCGTGACTTGATGAAAAGAAAAAAAAAACAAAAAAAACAAAACAAAAAAAAAGAAGACAAATCTATGTTTCTGGGAGAAAGCGCTTAATATGGCGTGATCATCAGTTTAAATAAAATTCAGTATGACTTCGTGGGAGAAAACCATATCAGGTTAAAGCGTTGGTTTGTGAATTTGGTGACAATTTGGTGACGGCCAGTGTGTACGCAGCAGAGACGAGGCGAGCAATAACGGAGAACTGACCGAGATATCCCTAGACATGGAACGTGAACAATCTACCCTGGAGATTAAATAAAGGATTCAATTCAGAATTCCCTGTTGATTAACCAGATCGATATACACCTGATGAAGGCCAGAGGGCAAATCGGATGAAACTTTGTGATAACAAAAATAAGGATGAGGACAACAGATGTAAATAATGTAATAAGGATTAACTCTTCATCCGAAACATTTAGACAGAAAAGGAAAAATAAGAAGAAAGACAAAAACTAAAGGACAAAAAAAAAAAAAAATGAAAGTAAACAATAAGTGAATATAAGAAAAAAAAGAAAGAAAAATAGAAAGAAATAAGAAAGAAAAACAGCAAGAAAGAAGAAATACAACTAGAAAGAAAAGAGAAAAACTAAGGAAGAAACACAGAAAGAAAGAAGGAAGACAAATAAGAAGAAAAAAGAAAGGAGAAAGAAATAAGAAAGAAAAACGGAATGTAAGAAGAAAGACAAATAGAAAGAAAGGAAAAAGAAAAATAGGAAGAAATAGGAAAGAAAAACGGAAAGAAAGAAGAAATAAAGGAAAAAGAAAGGAGAAAGAAATTGAATAAAAAAAACGGAATGTAGAAAGAAAGAGAAATAGGAAGAAATAGGAAAGAAAGAAGAAAGACAAATAGGAAGAAAGAAGAAATAAAGGAGAAATAAAGGAAAAAGAAAGGAGAAAGAAATAGGAAAGATAAACAGAAAGGAAGAAAAAATAAAGAAGAAATAACGGATAAAGAAAACTAGACAGAAATATATAATGAAAAACCGACAGAAAGGAGACAAATAGAAAGAAAGAAGAAAGAAAAGAGAAAAGGAAAATAGAAAGAAAGAAGAAAGAAAAGAGAAAGGAAAATAGAAAGAAAGAAGAAAGAAAAGAGAAAAGGAAAATAGAAAGAAAGAAGAAAGAAAAGAGAAAGGAAAATAGAAAGAAAAAAGAAAGAAAAAGAAAGGAAAAAGGAAAAAAGAAGAAAGAAGAAAGAAAAGGAAAAAGAAAAATAGAAAGAAAGAAAAGGAAAATAGAAAAAAGAAAAAGAAAAGAAAGAAGAGAAAGAAAGAGAAAGGAAAAAAGAAAAGAAAGAAAGAAGAAAAGAAAAGAGAAAGAAAATAGAAAGAAAGAAGAAGCAAGAAAAATACAATCTGAGAAAATGAAGATACACGAAAAATAACAAGCAATGATAAGTCTTTTATCTGTAAAGATGAGGTCTATCCTGATGTAAAATAATCAATCATACTTTTTAGCGCCAAATCAGGGTGTCCGATTTTGACGTCAGCGGCTGTTTGCCAATCTATCATAATAAACCCATGCTCTTCCCAACCAATGGGACGCACATATACAAAAATGGCGGATCGTAACGTGCATCAACTTTCAATGAATATTATTACTGGTGAGTTCTCGAGCGCTCCCACATTTTTTCAACCACCAGCAGAACTAAATTACTCCCAAATATTTGAAGGTGGCTCCGACTTAACGAGTGTTTCGCAAAAGAGGACAGTTTGTTTCGCGATTTTAGCGCGAATTGAAATGGAACTGTGGTCATATGACGGCATTTGTAAACGCCCATGAAAAGATACTTATGTGAATCTCAGGTGTTCAATTAACAATATTTACTGCATTAAATTTAGTAAAACACAAGTAGGAAATAGGTGATACGAAGAGTATGCTGCGTCAAATCTCCAACTGAGGAAAACAAGCCTACTTAGAAAAATCAGCGCAACCACTTCTTCCTTAACGACCTGGTTCCGTTCCTGGTCGCTAAACAAGCTGACCACTAAAGGAGCCGTATAGGGCCATGATGTTTTTTGGAATGTATTTTTTTGGTGTGTGTGTGTGTTGAACCTGCTAGTTTAAAAGTGTTAGTTTCAATCGCGTATTGTTTTAATGTTGGGTAAACGAACTTATATTAAGTTAAAAGTAAATCATTTTATTCTATTCTCCCACCATACCGATCTACAGCCTCCTTACTAACTCTGAGCCACAAACCTTTTACTCGCAAACAGATTGTATGGGTGGGATAATGACATTGGTTACACAACTACATGCTTATCCAGACGCCTTACGTTACACATATCTGATCACAGCTCCATTGGAACCGATTTGAATACACACACAAACTTACCAGACTCCATTACGAACATACTAGTAGAAAACACAAATATAATAACTTCATCCACCTGTAAAAAAAGATTAAAAATAATGGAAGATTTAATAATAAAATAACATTCCTATTACACACTAAGATATACACATAATGCTCAATTAAGCTGAAAAATCAAATCATCCTTGATAATGGCTAAAGGTATAACCGAAAGCGCTCGGAAATCTAAAACATTTGGACAGTTTTTACACACTCTTTGTCCAGAAAAGAAAGTTCTTGTGCAAACCACCGCGCTATTAATTCCAAGAAATATCATGGCAAATAACACACACACACACACATTATGAAACCTAACGGCGTAAAGTGTGTGGGGGGTTAAGTCTATGGGAATTAACTCCTCGCCCGATAAGGACCGACGTGTGCAACAGGTGTCACCTGACTGTTATCCGGCAACTGCTAGCATAAACGGCGAAAAGGTGATAAAATGGACACCTACACCTCATTTACTACGGTAGCGTAAAACCCACAAATATGGTGGCACCCTATTCAGTTGTAATGTTTAAGTAATCTAGCTCGTTAACCATTAGCCTACATCGAAACAATTAATGTAGTCTCCTTGGTAGGCGCTACTATTTACAGAGCTCTGAAGAGAAATGTAAAATGCAAATTGTTACAGGTGAAACCTCCTGAAGTTGACACAAAGAACTATTTGAACTGTTAGGTGAGCTTTATTTATTTGGGTAAGATATTAGAATAATCCAGAACTTATATTGGGAGCAAACCGTCTGCATACGGTTAGAAAATGAATTCTGTATATACAAAAAAAAAAAAAAAAAATAATAGAAAGGTCGTATAACAATGATGTATCTTCTTCGTAACAAGTCAGCTAACCTTTTAATCTCCTCCCCACAAGTAAGGCAAAAATCCCGCTAGAACACAGATGGTGACCGAGATTGAAGGGGAAATGGGAAGACTTTAGTGAGAAGTATTGAAGAAAGGACAAAAAAGAAACAGGGTTCAAGAAGACAGAAGATTGCCATTGATGTTGCATTTAAGTTTTTGAAGATTGTAGTTATCAGGGAAGCAAGAAATCGGAAGGGATTTCCACAGGTGAGAAGTGCAAGAAACCAAACTGTTACACTAGAAGTGGCGGTTGCATTTAGTTAGTTCAACAGTAGAACGAACGGTGAGATCTTGTTGCGCGTTTAAATTCATCTAGCCGGCCCGCCAGGCAAAAAAAGATCATCAGAACAGCTGCTATGAAAAAAAAAACAAACAAAAAAAACAAAAACAAAAACAAAATGAAGTCAAGTTACCTCGGTAAGAAAGTCAAGAACCCTGATCAGGATTGATTATATTACAAATTCTTCATTAAATTTTGTCAAAAATCTCAAGCTGTACAGCAGGAGCACCAGACCAGATATGGCAACAGTATTCAATGCATGGACGAATGGTAAATTTTATAAATGTGCAAGATGGGTTGCGAAGGGACAAATTATTTGGCACGGCACAGTAAACAAACCTACGTAGCAATTGACTCGATATAAGTCACCGTAATTCATGTCAGTATAAAACCTGAGACTAAGAAGGCATAGACTGTTTCTTCCCTGGAGTTCAGCTTCAGCCATGCAGGCAGAAAAAGGTCCGCTGTGTTGATTAAATGAAAGCAGTTTTGTTTGGGAGGCGTTAAAATTTCTAGCGCAAGTTAACCAGTGAATGAAGGTTCTATTCAACGGAAGTTGCCAGAGTTACTTCGTTGGGTCTTGCTACTAAGACAGGTATCCTGACAAATTGACAATCGTGACATTCTAACCCGGTCTTATGGTCGAAAAGTGAGCATTCTAGCTACTCAGCCACGCGCTTGTTACAAGCAGGTGAGCGCATATAGGTGGATATTTATTAGGCTAAGCGAAGCATAGCATATTACTTTCATGAAATGAGTTATTTAAAACCCAGCGTTTTTGAGGATTGCTCCGAAATATCAAGACATGAAAAAGAAACTCGTCACCATTATATCAGCGAAAGCGCCCCGTTAAAGATATTCGTTTTTGTAACAGTCCAATTGTGTGTGTTTTTAACTAATGTTCGCTATGATAATATCTGATCGCAGTGAGAACATGCTTACAGGTTTATCTACTTCTAGATATTACCGTTTGAGATGTGTCTATATTTCTGAGATGAGGTATTGTAACTATTTACACAATTTACATTGTTCGGACTGGTGTTTTCATCTTCATTGTCATATTCACAACCTTTCGACCGTTGTACGCTCCGACCTAATTCAGGAGCTGTCTATATTTCTAAGATGAGATATTGTAACTATTTACACCAAGGATGGCCAACCTGGGGCGCATGCGCCATAAGTGGCGCATTGGATGCTTACAAGTGGCGCATTGCATCCTTTTGATGAAAAGGTCGCGACTGTCCGATTCTAACTTGAATTATTTGTTGCTTTCAGTTACGAATTTAACTCCTAATATTGCTGGTTTGGCAAAAACAAAGCAGAATCAAAAGACACATTAAAGTTATTTATGTTTATTTTGCCTATGGAAACATTATAAACGCTGCCATGACCCCCCCTCTGCAAAATCTGAAGAGAAAAAAAAAGTCAAAGGATTGATTGATGCCCCCACCTTTCAAAACTCCTGGATTCGCCCCTGGTCATAAGCATATATTTTTTCAAATAAATAGATTTTATTATACATTTAAAATATGTCCATATTACAACACGTACTGAAAGGAAGTAAATGTTTGTGTGGCGCATTTAAATTAATCGTACAAAATATTGGCGCATGGAATCAAAAGGTTGGTCACCCCTGATTTACACAATGTACATTGATCGGACTGTTGTCATCATCTTCATTGTCATATTCACGATGTTTCAGCCGTTGTACGCTCCTGTCTTCTTCAGGTGATATACGTAACCTACATATATATGTATATCCTACAGCGTAAAAGCTACTCCGGGTACATGGCAGCAGCCCCCACAAACTGGGATAGAAGGGTACAAGAGGATAACAATGCGTAGAAAACACCCTTGGTCTGCCTACCCTATATGAAGGGATTATCAGAAAAATACAAAAGGAAAATGGAAATAAAAAGGGCACTTATTACTTAGCATCAGAAAGAGACAGTTGGAAATTCTCGGGATCATAATGAGGAAAGTAGGATTGGAAAATCTAACACTCACAGGATATAATAAATGCAAGAAGGACAGAGAAAAACCGTGAATAATCTACCTAATGAGTTTTTGTTGTAAATTGATGGCAGATCAGGGTTTGGGAACAAGCATTACGTAGAGTTACGAAAGGTAGGAAGTGGTGGAGAGTCATGATCACCCACATCTTGTGGGGACACTGTATATAAAAGAAGATCGGAATGGGACGTTGAAGGTCTTAGGTATACATAGTTCGTAGCTGAATAAGGGGATGGAAAGGGTTTTTTTTTGTGATGTCAACAAACTCTTTTACACTTTTGTAATGCCAGCAAATACTCGAAGTCACTTTCGTAAAGCTCGTTGTAGTAGAGACTTTGTAACCGCAGATACAACTATAGTAACGCCGTTGAACAATACTGGTGTCAGACGCCTTCGAATAACACTCGCACTAATAGTACTTGCTCGATAACACTCGCTCGAATAGTAACCAGCGAATAGAAATCAGTATAGAGAAATAGTATAGTGAATAGCGTAAAGAAGAAAGTCACGAACAGCATAGCAATAGAGGATAGAATAGAAATAGTGATTCGAACAGTAATAGAAGATAGAAGAGAAACAACGATCAATTAGACACACGCTACCCCCATGTACCCGTTTCCTCTGTGGTCACGTGGTCTACTTAATTCAATATTGGGATTTACTCACTGGCGATCTATGTTCAAACTCAAGTGTCGGCACAGGCACTTTATTCCTATATAACAGTTTTCAAGCTAATGGAGACATTAGTGTTTGAGCCACTAGAAATAAATTCCAAGTAAAAGAGAAAAATACGTTTGTAAGATTATCTTCATGACTTTATATACTTAAGCAAACTTTCTTGTGAGAGGCTAATATTATCAAACATATTGTATCATATTTGTTTATTTACGTTAGGTTTATAAAGGTCTGTTAATACTTAAATTATAAAGAATCTCTTCAAAGCGTCATCAAGCGACAGACAGTAATGTGTTGGCACTCAGGCTTTTTTCATTTGAATCATCACACAATTGACTCTATTGAATAGAGTGTGGAGTTTAAATTTCAATTTCACTGCAAATATTTACATTTAATTTGAAAGTGCAGTGTCAGTGAAAATGTACTTAGATAAGCGATAAACACATGCGAATAAACACGCGGAATTAAGGTCATATTCTTTTTACGCTCATATATAGTAGCTAATGCTTTTTTTTGTAACAGAAAAAAAAGATGACTATCAGTTAATATATGGCTGTAAATTCTGGACAAATAGAGAAAGAAGGGACTTAAAGAAATTGTAATTTGGTTTTATGGAAAGATGCTGAGACCGAAAATGTGAGCGACGACGAAGTTCTAGAGACAATGGCAACATAAACGACGCTTATATTTAACACCAGGAAGAGACAGTTGACATTTCTAGGGCACATAATGAGGAAAGAGAGCTTGGAAAATTTGATACTCACTGATTGTCAATAGAGACAGAGGAAAACAACGCATTACTTTCCTAGCGACGGAACAAGGTTTAGGAGAGATAACAAAAAACAAAATTTATTAAGAGCCCTGATAGTAGTAGTAGTAGTAGAAGAAGAAGAAGAAGAAGAAGAAAGATGCATGTACACGTTAGATAGCTACTCTTACTTCTACGTCCATTTTAATTCATATTTCTCTTCTGTACAGGCTTCATGTGTATAAATTTATTGACAGCGACGTTGACAGTGACGTTGGAATTGTTCGATTTGATGAGTCAATCCGAAGTCGGTATGAATGAGTAGCACATTGAAGACAGGTGCCCCGTCTCAGTTGATCAGAAGATGTCTTTTGTCATAGTATTGCTCAAATACATTCATGGGAAACAAATGTTGTCAAATTCACACTGAGAACGGTTTATTACTACCTCCTTCATATATATAAAAATTTCTGAAAAAAAGAAAAGAAAAAAATCCCTTTATATTATATATATATATATATATATATATATATATATATATATATATAAAACACTAAACTTCGAAAGTAAGATATATCTCTTTTTCTCTACCATTGTTAAAACACACTCTCATAATATAAATGGCTCACGAGCCTTGTATTACTATGAAAATATCATTTGAGCAATGTCACGTGACTGAGTGTTAGTTTTTCGTACGAGTGAATAAGCGTTATTAGAAGAAAATATAGCCTCTTTTTAGAATCATACCTCACTTTGATTTAAGGTGCGCTTTCCTTTTTGTGGGGACAAGAAAAAGGAAGATTGTGTTACGTCAAACTTTCCGCATAGAGGATCAATGTGCCACTTCTAAGATCTTGCGGATTTGATAGCATTTAAGACCTTCCGCTTTGGGTGTACAGGTGGTATAGCAACATGGAAAAAGAAATTAGCGAGCCGAGTTCGAATCCCGACCGTGTCCTCGTTGCCTTCACTTTCGCACAGATACCGTCGACAATGGTATGGATTCATTTCTTTTCACCCAGGCCAGCTATGGGTTAAATTGCCTTGAAATAGAAACTATGGTAGAAGGAAAGATATGAGTTCAAAAACACAGTCTGAAAAAGGATGGCTATAGTCAGACTATCTTATCCTAAGCCACTGCTGTTATGGCTGCAGAACATATAGTTTTTCCAAGACTTCAAGGGGTTACAGGATTTTTAACGGGACGAAAGTCTTCCACTATTTATAATGTCTGCGTAATCATGATACATCAGATATCAGTTGTATAAATTTTGCATATAAAACCCGGTGTGAGAGTGGGGGGAGTTTTTAGTCATTTTGGGGCTTCCGAAAAAAGGATGGGGTTTATATGACATACGGTAAGTTTCGAATTTCTGTCTTTTTTGTTTTTAATCGTCGTTTGAATGCTGACTACGAACGCTAGTGGGAACAGCAGATCTCTGTCAAATACGAGGCAACCCCTTTCAGCAAGTTTATTATTATATATTACACACGTGGATGTTCTTGTTTTTGTCCGCTTCATCTCTCCTTCCAGATGCCAATAAGATTGATAGGTTTATAAAATTATAGTCTTTTTCCTGAAGGGGTTATCCTGCTACCAAGGCTTAGTCATTTAACATTTGATAACTTCGGGTTTCAAGATTTTTTTTTATATTTGTTTTATCGAATGAGGTTTCTTTATTAGTCTTAAAGGCGACACATATTTACCGTATCATGAGTTCACGCTTGGACAAAAGTATTGGCTTGAGTAATGTCATTGCGCATGCGTCTTGATGATGGATGAATTTATAATAGACATGTTCGTCCTGACAGCCAATTGGTTGCGTTATACGCACGGCAGTCTTTATTCTTGTTTTCGGGTCCCTAAGAACTGACACTTATAGATTGAGGCCAGAGATTAGGGCAGCTGAGAGGCCTGTGATCTGAGTATACATCTTGCGTGTCAAGTTTTTCTATATTCCCCGGCCCAATCAAAATAAGTACTTGAGAAAATCATTTTTATATATATTATAAAAGAGACACCACAACATTTCAATGTTAATCGTATATTTATAACTGAATTTCCGTTCAAAGTTGGAATGGGGGTGGTTATGGAACAGGTTGAACTATCACGGGGTAGAGTTGTTTTATCCTCACTTTCCAGCCTGGATAGAGTTCAAAATAATTTACGTGGTCTGGTGGGGATGACCTTTTTTCTCTTTCCCCACAGACAAAAAGTCGCAAGCCTACCGTTACTACATCGCTATTTCCATGGCAAATGTTCAGATGTATTCCACCAGTTACCTCTCTTTACTAGTGAGAATGTAAAGGCGGCTCGGTGATGATAAAAAGTTGAAACCTCGGTTCCTGTACGATCAACAAAGTTAAGCAATATCAAGACTGGTCAGTACTTTGATGGGTGACCGTTTGGTAATACCATTAGATTCACCAGTTCTTTAGAAATTGCTACATTCATGTAAACTTATAGAAATTTATTTATTGCGTATTCATTAACGTATACTGAACACTTTTTATGTCAAGACGGTTATTGCTCTCTACAGCTTCCTTTTTAGGGCTCTGTTGTCTGTTTTTGCCATCCATTCACACAATCTTATCATTAGGTTTCTCGCACGTTCTTCCCGCTTCTTTTATTTACAAATACCCTGTGAGTGTTAAATTCTCCTGCTATTCTTTCCTCATTTGGAATTTCTATTCTTGATTTTGGCTCTAAGTTTCCTTGTAGTTCTTATTTTCCTTAAGCTATCTTTATTACTCACTTTTTCTATCCATGATATGCTGAACATTAGTCGGCTTACTGCCATATTACGTTGAAACACCGGTTCCCGTACAATCACTGAAGTTAAGCAACGTCGAGCCTAGCAATTACTTAGATGGGTGACCACTTGGGAATACCAGGTGCTGTAAGCTTGGATGTGCGGATGGTGTAATAGATAATTTCTCGGAATTGTTTACCGGAGAGCCGAGTTCCAATTCCCGTTAGGTTCGTTATATTCACTTACGGGCAAATACTCTTCGGCAAAGGTATGAATCCACCTCTTTTCCCCCAGCTATGGGTTAATTAGGAAAATTTGTATCGCTAAACCATTATTATCGCCAAAGATATTCTTACTGTTTAAAAAAAGATTCTGACTTTAAATAACCTGCAATAACCTGTAAAAAACGAATGAATCAATCACCATCTTTGTTACACAATTTTATATCCATTTACTTAGGTTAGCCTATCGTCCGGTTTACACTCCTCCCCGGCCTTTTAAACAAGAGTCGATGTTTATTCATTGTATCCTGTTTAGGGTAGGGTTCCCGACAAAATTTTTGAGAAAATGGAAACAAACAGAAAACTTATACTTAACATCAGGAAGAGACAGTTGAGGTTTCTAGGGCACAAAATGAGGAAGGGGGGGCTTAGAATTTGATAGTCACAGGACAGATTGAAAGCAAGATAGACAGAGGAAAACAGCGCATCACGTGTGAGCTTGAGTAAATGGATGGTGGAGCAGGATTTAGGAGAAATAACAGAAAAACAAAATATTTTAAGAGCTACAAGGAACAGGAAGTTGTGGAGAGCCATGACTGTCTATATCACATAAAGAAGAAGAAATGGTCCACCATGTTGGAGATTGGTAGATAAAATATTTCAAGTTAAAGAAAATATATATATCCAAGTTAAAGAAAACATATTTCATTTGCCTTAGTCTTTGACTTAGTTCCTGCTATAATACTTAATAAAAAATTTTCGTTGGGCGATACCATTCGTAACACGTATGGTTCTTCGATTTCGGATCACTTTATAAAGAATCCCACTTGTGCGATGGATTTCAGTGTGAACTGGTTTTCCGTTTTGGCCAGAGCACACTCATTATTCCATCTTAAGGTGTTGGAGACGCTGTACATCAGGTCCAGGCGACCTACTCTTTATAAACAAAGAGATTGTTTGCTTGGACTTGCTGTGCTGCGCTTCTAGCATCTTTTTATAATTATATTTTTTTTCTTCTCCCTGTCCATTCATTCACATCATCCATGACAGACTTATTTTTTTTTTTTCTCTTCATAATTTGTGTTCCCCGTTAACAGTTCTGATGAGAGGGGACGAAACCGGTCGACTGGTGTGTGTTTTTGTTTTTATTTTAAATCTATGATGGCCTATAATATATAAAATTTCTTGCGTTTTATGCAATAATACGTTTCTGTACTGTTTCAAAACATATATATATATATATATATATATATATATATATATATATATATATATATATATAATGAATAGAAACCTTAAAAATCCATTCAGGTGATATTTTATTTCGTGAACTCGGAAGTCCGTTTCTTCAGACCATATCTTACAAAATTTTCTGAGTCCACGAAATAAAAGATCACCTAGATAGATTTTAAGGATTCTGCATTCATTATTATATTGTTCTGTTCTTACATTGAGCTCTTTGGATTTATATCCTCCTTGGAATTAACTCTACTAATTATCAAGAGATATTACATCATATATATATATATATATATATATATATATATATATATATATATATATGTGTGTGTGTGTGTGTGTGTGTGTGTGTGTGTGTGTCTATTAATCGAGTTCACCCCAAGCAAGGCAGTAAACCCACAGAAACACAAGGGATTACTGGGTGTAGAAGACTTAAAAACAGAAACATTGCTAAGGAGCGGTAAGAAATGAAGACAAAGAGTCATTAGATTGCAACTGACATTGCATTTAAATTTTTGCAGATTACAGTTGGCTGGAAAGCATAGAGCCGGTCGGAAGGGAGTTCCACAAGCGAGAAGCGTGAGAAAATAAACTGTTAGCATAGAATTAACGGTTACCTTTCGCCAGCTCCACTGCATATTGGTGACGCCTCGTCGCTAATCTAGTATTGTGCTTAAGTTCGAAGTGTCTAAGTACCATAGCGGAAAGTTCTCTGAACAATTACCATGAAAGTATTTATAGAAAAGGTAACGGGAGGTAACCTTATGGGTGGTGCGAAAGTGAGTGAAGCCGAGGTGCCAGATCGGGTCCAATAATATTGCTGATTTTTCTTTGCATCTTATCAAAGAGCTCTCGATAGACAGCAGTAGCGCCAGGCTATTTGTGGCAGCGGAGTTCTAGGCATGGACGAATGGTAGACTTATAGATATGTAAGATAGATTCTGGAGAGAAAATTTGTCTAACACAACACAGTGAAACAACTTTCTTAGCAGCTGACCTAGCAATGGATTCAATAGAGTAGTTCCACTTCATGTCAGAATATAGTCTGTCTACTTCATAAATCCGGGGAGAAAAAAGCATCATTGTATTATTCCTCTTTCTATTTTTGTGTATTCACTAAATTCGCTCTCTCTCCGTACTCACATTGTTTCTTCAGAGTTGAAGTTACGAGCTGAGTACTGGCTGCTAGAGAACAGAATCTCTTTGATACGTGTCATTTAGCTGTAGGTAAATGTCTCAAATATATCTTGATCATTTACTGTAATTAATAAACATTTTTAATTTTATTTACACCTTTTGTTTTTAAGTTGATATATAGTTAAAAGTAAAAAAGCTCGGACCTCGTTGCATTCAGTTTCGGGTCATAAACATTGAACCATTCCTGACAGGTAATGACTGTGTACGCATGCGCACTTAAGTCGTTAATGGGACGGAAGACATTTTGGTTTAAATGAGACGCAGGATAGAATCAGTGAACGAATTTCGTGAGAAACTTCTGAGAAAGTGGAATTTGAAATCACGCAATGCAAAGCCGAGATAAGTCCTTTGAAGATAACACCAGACAGCGAGAATAGACTAGTAAGTAATTAAAGGTGAAAAGACCAAGTCTATACTTAGCTAGAAATGATGTTTTTCTTTTAATAAATCAAAGCCAAAATATTTTTTTTTTATAAATGAGGAATAAAGTAACAAACAGGGCAAAGAAAACTCTTGCTTTTAAGATTAAAGAATGCACGCACATGCTTCTATCTATCGATCTATTTATCTATCTCGTTGATATGTTAACAGTTCATATCTATCTATCTATCTATCTATCTATCTATCTATCTATCTATGTATCACATTCATATCGTTACAATCCATATCTATCTATCTATCTATCTATCTATCTATCTATCTATCTATCTATGTATCACATTCATATCGTTACAATCCATATCTATCTATCTATCTATCTATCTATCTATCTATCTATCTATCTATCTATCTATCTATCTATCTTATTCATGTCAGTATTCATGTCTATTCATATCTGTATTTATATCTATATCTATTCATCTATCTATCTATTTATCTTTATCTATCTATATATTATCAGTATCTATCTATCTATCTATCTATCTATCTATCTATCTATCTATCTTATTCAGGTCAGTATTCATGTCTATTCATATCTGTATTTATGCTTATCTATCTATCTATCTATCTATCTATCTATCTATCTATCTATCTATCTATCGATCGCAGTTTCATTAAATATATTAATCGATCTGTATGTATCGTTATGTTCATTATCTATCTATCTATCTATCTATCTATCTATCTATCTATCTATCTATCTATCTATCTTTACAAGCATGTGGCTATTGCAATAAACACGCGGAAAAATACAAGCACAACCCCCTGAAGATGTGTTTCAATTTACTCAACATCAAACGTACAGGTAATATAGAACAAATACAGTAAATGATCCAAAATACATACCAAAGCGTTCAGTATTTCTGAAATCACTCGTGGGGTGTGTCGATAAGATGATAACACAAAACTTGACTGTTTAACACTTAACATTTTATTCACTCGAATATATCGTCAGCGAATCCCGTCGCCCTGGGTCTGACACGTGGACATTAAATTCTTCTCCTGCGCCGTGTTAGAGACTGTCTGGAGTAGTTGTTTATATAACTATCCATCCACAAAATATATCGAGTGTTCGTTTAATGCAGCGGTGTTTATTTTCATCTTTCGTTAACATTTGAACATGCAACGGACCTTTCCCAGCTTTGAAGGCACAACGACCCGGACGAGACGGAAGACGTATTGGTGGAAAGTTGCTCTCTCATACTCTGAAACTTCTAAAATCTGTGGATTCATAAAAATTCCGTACATTTTCTTTTTTTCACAAAAAAGAAAGACATGTACGGGATTAGTGATAGTGTTTGTATGTGTATGTATGTGTGTGTGTGTGTGTGTGTGTGTGTGAGAGAGAGAGAGAGAGAGAGAGAGAGAGAGAAAGAGTGAACATGAACGTGTGTACGGCTCGTAAAATCAGGCAGTTGGCTTACTCCAGAAATGTAATCCCTTCCGCCGGCGATAATTCCTGTGTTGTGAGAGAGAGAGAGAGAGAGAGAGAGAGAGAGAGAGAGAGAGAGAGAGAGAGAGAGAGAGAGAACTATAATGATATTTATACGTAAAAGAGAGCGGATAGATAGACAGAGAGAGAGAGAGAGAGAGAGAAAGAGAGAGAAAGAGAAAGAGAAAAAGAGATATAGAAAGAAAGAGAGAGAGAGAGAGAGGGGGCATGGTGGAGTAATGGATTGCAGCTTTTATTTAGGAATCGCAGAGCCGAATTCAATTCGAGTTAATTACATTCACTTACGTGCTAATACCTTTTGGAAAGGTATGGATTCATCTATTTTACTTTCAGTTTATGGATAAATAGCTGGTGCTATAGCCTTGGGTGGCGAACAGTCTAGGAGAAGGACAAATCTGAATTCAAAACCTGAAGATGCTAGTTTGAGGATCTTGTAGCATACTCTTCCCAAAAGTGTGTGTGTCTGATAATAATCTCCAGTAGAATGACTCGTTACACATCTCTGACTAATGTTTTCCGTTGGCATGAAGTGGAAAGATTATATTGAATCAATTGCTAGGTCAACTGATAACAATTTTTCTCTCCAGAATCTATCCTACATATCTATAAGTCTACTTTTCGTACATGCTTAGAATATTGCCATCAGATATGGTACGCTGATCCTGCTATTTATCTAGAAATCTTTGACAAAATCCAAAGAATCAACAATATTATTGGTCCTGATCTGTCGGCTCGGTTTCAGTCACTTTTACACCGCCATAAGGTTGCTTCTCTGTACCTTTTCTATAAATGCTTTCATGGTAATTGTTCGGATGAGTTCTTCGTTGTATATTGTTTAAGAGATTATTTTATCAACTAACATGAACTGGAAAGACTATATTGAATCAATTGCTAGGTCAGCTGTTAAGAAAGTTGTTTCCCTGTATCATATTAGACAATTTTTCACTCCAGAATCTATCTCACATATTTATAAATCATCTATTCGTCCATGCTTCGAATATTGCTGCCACATATGGTCCGCTGTCTATTTACCTTGTGTTCTGTTGGCATGAACTGGAAAGACCATATTGAATCAATTGTTAGGTCAGCTGCTAAGAAAGTTGGTTCACTGTGTCGTGCCAGACAATTTCTCTCACACATTTATAAGTCTACCATTCGCCTGTGTCTTGAATATTGCTGCCGTATAGGGTCTGGGGCTCCAGCTATATATTTAGAGATTCTTGGGGCATCTCGAGGCGATGTAATGGTTAGCAAGCTTGGCTCGCTAGAACAATTACGACTGAGTAGTGAGTTCGATCCTCACTGGGTACCCTCTAATTTCGGCCTTGTGCCACATCTAAGCTACGCTTGGAAAATCCTTCTATTAAGAGATTCTTGATGCTAATGGTCTTGGCCTGGGGTCCAGTGACTTTCTTGCCGCCGTAATGTAGTTTTCCTGTGCATTTTCTATAAATACTTTTATGGTAATTGTCCTGATGAGCTTTCCCCTTGTTACTTAATCTATGAATTTAAGCTCAGTACTAAATTGGCAACATGGTCTCATCCAATTCTAGAATTAACTTTCCCTTTGGTCCTATCTCTTATTCAGCTTGATATTGATTTTAGGAACACAATAACCTGTAAATAAGAAGTAGAGTCAAGTAAAAACAAGAATGAAAGCGAAAACCTATCCGCATTGATGCTGATAACAAAATTGACAAATACACTTTATTGTACAGATCACTCCTGGCGGAAAACGATGACATTAAACTGAAGAAAAGGAAAGGGACAAAAATACCATTTAACATTTACTCAGAAAATAGGAAGAGGAAAATGGAGAATTGCTTTGGCATAGAAATAATTTATTAGTTCGTTAAAAGGATTCAACAGTATAGATACCATTAAGAGCGTTTCTCTGGACAACAAAATTACAAATACTCGATTTAAGGCAGTCCTTGTAACAGCTCTAGAAAAGACTCCAGAAAAGGCTCTAGAAAAGGCGCTTGAACAAAAGTTTCACAATTGGTTGCTAACATCAGAATAAGTTTCCCTTCAGAAATGTTTTCAAACATATCGATCGTACAATCAAAAGGTCAACTGCTATTACAGGCTAACGAGAGAAACTGTGTGAAAATGACTATCAAGATTTGCTCCAAGAAGAATTTGTCAAAGTCAGTGGGCCTCTAGATGACATGGAACATACTATGAGGACAATGGATGGTCTAAGTGGCAACTAGAGGCCCCTATTAGAGTATGTCCAAGGGATTTACAGAGGTGACCTTAACCCTAGATTTACTGCCTGGGAAACTGGCCCACTAAATAATTCAAGGTGGTTACACTTTGGCCAGTAGATCAACGTGCATATGGACCAGGAGAGCATATCCGATTGAACTTCATGAACGCAACGAATTCATTATTGAAAGATATGAAGGGTTCGCTAGTTTGAGATTAGGAACGATAATAAATTTCATAACTAGCAACTTTAAATATTCAATATGATCGAAAGAATTACTGTGTATATTCGGATATAGTGCGAATTTTTATGATTAGTTTTTACGCAAAAAATAGGGGGTCGCACTATAGACAGGTATTATTTTTTTGAAGAGGTTACAAGGAAAAGAAAAGTATTTTATTTAAATCTTCGTATCAGATATTTTACGGTAAGTGGTTCTTCTCATCATTTTCGGGTAACTTTGTATAAAAAAAGAATGAAGACCATTTTTTACGAAAAAATAGGAGGTCGCACTATATATAGGTAATTTTGTTGAAGAGGTTACAACGAAAAAAAAGTACTTTATCTAAATCTTCGTATCAGATATTTTACGGTAAGTGGTTCTTCTCGTCATTTTGGGGTACTGTATAAAAAAAGAATCAAAACCATTTATTTGCTATGAAATATATTCAGGATGCTACCCAGTACTGCAATATTTGATTACGGTAGGCCTAATAGTATTGCACAGAAGCTGGGGTCGACTTATACACCAGCTATAAGAAAAAGTCAGGTTTTTCACAAAGAAATTCAAAGGTCGCACTATACAGGAAGTCGACTTATATACGAGTATATACGTCAAGTAAGATTCTGAAGAAATCCAGGGTATTGCATTCAAGAACTGTTAATATAATTCTTTCGCTCTGCTAGTTGAGAATGATCTGTATTCTGTGAAGTCAGATAATCTGGAAGTGCGAAAAAAGATTTCCAAAAATGTTGTTCATTCGATAAGTAAACATCGAAAAAGGGATGAAATTATGAGGATTAATTGGACCACGAGAAAGAAAGAAAAACAATAAAATAACATGAAAGGATAAATTGTAAAATTTATGTAGAAATTGAATATTTTATTTATTTATAAGTAGAAAACAAACCAAGAAGTGTTTAAGTAAAAACACAGCCATCAACTTTGAATCTACATAGTTTTTTTATAATAATGTTCACTCTGTACAAGGCCCAAAAACCACTCAAGGTAGAGGGTTACATTGTGGGGGAGATAACATTTACTCATAGACTTGAACAAATTAATACTGTAGTGATCGACTTACAGCCACATCACGTTCAAACACCGTTTTCTGTACGATCATCAAAGTTAAGCAACGACGAGCCTGGTCAGTTCCTCGATATCTAAACGCTTAGCATACTAGGCGTTGTAAGTTTGGATTTGTGGATAGTGTAATGCATAAGGGCTCGGAATTGTTAATCTGAGAACCAAGTTCGAATTCCCGTTGGCTTCGTTATATCCACTTATGTGCATACCTTTGGAAATGTATAGGTCCATCTCTTCTCCCCTACTTATGGATTAAATAATAAGGTTTGTATCAATGAACAATTATTATCACCAAAAAAATAAATAAATAGATAAAAAAAAAATTAAAAAAAAATTGTGTTTAAAATATTTAGAATACAACATTAAGTAACCCATAGAGGTGTTGATATGCCGTTAAACAAATAAACCAAAACAAACCAAACCAGACCAAACGCATCATCTTGGGAGTCGTTTCCAGAAAGTATTGGTTCGTAATAAGAAGCTGCTCGAGTGGAACTTACATCTCATGGAATACAAAGAGAATGGCATAACTTAATTGCATCTGTTTTAAACTTCACAGCTAAAATTAGTCATGCCATTCTCTTTGTATTCCATGAGATGTAAGTTCCACTCGAGCAGCTTCTTATTACGAACCAATACTTTCTGGAAACGACTCCCAAGAAGATACGATCTAATTTTCGCTGTGAAGTTTAGAACAGATGGAACTAAGTATTGTAGTTCGTCCGAACCCTTTTTCATGGAAATAGCGATAGAGTAACGAGAAACTTGAAACGTTTCATTATGGAAAACGGGTTGGAAAATAATTCATCACCCACAAGGATGCGGAGGCGCTTTGGTACCCTATCAAGAATTCATTCTTGATAGCTCCTACCCATATATAGTAGCAGTGCTTCATTTTTGGCCAGATCTGACTCTTGTAAAGATCCATGAAAGTAAGAGGAGTCATATACTTACTGCAGCCGTACAGGGAACTATTTTCCCAGCATCTTTAGCAATAGTACGTATTTATGAATTCCACTAGATTCAGGTTGAGCTTGTCCCAATAAGTGCTCAAGGCCTTTCCGAGAGAACAAAAAGTTCATTGGGGTTAATCAAAATTAATAAATCTATCTCAAAAGGGCATTTTTAAATCTGCGATCACCTAAGTAATTTCGCATTGTAAGCTTCAGGAGCCATTGATAAATGTCACATTTGGGATTGGCTTATCTTCCTTTAAATTCTCAAAATGTTGAAACGATAGTTAAATTAGGGTTTGAAGGTTCTCAACTAGTTCATGAACTTGAAGAAACTGACACAATAATGCGAAAACATAGTATATCTTTTGTAAAATATCTTTTGTTTTAAGGGCACTTAAACAGAAGTTTTGATAGTATAATTATTTAAATATTTCATTTAAATTTATTTTATGAACTATACTTTTATTTGATAAAATAGCAAACGTGCATGGTTGTTAGCAAAAGGACGAGCTTAACGTGAGAATTGCAAATCGGAGTTAGCAAAATCAAAGTGTGGAAATTTAAATATCTGGGAAGTGTTTTAACAGAGGACGAAATGGTGAGACTGAGATCCGAAAGCGTTTTGGGATAGCCAAGGAAGTATTCAAAAAGCTAAGAAGAATACTAAGATATAGGAGATATTTACTAGAAATAGAAAGGGATATAAGACAAGGATGTGTCATCTCACCGGACTTATTCAACCTATAATACAAGGTGATTCTGAGAGAGCTAGAAGTCCAACCAGGATTTATTATTGGTGGCCACAATCTTAAGAACATAAGGTATGCAGATGACACAGTGTTGTTAGAAAAAACAGAAAGAAAGCAACAAAATACTCCTACAGAAGTTAATGAAGGAAAGCGAGAAGAAAAGAGTAAACATCAATTGCAAGAAGAAAGAATGCATTGTTGCATGAAAATGCGAAAATTTAAATATCTGGGAATTGTTTTAACGGAGGAGATTTGGTTTGGTTTGGTTTTATGGCATATCAACCTCAATGGCTTATTTATTGCCGACAAGATTTTTATTGCTGGTAAAAAAAAAATGTATTGCTGGTAATAATATTTTATTCAAAAATTTATTGCTGGTATTAATATACACTTTCATAGTGTTGTGATCCCATAGTTGGGACCCTAACAGGTGCTAACACGCCGGGTCAGGGTAGACCTGTGAATACCAGCACACATACACGGGGTCAGGCTTGTCTACCTATCCAGAGAGAGAGAGAGAGAGAGAGAGAGAGAGAGAGAGAGAGAGAGAGAGAGAGAAGGAAGCTGTAGAAGAAGTTTGAGAACAACCAAAGGCATTAAACCTCTTTGTTTCAGTGGGGTGCAGTAGATTAGTAAATAGAATTGTACCTATTTGCATATGTTAAGAAGAGATATAAAGTGTATTGTAACGAAAGAGACGGGAAATGACTACTGATCACGTGTCATAGAACAACACAATACAACAATTGAATTATCTAAAATTTTTCATGCCAATGCAATCATAGAAAATATAAGTTAGTAAAAAAGAGTTAACTCCCTTGTTTGATATTTATTTTTTAATAAACCGGTTGATTTGACATAAATGATTATATGCAGTTATATTCTTTATTTTAGGAAATTACAGGTGAAGATTATAGCCATTATATCAAAGAAAGGAAAAAGAGCCTAATGGCCAATTAAGACCCAGAATTGAAGAGGAAAACATTGCGTTAGAAGATCATGACAGAGAAGAAAGGATGAGTTTTTCAAATCAGGAAAATGCAATCAAAGATGAGCCTATGTGTGATAATGGGAGTGACTGCGATATGGAAGAAAATGAAATGAGCCCAAGATCTCCATTAAAAGGAACGGGAGATAAATCTGAAGAGGAAGAGGAGGAAGGAAGCTGTAGAAGAAGTTTTAGAACAATCAAAGGCATGAAACCTCTTCGGTTCAACGAGGTGTAGTGGGTTAGTAAATAGGACTCTTCTTATTTGCATATGTTAAGTAGAAGAGATATAAAGTGTATAGTAAAGAAAGAGACGGGAAATTGACTACTGATCACGTGTCATAGAACAACACAATACAACATATTTCTTTGTTTTTTTAATTCAATATCTTTTTGACTACATTATTAGTCACCTATCTAAAAGAAATTCTAATAGTTGAAATTTTATTGATTTGTATTATATAAATTTTGATAACCCTTCCTAACAAATTGTTTGCCCTTTTTCATATTAATATGAATTTTGTTGAATTGTCAGCTAATTTAGAATAATTTTAAATTTGTTTCTTTCCCTCTTTCTTGATGAATATCCCATTGATGTCTGTAGCTATGCAGAATAGTAAATTAGCACAGTGAGTAAAATTTTGTTTAAAAGGCGAAGGTCGTTGCATAGAGATCTCTTACGCTTTTTGCTTCTAAGGTGTTTTTTTTACAATGATACATCACAACTTCCGGCCTTTTTGGCTGCAGAGAATCTCACAAATCGATCTTCTTTCAGGGGCTATATTCCTTTGTATTCATAGTTCTCTATCTCAGGACTAGTTGCCACTATTTACACATAGCAAAGAAAAGGAGTGTATTTATACCTTTCCCAAAGGCATTAGTGTAAAATAAGCACAAAAAGCTTAGAACAGCGCAATAAAACAAAACTTTTAAAAATATTTACCATTCAATTCGATTATTTCAAGTTAAATTTTCCCATTTCTCATTTTTATCACATAGAAACCAGAAAAAAATCACCCAATATATAGAAAGAATATTAAATATTAAATAATATATTTAAATATTTCAAAAGGGGTGTTTGAAAACACTACGTTACTAAGATTGTGAAAATGCCCCACCGTACCCACTGAACGTTAAATACAGTCAGATACAAAAGTATTGGTCACATATAAATTTTAAAAATATATATATATATATATATATATATATATATATATATATATATATATATATATGAAGGACACAATTTCTATTGTAGCTGACGATGTAAAACTTTGAGTTCACATAGTAAATATTTAAGGTTTTATATATATAAGCAGAATTATGAAATCTTTTATTCAAAAATTTAACTAGGAGCTAAGCTAAAAGAAGTCGAATAATGGATAGTGGCTCGGACTAAGGAATAGGAGAGACGATTTCGAATTCCGGTCGATTTCATTGCATCCACTTCCGTGCTAATCTCTTTGGAAAAGTATGAATCCATTCCTACCCAGTTATGGGTAAATAGCCTTGGTTGGCAACTATTTTAGAAGAAGGAAAAGTATGAATTCAAACTATCTACTGCTTTATAGGTTCTGCCTCTTTAACTTTTGAGATGAGGGACGGGGTAACCTCAACATCTCCGGTGCAAAAAGAACCGGCAAAAGCCATTGCACTATTCTGCCTTTAATGTCACCATGAACAACGCAGTGACACAAAATGACATAATGTATTGGACACATATCAATAAACTAAATTCAACTTTTAATACTGTGGCCTTTATTTGCTATGACGGCGATCAGACATTAAGACGAATTTGAAATAATTTTCTCACAGAAATAAGATCCAATTTTATAGCACTGCTCTTGGTAAATCGGCGTAAGATTGCTAAAATTAATGGAATTCTTCTGATAAGATCTAATTTTAAATTCCTTTCATGGATTTTCTATGTTAAATTAGAAATTTCACATTTCTTACTAAAGAGCTTAAAAATGTATATTATTTAATAAGAAATAAACGTGGGATTAAAAATAAGAAAAACAAAACAAAACAAAATATACAAAAACAAAACAAAAAACTAAACTCAGAAATTATTTACATTTTGGATAGAGAAATAAAAAGTCAGCAGATATGGTCTTTTAAGAAGATAAGGCCTTTCGGGAAAAACTAAACGAGATGTGAATTCATTAAAAAAAAAGATCTATAACCTTGTTGTCTTGTATAACTCCCCGTAACCGAGTAAACTGAAGCACACCGGATCAGACGATGAAATTCCTTGCAAAAAAGTATACAAGTTGGAAACCTACTGTAGGCCTCATTTTCTTTACTCAGGCGAGTCTTAGTAAGTCTTAGTAACTGTGAATTACATGTAATTTACACTTTTTTTTTTTTAAAAACATAATTCTACTCAAACACGTATATTCAATATAATATAAATTTTAAAGTAATAAGATGTAAAGTCAACGGCGAAATTATTCGTACACTCATCAATTTTAATTATTTTTATCCATTTTTCAGAATCTAATGCCTGTATGATGGCGGTTTTAAATTCGGTTTTATATTCCTTTTTGTGTTTATTAACATATAAGATGTTCATAGGCATAAAAAAAATGGAATATAAAACTCAATTTTCAGAACAATAGGTTAAATACAATATATTTGACAGGCGAATTATGCAAAATAGGAAAAGACAAAATTATTCGTACAGTATGAAAAATAGAAAAAAAGAAAATGACAATTTTTACAATATTAACAGTCAATAGGATGACCTTTTAACTTAAAAACTTGCCGCAATCGTTTTCTTATGTTTTTAATGAGAATTGAACAAAGTCTTTTCTGGGATTTTCTTCCATTCGTCTATAGTTAAACGTTCTAATTCCTGAAGTTTTTTTTGGTGACCGACGATTTATTCAAACTTTTAACTCTTGTCATAGATTTTCAATAGGACTCAAGTCAGGATTCATTGAATATCATGGCGGAAGTGTAAACTTTTTTTTTGTCACTGATTTAGACATGTTTGAGATCATTACCTTGCTGGAAAGTAAATCCTCTATCTAGATGAAGATTTTGCGCTGATTTTCATACAGAATTTTGATATGATCTGCAGATTTCATTATTCCTTTTATTGCTACTAATTGTCCAGTCCCCTTTGAGCTAAAACCACCCTAAAACATCATCGAGCCGCCTCCATGTTTTAATGTTGCCACTGTATTCTTTGGGAGGAAAGCCTCACTTGTGCCAAATCTTTTGTACATCATTATGTCCAAAAAGCTTAAGTTTTGTTTCATCACTCCATAGTACTTTCCTTTGTTCAAGAACTTTTTGGCAAAATTAAACCGAGTAACATTGGGACATGATTTGTGAAAAGGGGTTCGTCGTGCTCAGTTACCATACAACCCATTTTTATTTAAACAACGTTGTATTCTGCGAGTACTTATGCTGATACCCATCGTATCCAAACTTTTCGAGATGTCTTTCAAAACAACTCTTGGATTTATATTAACCTGGCAACACAGTTTTCTTGCATTTCTCAGTGACAATTTGGGTTTCCGTCCACGCCCAGACAAATTCTCTGTCGTGCCAAACTGTTTCAACTTCTTTATAACGGACTGTACCGTAGATCTAGGGATAGCTAACCGGTTTGCAATAGTTCTATAACTATTTCCCGACTTGTGGGAGTTAATAATACTCTAAGCTCCTTTGTCTTCCCCATCTAGTTGTTAACTTAAGAATGACAATAGTATCACTTCATGAACCACGTGATGTTCTTTGCTGGAATTATCACAAATATTCTACTGAATATATACTCTAGAAGGCT
>CAHIKZ030000802.1:505000-535000 GCA_903632075.3 Acanthosepion pharaonis
AATTTTGTTTAAATTTTGTAATGTGATAAATCCACGAAATTTTGTTGTTATATATGTTTTTCAGTTAAAGTTGCATGGACTTAACTTTAATCCAATTTGTAAAATTTGGTTTAGTATTTTCCCACAGAATTTAAGATTCTTAATTTACGCCCTGTGGATCTTATTTTCGTAAATATATTAGAATGTGCAGCTTTTATATTATATCGTAATATCATAATATTATATCCCTTATATACTTATACACACACGCACGAAATCCGACCGATTTGATATCAGTCGGGGACTCCCACCTCGAGGCCATCAACGTAAGCTAGGAAGAAAGGGAATTTATTATATACAAGATATATATGCATTAAAAGATACAAGAGGGGGGCTCAATTCATAGCGAAGATGAGATTACGATACATATTTTTACATATCAAGAAAAATATTGGGGAAAAATGTGCGTTTCGTTGTTTAGGGCTTTATCGGACTAAATTTGTTAGGTTGGTGCGACTACACATGCGCACGAATGAGGGATACTGGGAATTTTTTTTTTATTTTTTAATCTTGCCGATTTCATTTATGTGTGTGTGTGTGTGTGTGCGTGTGTGTATGTGAGTGTGTGGTAGTCAGTCCGATACTAAACAAAAGCTTTCGTACTTTCTTAATTTCCCCTTTTTAATTTTGTTCCTCTCTTGATTCAGCACAATAATACAGGGTGACCCAAAAAACGGGAATTTTTGAAGTGCGTATTGCCAGACATGAGCAAGTGGCAACACTGCGAGACAGTTACCTTGAGCAAGTAAACATTTCGCCATTTAGAATTCAAGATGAAATTCACAGTATCCCAGCTGAGATGTTGCAGCAGCCAATGAGGAATCTCAACAGAGATTTCAAGAATGCATTCGTACAGGAGGACGCCATCTACAGAACGTAGTTTTTAAAAAATGAAAATTCCACCATTGTTTCTTAAATGGCATATTTTAAGGTTTCAATAACTATGAATAAAATATTTTTCTTCCATCACTCTTGGTTTTATTGGATTGTTAAAAAGTTCCCGTTTTTTTGGGGTCATCCTGTATTTAAGTGTCTGCTGTAAAATTAATCTGAGCAGTCGAGTTCAACGTAGAATGTAGGTACAATCCAAATTAAATGTACTAGTTCTATGGTCTTGTCCCCCACTCTCATACATACTTATCACAACTAGACTATACTTAGTTTATATATACCGATAACGCAGAACTTCTTTACGGAATATGTATAGACAATCTACATCAGCCTTTGGATGATTCATGTTATGCTTTAAAAGAAGCATTCTTGATTTAGAATCCATTCTTCTAAAGTCATTTAGAGTCCTGTTCAAAATGTAAAAACTATATTGAATCATTGGAATAGTAAGGCTATTAATGGCCATAATTCTGTTCTGAGAATTCAATTTAGTTCTTAATATCAGTCACATCTTTCTATAGTACTTTTTCCGCGCTATTTCTTTCATTTTTTACGCTGTCCAGTCAAATGCATAAACCAAATATGGAATCATGACAGATACATTTGGGTATTGTTCGTATAAAATCACCGCTGGTATACAAAGACAAATAAAGGAGAAACTATATTCATCGACATAAATATAAAAACGCACAAAAATTTCTTTGTGTGCATCTTTTTTTCCGTGTGCCTTTTTTTTTTACAGTAAGGTTCTCTGTGTACAAGACAATCGAGGCAGAAGGCTACGTTAAGGTGTAGTTTATATGGATAGGAGGAGAAGATAACATTTAACCATGGATGTGAATAGGTTGATATTGTAGTGATCGGGAAAGCATCACATTGGGAGTCTGTTACACAGAGCAGTGGTGCGCAGGAAGAAGCTGTTTGAGTGGAAATTACTTCTCATCGATGGAATACGGCGGGAATATGTGTGGTTTGCTCCAATGTAAGTGGGCATGGCGGGGGTCCCTATCCATGAAGGTTAGACCTGACGGTATCAAGTAATTCTAGTTCGTTCGAGCATTTTCCGTAGAAGAGCAGCGAGAGGCTCGCCACATACCCACGTTTGAAAAAAGGTTTTGCAGCATTGGAAAATGATTCTTCTCCAACAAGGACTCGGAAACGCTTTTGAATTCTGAAAAGTGATGAGTGGGCAGTTCCTGTGCAAATATGGCAATAGTACACCAGGTTCAGCCTGATCCTCATCTTATAAAGGCAGAAGATAGCAGGACGAATCAGGTACTTACTTGAGCGGTATTACTTGAGCCGATTATTTGATCTGCATCTCTAACGATGGATCGTATATAAGAGTTCCACTTGCGGTCAGGTGTGAGCTTTAGAGCCAATATTGTCTCAAAGCGCTGAGCCGCCTCGTGAGGACATGTATTCATTGTGAGTGGGGTTGTTCGGGGTCAGATCGTCGATGATGAAATTAAACTAGTTTGATTTTCGAAGCATTGAATGTAACCAGCCAGTTTCTTTTGGGAATGGGGGGTAGTGCTATATCAAAAGATTGAGTATATTCTGACTATATATTCTGAGTATATATTCTGAGTATATTCTGAGTATATATTATGAGTATATATTATGAGTATATATACTGACTATATATACTGACTATATATTCTGAGTATATATTCTGAGTATATATTCTGAGTATATATTATGAGTATATATTCTGGGTATATTCTGAGTATATATTCTGAGTATAATCTGAGCATATATCCTGAGTATATATTTACGTAAATCAGAAAAGATAGTTGGTTCGAGAATTGACGCGGGGGGTGGGGGAACGTCTTCGTTGACCGCCAGGGCATCGGCGGACTGAGCGTTAGTAACTATCTTTAGAGATCTACCTGTTAGGAAGGATATGTGAAATATTGATCCTGAACAGAAACTACGATTTATGAACGAATCTGGATTTATTTTCTGATTAGAACAAACTGCTGTATTACAAATTCAAAAGGAAACAACCCAATGAAAATAATAAAAAATAATGGTCGTCAAAAATCAAGTACGAACCATATGAAAACAGTTATAAAAACAATGGAAATTGTTTTTTGATTGATTCGTTTTCGACGGTTTATCAACCCTTTTCAGGTTATTTAAAGCCAGAAAATATTTTTAGATTGTAAGAATAGTTATTTTTTATTTCATGATAAGAATGATGTAATGATACAAGTTTTACTAATTAATTCATACCTGTAGTGGAGATTGATTCATACCTTTCCTAAGTATATTTGTGCGAAAGTGAATATAACGGACCCATCAGGAATTGAAACTCGGCTCTCCGATGAACAATTCCGAGCCATTATCCATTACACCACCTGCACATCCAAGTTTACAGCTCCTGGTTTTCCCAAGCGGTCACCCATCTAGGTACTGACTAGGCTCAACGTTGTTTAACTTCGATGAGCGTATAGCTAGCAAGCGGAACTTAAATTCTGAGATTCGAAGCAGAAACATTAAAATAAAAATAAGTACAGAAAGTATATGGGAAGTGTTGTCACAGACAATGAAAAATGTGGCAGAAATGCGAAGGCCCCTTTGGAAAAGCGAAATATTAAGAGACTGGAAACTTTCGATAGAAATGTAATATCAGTTCGCTTATATGCCTGTGAATGCTGGATAAATTCCTCATAGATGAAGAGGAAACTCCTGAGGCAACAAGATGTGGTTCTACAGAAAGCTGGACGGATTATTGGAACAATTACGAAATTTTAAAGAGAATGGGAACGAAAAAAGAAACTAGTGTTTATGACCAGAAAAAGACAAGTGAAGCGCCTGACACACATAATGAAAGAAGGTTTGGAGAATTTGACACTCACGGCACATATTGAAAGCAGAGTCAAACGGCCAGTAATTTATCTAACGATCTTGTAAATAAATCGCAGAATAGGAACTGAGAGGGATAGTAGGGTGACAAATATTGCTTAGAGCTTCAAAGAATAGGAAGTTATGGAGAGGCATGATCGCATATGAACTAAATGGGTACGGCATATAGAATAAGAAAATTCATATTCAAGTAGGTACCTATTAAAACTTGCCCATAATCACACGTAAACTGTTACTTCTCTTATTGATTAGTTTATTATTTCCTTAGAGACATATTTCTGGCATTCTATTAACTAGCATTTTGATTCAAAAGCCCTTCTGCTAGCGACTCCTTATCGATACTGTGACAATGCACTCCATCCATTCTCTGCGCAAAAACTCTCAAACCGAACATACATAAGTACATTTTTAATCTACCTTTCGACGGGCATAAATAGGACCTAATATGGCTGATATCAGAGAGTGGTAAGTTCTCCATTGTGTTTTGGCGGGAAATTCTTGAAAAACGTTGGCCGGTCCGCTTGTCCAGCTGGCTGGCTGAAGGAGATATTAAATGGCCGAAGAAATGAATAAAAATAGTAGCGAATGTAAAGAAATTAAAAGAAAAGAAGATAAAAAAAAGAAAAGAAGATGAATTGATAAAAAGAGCTAACAACCAAACAGAAAAACGAACAGACAAGTGATTGGACAAATAATTGGACACGTGATCAATTTTTTTCTGTCCTTCCTTCAATGTCTGGCGACTTCAAGTCTTCATTTGTGCCAAAATCTTTTGATTTATTATTATTTTTTTTTCTTCTTTCTCCATCCATCTGTGACATTTTCTCGCGTCTTATGGATGGAATCTTTTTCGTTTCTTCTTTTTCTATTCAATTCTTGTATTCCTTCCTTCTTTATCGGTTTATTTTATTCGCTTTGATTTTCTTTTTTAAACTGTTCTCTCTTTGTTCAATTTGTTCGGTTCTCACTTTTTATCTTTCTTAGTATCTTTTGTTTTTCATTCATTTTTAAAAATTTAATCTCTGATGTTATTTTATGTTTCACACGATTTTTGCTATTCTCCCTTTCTTTCTTTCTTTCTTTCTTTCTTTCTTTCTTTCTTTCTTTCTTTTCATGTCACATCTCTACAGTTGTTTGTTTTTTATTTCATTGTTTTTTTCTTTCCCTTTTTCCGTTTATTCTCGTCTCTTCTCCGATCTTTGTTTCTTCTTTTCAGTTATTCATTGTTTCTTTTTTCTTTCTCAATCTATTCTTTCTATTTAGCTAACCCGTCTTTATCTTTTCACATTCCCTTCATTTATCTAGTCATTCTTTCTTTCTTTCATCCATTCATCTTTCTTTCTTTCTTTTCCTAATCTGTTTTTCTTTTTCTTTCTTTGCCCAGTTTGATCATTTAATTTAATTTCTTTTTTCCCTTAATATCTATCTATCTATCTATCTATCTATCTATCTATCTATCTATCTATCTATCTATGAAGAAAATACAGAAAAAACAAACAAAAATCTTAATATGCAATTATGCTGTATAAATGTTAATATAAAGTCGACGTCGGACGTTTCGGTCTATTTAAGACCATCTTCATGGACATTTTCATTTAAACATAATTAACATTAGAACATATAAAAATTTAACACAAAAGACGATGGACATAAGAGCACAACTAATCCAAATAGATAACTGAAATTTTTATATAAGATCTATCTATCTATCTTTTCACTTGGCTAATCTGCCTTTCCTTTTCTGCCTTTGCCCATTCTCTTCTTTTATCAACCCTTTCTTTCTTTCTTTCTTTCTTTCTTTCTTTCTTTCTTTCTTTCTTTCCAGTTATTTGATTTTTATTGTTTATTTTTCTTTCTTTCCGTATATTCTTTTCTGTTCGCTGATCCTTCTTTGTTACTTGCTTGTTTATTTTTCTTTCTTTCTTTCTTTCTTTCTTTCTTTCTTTCTTTCTTTCTTTCTTTTCACTTGGCTAATCTGCCTTTCCTTTTCTACCTTTGCCTATTCTCTTCATTTATCTACTATTTCTTTCTTTCTTTCTTTCTTTCTTTCTTTCTTTCTTTCTTTCTTTTTTTTTTTTCTTTTCTTTCTAATTTCGTTTTCATTTTTCTCTTTTTCGTTCTTAATACTCTTTCTATTTTTTTCTTTCTTTCTTTTTATCTTAGCTAATATGTATTTCTTTTTTTTTCTTCATTTTCCTCTTTTCTTTCTTTCTTTCTTTCTTTCTTTCTTTCTTTCTTTCTTTCTTTCTTTCTTTACTCTTAGCTAATATGTATTTCTTTTTCTTTCTTCATTTATCTACTCTTTCTTTCTTTCTTTCTTTCTTTCTTTCTATCTTTCTTTCTTTCCTTCTTTCTTTCTTTCTTTCTTTACTCTTAGCTAATATGTATTTCTTTTTCTTTCTTCATTTATCTACTCTTTCTTTCTTTCTTTCTTTCTTTCTTTCTTTCTTTCTTTCCTTCTTTCTTTCTTTCTTTCTTTACACTTAGCTAATTTGTATTTCTTTTTCTTTCTTCATTTATCTACTCTTTCTTTCTTTCTTTTTTTTCACTTAGCTAATATTTTTTTTACTTTTGTCTTTGCCCGTTTTTTTCATTTATTTGCTTTTTCATTATCTCTTTCTAACTTTTTTCTTTCTTTCTTTCTTTTTTATATACGCTTAGCTAATATATTTTTCTTTTTCTTTCTTCGCCCATTCTTTTCATTTATCTACTGTTTCTTTCTGTTTCTTTGTTTGTTTGTTTCTTTATTTCTTTACATTTAGTTAATATATCTTTCTTTTTTCGTTCTTCGCCTATCTTTATTTGTCTCACTCTTTCTTTCTCTCACTCTTTCTTTTATATATTCGTCCTTGAATGATTATTAATCACTTTTCTCCTCTAATCCATTCTTTTTAGATTCTGTAAATCTACAATTCCTTGGCGAATTTAGACAACATTGCCTGATCTACATATACCATCATTTATCACCATTTTTCACCCGTGAAAGAAAACTGATATAATTCACCAAAAAAAAAAAATATCCTAAAATAGATCCAATATTTTCAGAAGCAGAACAATCATTGCCGAGAATATCTGACTTGAACTAGCTCCACAAATGGACAGTTTGAAACAAATTCATTTATTAGATATATAACAGCTGAGAATAGAATAACTATCGCTGATTACTTTAAGGCTTTGAATAAACCTCTAAAAAGACAAATGTAATTTATTTGAAACTATGCCATCATATATCAAATATTTTATTTACACACCCCCACACACACATATGTATATATACGCAAATGTAAAAAAAACAAGAATAAAATTACAACGTTCAAAACATTAATTTAAAACAGGGCTCAATTCAAAAGTAGACCAATAAATATTTATTATACGCTGTTACACTAGAACATGTAAGTATCCACTAAAAAACCATCATTGTTAGCCACCTGAAGAAACGTTTTCTTTAAACGTTGAAACAAAATGTACAATTTTGTAGTGGATACTTACATGTTCTAATGTAACAATGTAGAATATATATATATATATATATATATATATATATATATATATATATATATATTATAGTAAAAAAAAGAAGAACAGTAAGATATGTAATCCGGTGTTCTTATTGATATTTTTTATTTTTACAAAACAGTGCTCAATGCAAATTTACAGAGAATTAATATTATAAATTAACTGATTTAAAAATATGGTTTCATCACTACACAGGAATTACCATGTTTCAAAAACAGCAACCAAAAACTTCAAATTCAATTATGATATATGGTGTATATATATATATATATGGTATACTCCGGTAGAAAGCATTCTTTCAAATATGTTTGGGTGAATAATATCGACAAGTTTTAATTATCCAAATTTTTACGAAACTATCCAAATTTCCGAATTAGTTGTTTGGTGCATCGATCACATGAATTTAACCCTACTGCTAGATTGGCAATTAGGTCTCATTGTTTACTGTTGAATTAGCTCGGTATAACCCTAAATTACCGAATTTCATGTTTCTTTTTATTTTATTTCTCTCCCGAGTACTTTCGAATATTGCTACATTTGTTTTCAAGGATTGTGTTTTGCCTATGCTTATGCAATAGCGATTGGTTAATTTCAACGTTTTCACCTTTATTGAAATCAATTTCAAGACACTCAAGGTGACATCGTTTAAACTGTCAAACTTATTATTTTTTTTATGTGTATTTAATTTCTTGTGCACACTTAGATATACGATCCCCTACGAAGATTGATACCTTATTTAATATTGGTTGCTTCTTTTGTATTACAACAGCCTCCAGACTTTTAATTATTTCTTTGCATTTTGTCGTATATAATATTTTGGTATTATCTACGAAAATTTGTCTTATTAATTTGTTAATTTCTGATATGTTTATCTAACATGCGAACGAATTGAACTAAATTGTTGTTAATTTGAAAAAAAGTTAATAACAAATTGGATAAACAGAACTTGTCGATATTATTCAGTCCAACATTTTTATATATATATATATATATATATATATATATATATATATATATATATATATATATATCAAGCGAAGAATTTATAGTTGTTTCAACGAGAGAAAAGTGTATATATAAAAAGAAGAGAGAAACTGCAAACGTTTTTGATTGTAATGTGGATTTTTTTCAAAAGAAATATATTATGCTTTTGTTTTCCATAATTTTGCTACACGAGTTTCTGGTCTCACGACCTTCACCAAGGCAAAAAGTGGATATTTCCACAGATTATTAAAAGGAATTAATTTTTTCCTATGTTTTTCAACAAACAAAAAAGACAATGCCTGACATCGAGAAGGTTTAACATCGAAAAACCACCTGTTAAAACGTTAAAAAACTTGTCTTGTTAACGTTGAAACAAGATGTACAGTTTCGTAGTGGGTATGTGCATGTTCTAATGTGTTCTAATATATATATATATATATATATATATATATATATATATATATATATATATATATATATATATATACACACACACATACATATATGTTGATCAAATTTTCTGTTTTCTAGGCTGGTGGATACTAAATTCATTATTTCTATTCATACACAAATATCTACGAAAGTAATTTTTTTTTACAGTTTTTAAAATAATATGGAATTAGAGTCAATTAATTACGCACACGCACGCACAAACAAAAACACAGACATATATATATATATATATATATATATATATATATATATATATATATATGTATGTATGTGTGTGAACATCTTGTTTGAGAGTTTTTATATATACAGGATGGACAACATAAATTTTCATATATGTTTATGCTCATCTTCGCTCACACACACACACACACACACATATATATATATATATATATATATATATATATATATATATATATATATAATTTTAGTATATAACTACCATCCGAGTTCTTGGTTTCTGGTTCCTGTAGAATTTTAAATTACACCAATTGACTGACATGTTTCGGAAAAGGAAGTGAACAATTTACATTTCATTTTTCTTTTCTAAATGGAAACTACAAATATGACGTCGATATTTTGAGATCAAGAATCAATTTCGATTTTCAAGCTCAGCTCAGCAGAACGTTCTATTTTAGTGGACATATTTTTAGGTTCGATTAAATGTTACTTTATCGTTTCTACTTGGGTAGCATGTTTGTTACAATTATTGTTAACAGATGTCTTAATGGATACAAATGCGAAAAATATGAGCAGAAATCGTGAAACAGCTGCGAAAAGCCGATCCGCTTCTCCCGGTGAAATGATTTTCTAACCAAATTCATGTTAACATTATTAATTAAACAGCGATTT
The DNA here is from genome assembly GCA_903632075.3 of Acanthosepion pharaonis. Lineage (NCBI taxonomy): Eukaryota > Metazoa > Mollusca > Cephalopoda > Sepiida > Sepiidae > Acanthosepion > Acanthosepion pharaonis. The sequence goes on from CAHIKZ030000802.1 coordinate 514,607, forward strand.
GTCATTTACAAGCGAAACACGATAAGCGTCACGTTGCTGAGTTGGACTAAATATGCTTATAATTTAGGCCATTGCCTTTGCTATATGTCAGAAATATACACACACACGCACCCACACACACACACTCGTTCTCTCTCTCTCCCTCACACACACATATGTTTACATTTATATACAGAAAAGAAAACAATTGTTCGAATACAAGAAAAATTAAATAAAAAGCTTAATCGAAATACCTTGTTTGCCGTATTTAATGCAACATGTATAAATGAAGGATTGTTGTCTAAATACACACACAAACACACAGACGTAGGTAATAAAGTATAATATATTTAAAATCCACATTATAACCAAAAACGTTTGTAGTTTCCCTTTTCTCTTTAATATAAATATATATATATATATATATATATATATATATATATATATATATATATATATATATATATATATATATATATATATATATATATATATATATATATATATATATATATATGACAGAAGTTTGTGCTGATTTAGAGTAATCATATATAGAAACTCATCTAGTTTAGAAAAATCCTCAACGGAATGCAGAAAGCGCTGGACGGCCGTTTCGTCCTATTTGGGTCCGGGTTCGATTCTTGGTAGTGGATGCGCTCTTCTAGTGTGTCCCAAATAGAACGAAACGCCCGTCCAATACTTTCTGCATTCCGTTGAGGATTCTTCGAGACTTGATGAATTATATATATATATATATGTGTGTGTGTGTGAAAAGTGTATATATATATATATATATATATATATATATATATATATATATATATATATATATATAATTATTTATGTATTATATGCGCGGTACTTATTAGAAAGCGCTCAATATCAGAGATAGAGCTAACATATCAATCCAACCATATATATATATAGGTACCTCAGAAGATTTGCTAAAAAATGGGCATGCAAATTACCCCATACTTAATAAAAATAAAGTTTTATCGTCTAAATCTTTATATTCTCAGGTGGAAAGACCAAAGTATTTTTTCTATTCTTTAAATATATTTTTTAATCTCTTTTAGAACCTTTAAAATTTTGGTGAAAAATCTTGTTTCTGTGGCGTCAACAATATTTAGAGAAATGTTGGCGTCTTTTTTTCCCAGTACAAAACGCACTGATTTGGAAATTCTTGTAAAAATCACATAATCGTCGGATTTTAATGAAACTTTCACATATTATTTACAAATGAATTAAATTATAAGTCAGAAAATCTTGGTGAAAATATTTTTATACGTTTGTTACTACAGAGTTGCTTAATTTGATGAAATGTCGATAAATTCTTTTTGTATCGCTTATTGTTTATAAAAGTCTGAGGAGAATGTAATCTTCAAGTTTCATTGGTCACATAGAACCAACGGTTAAAAAAAATTGCTCTGAATCGTAAAATTAGAAATTCGATAAAACTGAGACATTATTTAATTAGAAATGCTTTTAATTGCTTTTATTAATAAAATATATTACGGTTATTATAGTCTGAAGAAAAAAAGAACATCGATGTATAATGAAATTTTACAAGGATTGTTTTCATTTATTTAAATTTTAATTAGAAAAATTTATAAACTTTTAAATCTTTTAAAATTTTATATAATTTGTATCGGTCAAGTTGTATTATTATTAAATAAAAACTATATTTACTAATCATAAATTGAAAAGCTTACTACAATTGTGTGCCCCCCACCAGTATTTTAAAAACAAGTACTCAGAGTAAAGTGAAATAAAGCTTTGGTATAATTTTATTCACATGTTGTGTTTTACTACAAAACGTACTGATTTTTGTAAATATTGAAGTTTATACACGGCATTAACAGAACATAATAACGGTAACTATAGCAGAGTAATTGTTAATTTTTTATTCCCATTTCCTCAACAAGTGCAAGGCTATAAAGAGAAAATACCTAAAATTCAATAAAATATTAGAATTCTTGAAATATTAGATTGCTTAATATATTTAGAATTTTAAAGATCACTGGGAAGTTAAAAATATCTAAAAAAAGTGTTTAGGCTGTATTCACCAAGTAATTTTATTACAAGTATTTCTCCCTTACATAAATCTCGCAAATATCAGCTTATCGATAGATGGGTCAACACTTCATAAAAAAAAAAAAACTCAATCTCCACTTTAAAAATTATTTTTTAAACAAAAAGTAATATATTTTTTCAAAATTTCAGTTTAATTAAGCTTTCAATCAGTTAATCTTCAAATAAAGTTTAAGAATTATATATTTTATTTTTGAAATTTGTTTTTTAATGAAAACAATTATGTTGTCTTGACATATTTGTCAATATGGGTGAATTTAGAAATTTTATTGATAATTACAAAAATATTTGCAATAAATTTAAATTCGTTTCGAAATATAGTGAGACAATTTGGTTATTGGAAATATTAAATTTAATCTATTAACTTGAAATTAAAACTAAACTAAAAGGTTCATGAAGGATTTTTCATTTTTAAAACTTAGGTATTGCTTCTGGGGTGGGGTACCTATACACACACACACATATGTGTGTGTGTGTATTAATCTGATCAAGAGAGAAAAGTATTCACGAGGAAGAAAATGTATTGAGAGTGCGCTGATCTCCTAACAAGTCGAAGACCGAACTCATACACAATATCACCGATCAGCGCACAATGAATACAAGAACAATGCGGTAAACGAAATAATAGAGAGAATAACAGAGATATACTCGGAGTATGCCAATTTTAAATCCAATAGACATAAACGGCTTTAAACATAAAGATATGTCTCACTCAATAATCTAGACAAGTTTTGTCTACTTATTTTCAATAGGATCCTCTCATATTTTCGGACAAGCTTCTTAGTAGCCTTAATAAAATAAAAGAGAAAATTACTGTGTTGATACATATTTATTTATTCCGAGTACTTTCGACATCATAAGGGTGTTGTATTGTTTTCCTAATACAAATTGTGTTGTGAATAAATGAATATGTATCAACATGGCAATTTTCTCTCTTCCTTTAATAAGGACACTAATAAGATTATCCTTGAATATGAGAGAATCCTGTTGAAAATAAGTAGACATAACTTGTCTAGATTATTCAATGACTCATGTCTTAATGAAAACATGATGCCAAAATATAGGCAGTTTAAATAGATTTATATATATAGTTTGTTTGATGACAATATATATATATATATATATATATATATATATATATATATATATATATATATATATATAGTCAAACTATATATATGCATATATATATATATAATGACAAAGATATATATATATATATATATATATATATATATATATATATATAGTTTGTCTGATGATCGCAAAAGCGTGAAACCCAGGTTTACAAACTAATAATATCCATACAACTGTTCGTTCTATCACAAATATTGAGCAGTTTCTACTATAATTGAATATATATATATATATATATATATATATATATATATATATATATATATATATATAAACTTCCTCAGTACCAGGCTCGAGAGCTACTCAAAGTAGAGTGGTGTTATATGTTTCTAAGCTCCAACATCATAGCGGATGCTAAACTCCAGTAGAGCAACTCATTGTGCCTTCTTGATCTCATATTTTCTACTGACATGATGTGATGCCATTATATTGAATCAAATGGTAGATATTCTGCTAAGAAGATTGGTTCTTTGTGCCGTGCCGGACAATTTTTCTCGTTAGAATTCATATTGCACATTTCATTCGTGCATAGAATATTGCTGCCATCCCTTGTTTGGTTCTCCGGCTATATATCTCGAGTTTCTTGACAAAATCCAAAGAAGGGTCTGTAATGTTATCGGTCCTGACCTGGCAACTTGACTCCAGACACTTTTCCACCAACGTGACATGGCTTTCCTCTGTCTTTCCTAGAAATATCCTCATGGCACTTGTTCTCACGAGCTCTCTTCCTTGGTGCATTGATGGCATGAATTTAACCCTACTGCTAGATTGGCAATTAGGTCTCATTGTTTTACTGTTGAATTAGCTCGGTATAACCGTAAGTTCTATGATAATAGTTTCTTTTCTCGCACTTTTCACCTGTGGATCACTCTTCCCATTTCTTGTTGCCCTGCAACCTACAATCTTCAAAAATGCAACGTCAGTTTCCGTCTCCTGTCTTCCTGATACTTGTTCCTTCAATATATTTCTCCTCTCTAAATTCTTCTCATTCTCTTTCACTCCAGGAACCTCATTCCTTTACTTATTCATATTTTCATTCCTTTTTCTTCGTTATTTATTAAGAAAAGAGAAAGTGAGACAGGACAATAGCCCTTAGCGGTGAAATAGAATGTTAACTAGCATGCTAGTATTCAAAAAAAAATCGATAGCTGCATTCGTCACAAGTGGGAGAAATTTAAATCTGCATGCCACTTTACTCCAATTGGCTCATTCGCTTGCTTAAACTCAACGTTGATTCTGATTCCGCAGAACTTGGTTAGGTGTGAAAAAGTATTTGTTGTTAACATTCTTTTTTCATTCGGTTTTTCCAGTTACGAGTCCTTTTTTTTATCGTTTTGTGTTCATTTTGTTTAGTTCTTTTTTCGTAACAGATTTAATGTTTAGTATAGAGCTTAGAAAAAAAATTCGCAGTGTGAGATAGGCAAGAAATAAGGCATGTAGCAACATCAGCACGGCAAAGGGCACTCCTTTAAAGGCAAGAAAGGTCATGGCCTCTGATTAAGTGGTTTTGAGGAGCGTGGAACCGCCTCTTAATTGCTGGTGTTCCCAGGTCCACCCTAGCCCGGGGTTGTAGCACCAGTTATGGTCCCAGATATTGTTGCAGTTTTTTTGAGTATTATGTACTAGTGAGCTAGCCTAAATGACTTGACTCACTTTATAGTTCACCAATAGAAGGTTAACCAATCAGAAGACGTAAAATATTCAATCCGTCGTGTATAAAGGCGGCCATTTTGTTTACTCTCTCCGAATGTCCAGTGCCAACTTGTCAGGCGAAAGAACAGAAGGAAGAACTACTGAACTACGCTCTGCTACTTTACCGGGATATTCACTGCTAACCTGAACTACGCTTTCCTGCTGTCTTCAAAATATTCACTGCTAACCTCTGGATTCTATACTCAAAGACGACCGCCATCATGAACAACAGATATGGGCAAATGGTTAACCCCGAAACTGAGGTAAAAAACATTTGGAAAGTGTAAAAACAGATTTTAATACCAAAAATACTTTGTAAAAAATTATTACCAGAAATAAATTTTTGAAGAAAAAAACTATTACCAGCAATACGTTTTTGAAAAAAAAAAAAATATTACCAGCAGCAATACGTTTTGGAAAAAAAATATTAGCAGCAATATGTTTTTGATAAAAAATAAAAAAAAACACTATTAACCAGCAATACGTTTTTGAAAATAATATTACCAGCTATACAATTTTGAGGAAATAATATTGCCAGAAATAGATTTTTGACAAAACAAAAATATTACCAGGAAAAAAAAATGTTGTTGGCATTAAGTGAACCATTGTGGTTGATATGCCGTAAAACAAAACAAACCAATGAAAAAATATTTCAAGATGCCTTTAGATGAAAACCAACTGGAATAAGAGAAAGATAGGCAGGACAAGACCACCTGGGGGGGGTGGGGTATTGTGATGGTACGAAAATAATAGATCATTCTTTGTTCTTTCTCCTTTTAACTCTTCCCATTCGCTTTCACTCGCAGTAACCTCATGTATCTTAGTGGCATTATCACCTTGCTCGAGGTGAAATGACTGAAAGAACTTAAACGACCTCGCCTTACCTAATGAATAATATAAAGTGATATTATCACCTTGCTTAGGGTGAAATTATTTTAAAAAAAAGTTACTAAAATTGGTAGAAAACGAAAAATACGTAGATAGGGCTATTCCTCAATTTGATTCCACGGACAATATCAGACCCTGTTAACACATGTTGGCATAGGTTTGTCTTTCAGACATTTTATTTTATTTCTTTCTATTCAATGTCTTCCATTCATTCATTGCTTTATTCATTCATTGCTTTATTCATTCATTCATTTATTCATTCATATTTTCATTCCTTTTTTTCTTCGTTATTTATTAATTATTTTTTTCTCATTGCTTTCGTTTTCACCTTCCGTGTTTGCAAATGCTGTCTGTTATTTGAAGCGGCTTCGTGAAAACCGCGGATTGGTATAGTGAGGGAATCTCTTTTGGCGGAAGCGAGGGCAGTGTTTACGGTAGGAAGGTGGTGGAGTGTTAAGCGGGTGGGGTCGGCGGCTTCGGTTTTCCCCCGCGCCAAATCAAATCAACAGCTGTTTTTGGTGTAATCGATGTGGAGAAGAGAAAAGAGCTGTGTTGGCAGGGTAGAGATGTTCGATTTCCTTCTTGTTATATTCTTTTCTCGAAAAACCACATTGGACATCTCTGTGGGGCTTCCTGAAAACCAAAGCCTGGCAAATTTGAAAACCGAGGATCTTAAAAGTTTTGAGAAAGGCAAAAAAAAAAAAAAAAAAAAAAAAATCCCCCACCAAAAAACAAAACAAAAAACAAAAAAAAAACAAGAATAAAGAAGAAAGACAAAAAATGAGACAAATATTTTAGCGCATGCGTAGAAATAAATTTTGATTTAGTGTGTGTGCAATTTGTATTGTTATTTACTAAGCTTATCTAAGTCTGGTTCAAGGTCAGAACAATTGAGACCAGTGTGAGGAGCAATCTCACTTCGTCCACTATGTGTCCAGTCATATCCCTCCACAACTTCCTGTATTTATTGTCACTTTAGCACCATTTTTTGTGCTACTTGTTGACTCGTACTCGTCACTGACTGTATTCCTCTGTTTCTTTTGTCTTCATTATATCATGTGAGTATTAAATTCTCTAAGTTTTCTTTTCTCATAAAGTGACCCAGAAATCCCAGCTGTTACTTTTTGATTGTTATAAACAGTTTCCTTGTAGTACAGATTCTTCTTCGTTTCTCGCATGCTCTGTTCATGGTGTTTTCAGTAATCAGCGGGAGAACCATATCTGAAGAGATTGTTCGGAATTCACTGCCATATTGAAGATTAAATATTATATAGCAGTCCAGTATTTTAAGCACATTTTCCTAAATTTAATACTATGTTTAGTTTCTGAAAGGCATCTATTAAATATTATATAGCAGTCCTGTACTTTAAACCCATTTTCCTACCTTTAATACTTTGTTTAGTTTCTGAAAGGCATCTATTAAATATTATATAGCAGTCTTGTCTTTGTTTGTGAAAGGCATCTATTAAATATTATAATCTTGTACACATTTTCCTACCTTTAATACTTTGTTTAGTTTCTGAAAGGCATCTATTAAATATTATATAGCAGTCTTGTACTTTAAGCACATTTTTCCTATTTTTAATACTTTGTTTAGTTTCTGAAAGGCATCTCAGTCAGTTATATGCCATGCGTGATACATGCTTAGGCGATCATGTATCTTTCGATGCATGACTGACGTGGCAGATTTTTTTCCCGCAGTAGGTTGCCACTTTTTTCTGCGGTAGACCAGTTGTCATCCAAGGCTAGAGAACTAGAGAACACGGTCTCTCCTGCTATTTAGCCATAGAGAAGAGGATTCATACCTTTCCCATTCACGTAAGTCAATATAATGGATTTGACGGGATTTCGAACTCGGCTCTCTGATTCCTCAATCCTAGCCGCTATCCATTACTCCACCGTCCAGTCCAGTACTTTAAGCACATTTTCTTACCTTTAATACTTAGTTTCTGAAAGGCATCTTTCACTATTCAGATGCATTTTCATATTTCTGTGTATTTACTACAGTATCTAAACAGTTAATTCCATAGACAACTTACTAAACATAGTTTCTATAACAAACAAGTTATCGTTTATGTTACTGGGTTGTATCGTCACTCGTAGTACTTTTGCAGCTAAGCGGTTGACCCTGTTTTACTCAGCTGAATTGGGATATGGAACTCTATTGGTCCACGGCTTACATTCATCTCACATATCTGGCTCCAAGTGATTGCATGGAAACAGTTTAGCCGACCACATCCAGGTCAACGGCATCGGCTTGCCGACTAAACTGTGTGAGGTTAGTCGGAGGAGTTCAATCCGCCTGCACCAAGCTGTCATCGTCCAATCGTCAGTATTGAGCGTAGGGACTCCAGTGGGCGGAGGAACTTCTGAGTGGAGGCAGTGGATGACCTCAACATCCCCGGTGCAAAAGGAGCCGGCAAACCATTGTACTTATTTTTCCTTGAATATCACCATGAACCACAATTGAGACAGACATAAGGGGAGTGCTTAGCGCAGCAGTGCAAAATGCGCCAATGGAATTAGTGATGATGATGAGGATAATGATGTTATCTGGTGTTACGCTTTCTATTGTCTCTTACTACATTCCCCACAGTTATATTCTTTGCCAACTTGATTGAGACATTACCAATATGTAGATAGTGATTTTCCAAGCGTAGCTTAGATGTGGCGCAAGGCCGAAAGCATGGGGCACCCAGTAAGGGTTGATTTTATTCAGTCGTAATTGTTCTAGCGAGACAAGCTTGCTAACCATTACACCTCCTCGAGGTGCCCTACCAATATGTAGATATGTCTCATTGTGTCTACATATTTAGAATGTCAAAACCTTAGAGAATATTATTGAACTCTCGCCATGACATATGGCTGAAACATTCTAAAGCTACTGATGTTGCCAGTATTCAGACATCAATTTTTTCCATTCCCCGATCCCTTACTCAAATCGTTGACTTCCCTACTCGTTTCTGTAGCAAAATCGAGAAAAACTTGATTTATTTCTTACATCCTCTTCTGGCTCTTGCCGAGTTTCGCAACACCGCCCTTTTTGTAACTCGGACTACTCTGAAGTATCGACTGATATTTTGTTCCAGTCGTCTTTTAAACAGGAAACCCCTATTTATATAACCCCTTTCCCTTACCAGCATGCCGATTGGGATTCGCTCCGTGATTTTTCTCGTGACGTCCCTCGACTGCCATTTTTAACCTCCCAGTTGTGATTTTGCGCCACTAAGATTTCTTCTTGGGTCAAAGCCGGCATGGGCGCTTTCATCCCTTATCGGAAATACCAGGTGAAACCTCAAGCCTCTCCGTGGTTTATATCAGCATGCTCGGTCACTATAGCACACAGAAACTACTATTTTAGGCCATACCAGCATGACAGCTCTCGTCACAACAGACACCTATTCGTTGCTGCTTTTTGCCGAGAGAATAAGGCACCTTATTTGATTTAACATCATTGGCTCTCGTGATTACTGGCGGCTCTGTAATAAGTTATTAAATAATTGTAAGGTCTCTATTCCTCTCCTCTTCAGTCAATTTGAGGTGTTATTATCCTCTGCTGATAAAGCTGAATGCTTTGCCCGTAAATTCTTCTTAAACTCTACTGTTGACTCATATGGAGCATCTGATTTACTTTTGATTCAATTATGCACGGTAACTTCAACTTTGGCACTTGATTAAAATACTGGCCTTTCAACGTCTGTTTTAATTTCCAATCTTGTTAATAAACACTCTAATAAAAAAATAGGGTTTAATATCTGTGTATTTGTCCATTCACCAATCCCTTACTCAAATCGTTGACTACTGATTTTTCTAGCAAAACCGAACAACAAGCTTCTCTACTTGATTTATTTCTTACATCCTCCCCTCTCTCTTGCCGAGTTTCGCAACACCGCCTTCTTGGTAACTCGTACCCCTCTGCGGCACCTATTGACATTTAGTTCCAATCATCCATTAAAATGGAACCCCCTATCCATAAGACCGCTTTCCGTTACCAGCATGCAAATTCGAACTCACTCTGTAATTTGCTTCGTGAATGGACCGACGTCTTTAAACTCCCAATTGTAAATTGCACCACTGAAGTTTATTCTTGGATCGAAGCCGGAATAGACGCTTTCATCCCTTTTCGGAAATACTAGCTGAATTACACTGCATTGTTGATACCAGCTTTCTCGATCGATATAGTACACATAAATCACTATTTTCGACTATAACAGCGTGACAACTCTCGTCACAACAGGCGCCTATTTGTTACTGCTCGTAATTAATGTAAACGAGTCCTCGAAGCAGCTATGTTCCCATTTGCCGATAGAATGAAGTCCAGCATAGCTTCTAACAACTTTGGCTCTCGCTTTTACTTGCGGTTCTGTAATAAGGTACTAAATAAGCGCGAGGTCTCTATTCTCCCACTTTTCAATCAATTTCAGGTGTTATCATCCTCTGCTGATAAGGCTGAACGCTTTGCCTATAAATTCTCCTCAAACTCTACAAAGCTCTTGGAGAGATTCACAATACTGCCCTCTTGGTAACTCGTACCACTCTGTGGCAGCTACTGAATTTCGTTTCAAACATTCGTTAAACAGGAACTCTGTATCCATAAGACCTAACTGGAACTTACTCCGTGCTTTTTTTTCTTGACGCCCCTGATATCTTTAACTTCCCAATTGAAAATTACGCCACTGAGGCTTCTTCCTGGGTGAAAGCCGGCATGGAGGCTTGCATCCCTTCAGGGAAACACCAGGTGAAACCTCAATCCATGGTTCACAGCAGAATGTTCGGCCGCTAGAACTCACAGGAAACACTATTTTCGGCTATACCAGCGTGACAGCTCTCGTCACAACAGGCCCCTATTTGTTACTGCTCGTAATTAATGTAAACGAGTCCTCGAAGCAGCTTAGTTTACATTTACCAAGAGAATGAGGCCTCTAACAACTTTGGCTCTCGTTATTACTGGCGGTTCTGTAATATGGTACTAAACAAGCGCAAGGTATCTATTCTCCCCCTTTTCAATCAATCTCAGATATTATCATCCTCTGCTGATAAGGCTGAACGCTTTGCTTGTAAATCCTTCTCAAACTCTACTCTTGACTCATCTGGAATATCCCTGCCTTACTTCCCAGTTAGAACTGAGTCTCTGTTGAGTGATATATATATATAACCCCCTTCAAAGTTTTCTGCTATCATCTCTAACGTAGATCCGCTCAAGTCATGTGAACCTGATGTTATTCCTGTAATAGTCATTAGAGAAGTGAGCTCCTGATCTGACTCCTGTTCTCTCTAAACTGTATAAGAAATTCCTCGTTGCTTCTTGCTTTCCCGCCTGCTGGAAGTCATTGTCTGTTGTTCCAGTTTTTTAGAACTCTGGTGAACCGTCCGACCCTGCCAACTATCGGTCTATTAAATTTCTACCTCTTTTATGGAAAATCCTAGCGGCCTTAATCAATGCTGACTTGATTCATCATGTCTCATCGCAGGGCCTTTTCGAAGACAAGCAATATGGCTTTCGTTTCTTCAAGTGAACTGCTGATGTACTGACGATTTTTGCGGAAAGTCTCTCACATATTCTAGATAAAAACAGTGAAGCCCATGCACTGGATATCTCGAAGGCCTTTGACAGGGTCTGGAATTCTGGTCTTCTCTAAAAGCTGAAATGTAACGGTGTCTCCAGACACATTTTTGAGCTGATCCAGTCTTTCCTATTAAATCGTGAAATGAAAGTTAACCTGAACAGCCACTCGTGTAGATCCCTTCGTACTAATAAAGGGGTCCCCCAGTGTTCCATCCTTGGTACTATTTTGTTTTTAATTCTCATTAATGATCTTCTTGAGGACATCAGCTCTCAGCTTGGCATCTACGCTGACGATACATCCATTTACTCCTGCCTCGATATTAAGGCTGATCACTCCAACAAGGTCAAAATGGCAACCGATGCCCAAAACGACCCCCAGTCCATTGTTAACTGGGGCAAAAGATGGCTTGTTAATTTTAACGTCTCCAAACCTAAACTACTCTCCATTAATCATCTGAGAGACGACTCACTGCCTTCAATCAACATGGCTGTTGCTAACCTTCAGGAAAATGACTCGTTGCGCCTTCTCGAGCTAACGTCCTCGGCTGTCATGAAGTGGAAAGACTATGTTGAATAGCCATGCTGAAAGAGTAAGTTTTCAAATATAAAACATTTATTTTTCGCCTAATAGCTGCCACTGGTTATGGATTTTTCTCATTGAAAAACAAACTTACAGAAGTTTTGTACAAACGGAGACGTCCCACTTTTTTCAGTGAAACATTACCCACTGCCTAACTGTGATCGCATCCACTGTTTGATCTCCGTAAACGTTGAGCAATCGTTGAAGAATATCAAAGGAGACAATGTTTTTTGCATGAAAGAATTCAGTAAATCATCTCAGTTTCGTGGGCTCTTGTATGATATCAGAAATAAATAGATAAATAGATAGATATGAAGAGATAGATAGATATATAGATATGAAGAAAGAGATAGATATATCGATGGATATGAAGAAAGAGATAGATAGATAGATAGATAGATAGATAGATAGATAGATAGATATGAAGAGTCTGTTTATATTTCTGAGATGAGGTATTATGTACACTATTTACATTTGTTGTACGCTCCGGCCTTCTTCAGGTCATTGGAATGTCGAACTGAACCCTTTATTTCGCTCACTGGGGTAGACTGTTCTAGTTCCACGTGCCATGTATAATGGATGTCAGTTATCAGTTATCTCCTGTTAATTCCCCTCTCCAAGTTCTCTACTGCCTTAGCCGGGTATTGAACTCACACTCTTTGGGTCCTGTCACTGGATTTAACTAATGCCTTTATCCACTGTTACAGGACCCAAAGAGTGTGAGTTCAATACCCGGTTAAGGCAGTGGAGAAACGTTGTAATAAATATGGCGACAAAGATGAGGACATTAGTCCGAATAATTTAAATAGTGTAGATATGAAGAAATATTGCTAGGTCAGCTGTTAAGAAAGTCAGTTCACTGTGTCGTTCGAGACAATTTTTCTCTCCGGAATCTATCTTGCATATCTATAAGTCTATAATTCCTCCATGCTTAGAATATTGTTGTCATATATGGTCTGGTGATCCAGCTATTTACCTGGATCTCCTTGATAAGATCCAAAGAAAAATCAGCCATATTATTAGTCCTGATTTGGCGGCTCGACTGCAGTCTCTTACCCATCGCCATGAGGCTGCCTCTCTGTGGCTTTTCTATAAATACTTTCATGGTAATTGTTTGGATGAGCTCCTCTCTCTGGTACCTAGACATTATGAATTTAAGCGCAGCGCTAGACTGGAGACGAGATCTCATCAATTTACAATTGAGCTGGCGAGATGTAACCGTAAGTTCTATGCTAACAATTTATTTGATCACACTTCTTGCTTGTGAAACACCCTTCTTGCTCTACGCTTTCCAGTCAACTCTAATCTGAAAAAATTTAAATGCAATGTCAATCGCTATCTGTTGTCCTGATTGCTCTTTTGTATTTCTACTTTCTATTAATGTTTCTGTTCCTAATTCTTTCACACCCAGTAATGCATGACTTGCATAGTGTGATACCGTTTTAAAAAAAAATCCCTCCAGGAGAGTGACTCATTGCGCCTTTGCGGGCTAAGCATTTTCATTGACACGTGGAACGATTATACCGAATCAATTGCTAAATCCACTGCTAGGAAAGTTGGTTCATTTTGTCTTGCTAGAAATCTTTCTCGACATAATCTCTATCTATAAAAGGCAGGATGTGTGTGTGTAACGAATGCACGGCCGCAATTTTCGACGGATTTGCACCAAAATTTACATGCACATGCTCCAAGTTAGTGGCAAGGCCAAGACCGATATTGCATTTCCCAACTCCCATTGATAGTGGAAATAATCGATTTTTTCATGCTTCTATGGCACTTTTCATGTAGTTTGCGGCCATTTTCTACTGGCCAGAGTGAGAGCCTATAGCTGGCTGCCACGAATAGGCAGGAAGATTCTATTGGCCAGCGTGAGAGACAACAGCTGACTGACACGAATGTTAACTAGCATGCTAGCATGCAAAAAAAATCGATAGCTGCATTCGTCACAGGTGGGAAAAATTTAAATCTGCATGGCATTTTACTCCAATTGGCTCATTCGCTTGCTTAAACTCAACGTTGATTCTTATTCTGAACTGGGTTGGGTGTGAAAAAGTATTTGTTGTTAACATTCTCTTTTCATTCGGTTTTTCCAGTTACGACTCCTTTTTTTAAAGCTGATCGTTTTGTGTTCATTTTGTTTAGTTCTTTTTTCGTAACAGATTTAATGTTTAGTATAGAACTTAGAAAAAATTCGTAGTGTGAGATAGGCAAGAAGTAAAGCATGTAGCAACATCAGCATGGCAAAGGGCACTCCTTTAAAAGCAAGGAAGGGCAAAAATATTTTAAGTCAAGTGATAGTGATTGCTGTATGAGTTGTACGATTTTTGAGTCAAGCACGGGCAACGCTGGGCCATGCTGCAAGTATATCTTATATATCTACACTTCCCCCGTTCATCGAATGTTGCTGCTACATCTGATCTGGTGCTTGTGTTATGTGTCTAGAGATTCTTGGAAAAATCCAAAGAAGAATCTGTAATATTATTTGTTCTGTCCTGGCATCTCGACTTCAATCCATCTTAACTTAGCTTTACTATAAATATTTTTATGGTAACTGTTTAGTTGAGTTCTTCACTATGGTACTTGACTTTACAAAATTAAGCGCTGTCCTAGATTGACACCTCATAATTTCATTGTTGACATTGCTAGATGTAACCGTAAGTTCTACGCTAACAGTTTCTTCTCACGCACTTCTCGCTTGTGGAACGTTCTTCTGGCTTCTTGCTTTCCAGTCTACTTTGATTCTCGAAAATTTAAATGCAGTGTCAATCGCCGTCTTCTGTCTCCTTGAATCTTGTTATTTTATTGTCTTTTCTCCTTAATGATTTTTCTCAGATTCTTTCACTCTAAGTAAGAATTCGCATCTTAGTGGCTTTGTCGCCTTACTTAGAATGATATGATTAAAAAAAAAACAGTTCATAAATGACAATATTTCATCATCCCAAAGTTTTCTTCCTGATGAATGGTTATTCTCTCAATGAGACATTTTAGAACTCATCACCCACTCAGACGTCAAGTGCAACGATACATTGTTGAAGATACTCCGTGTACCGCTCCACAAAATACCACAAAATCTCTCATAAAGCAATAAAAGCTAGAATGTCTCCTCACAAATGAAGTGTGAAAGAAGATCTGTCTAATCTCTCATATAGAAATAAAAAGTAAACAGAGATCTATCTAAATAGAAATAAAGGGGAATGTCGTGTCTAATCTCTCATATAGAAATAAAGGCTGGAATGTCACTTGACAAATGAAGTGTAAACTTGAAGCAACAGAGATGAGACATTACGGAATGTCGTATCTGATCTCTCATATAGCAATAAAGTCTAGAACGTGTCTTCACAAATGAAGTGTAGATGAGACATTACGGAATGTCGTATCTAACTTGAATCAACAGACAAATGAAGTAATGAGACTTAACGGAATGTCGTTTCATATAATTCTAGAACGTGTCTTCACAAATATAGACAATAAAGGCTGGACTTAAAATGTCTAATTTCTTCACAAATAAAGTGCAGATTTGATGCGGCGGAAGATGTAAAGCTTCGGAATGCTGATGAAAAATAGCATAGACAGAACATGTGTGTAACGAGGAAGTGTTCATCCTGTTTAAGCCCCGGGGGCCACTCGAGGTAGAAGAGTAAGTGGCACGCTTTTTGCGGATATGTGTGGTTAACCCATGATTTGAAGATGTTAAGACTGTTGTGATCAGGGAAGCAACCTCTTGGGAGTTGGTTCTACACGATAGTAGTTCGTGGGAAGAAGCTGCTTGAGTAGAACTTACATCTAACCAGGGGAATACGAAAGGAATGAGGGTAGCTCATTACAATGGGCGGGGCATGGCGAGTCTTAGCGAAGGAAGTTAGAATTAGTGGTACTAAGAGTAGCCCATCTAAACTCTCACCATGGAAATAGCGATAGAGCAGAGAGATTCTTGCGACGTCTTGTCTGTGAGAAAGAGATTGCTTAATGGATAATAATTAGTCGCCTACAAGGACGCGGAGACGCTTTTCGAATCGTTGGAGTGGAAAGTGAAGATGGGCATCTCCCGGTCATATATGGACACAGTACTTCATTTTAGGTCTGATCTAGCTCTTGTAAATATAGAAGATAGCGGGAGGAGAGAGGTACTTGCTGGAGCGGGTATAGGGAACCGCCAAATCCTCCACGATATTTAACGATGGATTGTATGTACGAATACCACTTCAATAATTGGGTTGAGTTTAAGTCACAAGAGGCGCTCAAAGCACGAGTTTTCCCTGAGAAAGTGAAAGTTCTGGGTGGGAACCAAAATAAATGTTATGCTTAGAATCTGAAATAAGATCGTTAAAATTTCTGAAACGCATAATGAGAAAAGAGGGCACAGAGAATTTAACACTCACATGGCATACTGAAGGCAAGATTGCGGAGGGAAGCACTGAGTGTCCTGCCTGGTAGGCTTTTGTGAATAGATGGTAGAGTGTTGTCAAAGAGGGACAGCAAGGAGTTTAACGTTGTTTAGGGCTAAAAGGAACAGGAAGTTGTGTGGGGTCATGATCGCCAACGCCCTGAAGGGACACATCGCATAAAGAAGGATATGGAAGTGCGCCAGAGGTCGCGACAAACAGTCGAAGATCAATGACTTCGTACACAATTCGGTAGCCGGAAAGCCTACTTGGAAGGCGGTGCTTTAGACAGTTCTAAAGAAAACTCTTGGAGGGGATTTTAAAACTTCTCTTGGCTACTTTCCCAACATGTCTAAACAGTCGTTTTGGAAAAGGGTCAGACAATATCTTTTGGGGATTACTGTCACCAACGGAAAGGGATTATTGTTGAAGAATTTATCTTTTTTTGGCAGGAGGGACCTTTGGAATACAAGTCATAAAAAAAGAAATAAAAACCAAAAAGAAGGTGAAAGAAAAAGAGAATAGTGAAAAAAGAAGGAACAGTAGGAGGATGTAAAGAAGAAGAGAGGGAGTGCGAAGAAAAAGAAACACTATTAAAAGGATAGAAGAAGAAGAAGAAGAAGAAGAAGAAGAAGAAGAAGAAGAAGAAGAAGAAGAAGAAGAAAATAAATTAGAATGAAGGGGAGGGAAAAAGAAAAAAGCGAAGGAGGAAAAAGAAGAAAGGAAAAAAAAAGGAAAAGTAGTAGGGTTGTAGAAAAAACGGAGGAGGGAAAAGGAACAGAAGGAAGAGTAGGAAGAGGGGAAACAGGTAAGAAAAAAGGAAAGAGTAGAGAGAAATTCAAGAAAGAGGAAAAAAGGGAAGATAAAAAGAAACAGAGAGAATGGTAAGAAGATAAAGGGAAAGTTGAAAAGTTCTGAAAAGAAAAGGGAAAAGAGAAAGAGGACGAAGATAAGAAAAATGGTAGAAAGAATACAAGAAAAAAAATGAGGAAGAGCTGAAAGAAGAAGCAGAACAAAAAGAAGAAGAAGAAGAAGAAGAAGAAGAAGAAGAAGAAGAAGAAGAAGAAGAAAAAGAAGTGTGAATCAGGCGATAGATGAACTTATCTACTGCTATTTATAATAATAATAATAATAATGATGATGATGATGATAATAATAATAATAATGTTGATGATGATGAATTATATAGTTCGAATTCAGCGGAAGAAAAGCCTTGTAAAGGGATTGGGAAAAGAGGAAATGCTTGAATGCATCCAGACAACAGTATTACCAAAATCAGCAACAATACTAAGGATTGAACTACTGTAAAAGTAAACTTATTGTCACTTAATCACAATGACTAAATAGAGTAAAAAGATATGGTTTAATAATTACTTAACCATTATTTTTAGTGGATACTAATATTTAAGTAGGCGATCCGTTTATTTATTAAAGATTATATTTATTTATTTTCGTCTACCGGCCTGAATATTCGAGAAATTCTATTAAAGAAAATATATGATGGAGAACCCACATTTTTCTTTGATAAATTAAAAAAAAATCTGTTTAATAAATAAACGGATTGAACTCGTCAACATTGCTTGATTGACGACTTACTCTGTGGACGTGTCGGTTTAAAATATTTCGGACCTGATGTTGGTTTCTCCTGTCAAGGGGACGCATATTCAAATCCAGTCTTAGAACTTATATTTTGTTTAATAAGATTTCTCGAATATTCAGGACGGGAGACGAAAATAAATAAATATATTGTTCAAGAAACAAAAGGAGGGTTTATTCAAATATGGTTATACCCTAAAAATGACGTTTAAGTAAAAAAAAAAATCTGTTTGTAAATCTAAATTTGAAGATGATTTATCTAGATTTTTCAATTAGCCTGATCAATATGTATAAGAGTTTTTAAATTAAAAAAGATTCTGAAAAACTTGTTTTAAAATAATTATATTTTCTTAGATAAAAGTCCATCAGAGGATACAACGCGTCTGTTAAGAAAAGTTTTCCTTTTCATTGGCAAAGCTTCTTCTTGGTTAAGTCCATTAAAACAGGTCGGATCTAACGACGTTTTCCCTCTGAACAGGGGGACTCATGTTTAAGCGCATATGTATCTTTCTAAAAGTTTCTCGAATGTTCAGGCTGGTAGACGAAAATGAATAAATATCCTGTTTAATAAATAAACGGAGCATCTACTTAAATATTAGTATCCATTAAAAATAACGTTTAAAAAATGATAAAAATGTGTCGAGTTAATAAATAAGAAATCCATCACTTCTTTAGAAATTGCTTTGTTTACGTTAGGATACGAAACTGAGTAGATATGAATGTTGGAGAGTCTGAGAAAGATTTTCTCTTATAAGGTACTATTAAACTCGTCGTTGACGCAATCTGTAGTCGTGTCGGTTTAAAGCAGGTCGTATCTTACGACGGTTTCTCCTATCAAGGAGGACGCAGATTCGAATCCTACCAGAGGGCGCATTTTTTTCTTTTCATACTGGTAGACTAAAATAAAGAAATATACTGTTTAATAAATCAACAGAACGTCTACTCAAATATGGGTATCCACTAGAAATAACATAGAAGAAATAAAATCTGTCGAATTAAATAAAAAATCCATAACTCCTGATGATTGATGGTGATTAAGAATGATTGACTAAATAGAGTTAAAAGATATGATTGAAGATAGAGATTAAAAATTGTGGGAAAATTTTGGGGTATAAGAAGATGTTTGGAAGTCGTCGGTGCTACCACGATGTCACAGTTCAGCGTGACCGAGGATGTGAGCGTTGCTCATGATAGATTACACTGGTCAACACGATTTTTGGTGGCAAGAAACAAAACAGATATTTTAGCTAATTTTATGGTGCTGATTCCGAAAGTGACCTTAGATTTTCATGGTTAATTACCATTTTTGATGTACTGGAGTTGCTCATTTCTGAAAAAAAAAAACATAAATTCACGATCTTGGCCTATCGAAAAATTTAGTTAATAAAGATTGTAGAAACATTTCAGTTTTCAGGTAAGTCGAGTAATTTATGTCAGCCACCTGAAATAAACTATTTTTATAAGAAAAAAAGTATTTTTAAGTAAAAAAATTTATAATAGAAATTCCGATTTTTTCCAATTTATCGCCAAAATTCAAAGTAACTGATAAACTTTATCAATAATACTCTTTAGTAAACCTGATAATTAAGGCGACATAAAAATGAGACTTTAAAATCTTCTGTTTGATATTCATAAAATTTTGTAATGAATATGCATACACCAGGGTTCACCTCACAGTAATATGATTGGCTGGTGTCAGCCATAAATACAGACTGATGTGGAGGTACAGGAGGATGTCTATTGGCTACTCCTATTGCCTACGCCTATTGCCTATCACTACGACGAGGACCAGTCCATTACGGTTACCTGCTAGATTGTTCTACTCGGTTACAGTAGTCCAAAATAACTTTGCTACAAATATATCCCTTTCCGGGACATATCCTAAAATTATGCCATCACTTTTATCCCTTCACTACGGAAGGAAACCAAGCAAATTGAGAGCATTTTGTTTTCACAGTTGAAAAGAACTCCAACTAAAGACATCCCAATTGAATGTACCTATTCCATTTTACATGATACTGCTGGAATATCAAAAGGGAATTAAGTAGCATTCGACATGACAGTCATTCAAGAAAGAGAAAAATTTTACGATACTATTAGGTTGGGGCAAAAATAATGTCGTTTTTTTTTACGTTCAACTTCAAAAGATCATAACTCCTTTCATAATAAACTTTATTAATCGAAATAAGAACCATTAGAATCGACACATTTTTGCCAACGAGAAACAAGTTTATTTATCCCATTAGCATAGAAATCCGGAGTTCTGGAAGCGATGAAGTCATTGAAGGCCGATTCGGCATCATCTCGGCTTTTGTAGCATTTTTCGCGCATGAAGTTGTCGAGATGCTTGAAAAAAAAAGTGATAATCAGTGGGCGAGAGGTCCGGTGAATATGGCGGATGATTGGTCCTCCATAGTCGCACATACGTTGGAGCTTCTGGTGCATTTCGTCAATTCGTTCATCGTTTCGCCCGGATTCTGCTG
>CAHIKZ030000802.1:540000-560000 GCA_903632075.3 Acanthosepion pharaonis
ACCTCCAATCTGTGGTTGACTGGGGCAGGAGATGGCTGGTAAACTTTAATGCCTCAAAAACAAAACGGCTTTCATTAACCCACCACAGAGATGCTAAACTCTACGAGAACGCTTAAGACTGCTAATACATTGATTCAATAGCTTTCCGTACCGTAAGGAAAATTAGTTCTCTGTGTCGTGCCAGGAAGTCTGGAACCCCCGCTGTTTGTTTCAAGGTCTTCGACAAAATCTAGAGGAATATGCAATGTGGTTCATATTGATCGGGCATCTCTCCTACAGTCACTTTCTCTCAGACGTGCCGTCGCTTCCCTCTGTCTTTTCTACAAATATTTTCATGGTAATTGCTCCGACGAGCTACATTCGCTGGTTCCTAAACTGCATGAATTTAAACGAGCTACAAGGTTGACATGTAGCCGTCTCTTCTACTCCCATAGCTTCATGTCCCCCACTTCCCGTCTGTGGAACTCCCTTCCTCTTACTTGCTTCCCTGACAGAGTCTTTAAATATTAAAATGTAATGTCAATCGACATCTTCTGATGCCTTGATGTAATTCCCCGTCCTTTTCTTTATCCTTTCCTCAATCACGTCTCTTTACTCTTGCTTCCACTCTCTCCCTTTGCGTGCTAGTGTCATTCCCTCCGTGCTTGGGAGGAAATGCTTAAAAAAAGTAATTATATTAAAACGGCAATCTCCTTTCTACGTGAAACAAGTGAAGCGGTTGTTATTCGTGCCCATTGCAGAATGCTGATTCTCAAAACAAGCACAAGTCTTTACGTCACCTTCTTCTTTTATATGACATGTCCTTTCAGGCCGTATGCGATCATGGTCTGACACAGCTTCTTGCCTTTGTTAATTTTTTTTACCGTTTACTGTTCTTGTTTGTACTTGATTTTTCATTTATTCCCGTAGGTTGTTCGCTGTTTCTCTACATTTCTTGACTTCAGCATGTCTTGTGAGTGTTAAATTCTCCAGTCACTCTTTTCTTGTTATTCGTCTCAAAAATTTCAGCGGTCTCTTTTTGATTGTAGGTACCATTTTCCTTAAAATTTCGTCATTGTTAACATCACACTTTCTTTTTCTATCTCACTCTTTCCCCATCTCTTCCTCTCTCAATCATATATATATATATATATATATATATAATTATTATTATTATTACTATATGTTATATTTAGTGGATACACCTGTTTAAGTAGACGTCTGTTTTTTCTTTATGAGTATATTAAGTTTATGTCCGTCGAATATCTTTAATAAAGAAAATGTGATCCTTTGACCCTTATGTAGGTGAAAGCACCGTGTAGCCCGCCGTGCTTTTTTAAATCGACCCTGCCACAAATGACTTCATGGTAAAGCAATATGGAATTATCATAATGCAAGAAATGATTACATTTCCTTTATTAAAGCGATTGAAAAAAAAACAACAAACAAAAAACAGGCCGGCAGAGGAAATATACTGATAAAAAAAGTAAAAACAAAAAAAACAAAAATAACACAAAACCGCACAGGCGTCTGCTCAGACAAGTTTATTGTCCAAATATAACATATATCATAATAATAAACAATTAATATTTTAAAAATAACTACACACAATACACACACACACACACACACACACACACACACACACACACACACACACACACACACACACACACACACACACATATATATATATATATATATATATATATTCTCAAGCAGTAAATGATTTTATTATTTAACCTGACATATTTTATTAATTTAAAAGTTATTTTTAGTGGATACCCATATTTGAGTAGACGCAACGTTTTATTTCGCCAACTATCTATTTTTATACTATTTTATTTCGTCACCCCTTGTGAAGGTCTTCGTGGCTGAAAAAGTGTATATATATATATATATATATATATATATATATATATATATATATATATATATATAATTATTTATATATTATATGCGCAGTACTTATTAGAAAGCGCTCAATATCAGAGATAGAGCTAACATATTTACAAACTCACATCAATCCAACCAAATATATATATATACACACACACACACACACACACACACACACACACACACACACACACACACACACATATATATATATATATATATATATATATATCAAAAAATTATCTAAAATAAATACGCTTAAATTCATCTTCACCCTTGCAGTGTGCTAATCTCCGATTGTGGTAGAATCTCTGACTGATGCTAATTCAGTCGGGTTTCGATCCTACCTAGATGCAACGGACGATGAGCTGTAATACAGCGAAACAATCTGTCTGTGGATGAAATATATATATATATATATATATATATATATATATATATATATATATATATATATATATATATATATATATATATATATGTATATATATATATATATATATATATATATATATATAGACATCCTCACTCTCTCCCTAATGAGTCAAATGATAACACACACAAATAGTAATATACACGCTTACACAAATCATACTCACTCACTCACTCCCTAAGATCCAAATAACACACACGCTTAAAAGAGACACATCCCCAATAAAACTGTCTAAATGATTAAGGGAATTCAGAGCAACATGAATCCATCCAGCTCTTATCTTAAATAACAACTCAAAAGAGTTTGACCAAGGTCTGACCAAAATTCATGTTAAAAAAAAAAAAAAAACAAATAAAAACTACAGACAATAATTCATTTTCTCCATCAATTCTGTAGTTCACTGTTACCAGGAAGCAGAATTTTTTTTTCTCCTGATGATGGTCATGTTGGCCGAAACTAGTCGAGGAATCTCAGTGAAATAATAAAAACGAAAGAATATTAATATGCAACCCAGTGTGTCTGAAGATTTTAATTTTCTAATTTTTATATATATATATATATATATATATATATATATATATATATATATATATATATATGTGTGTGTGTGTGTGTGTGTGTGTAGTAGTAGTAGTAGTAGATATGATAGAATTAGTTGAAGTGTATTATCCTGCCAACTAACCCTATGACATCTACAACTGAAGAGAATCTATCTAAAATAAACATGAGCAGAAAAAGGAAGAGAGTAATCAGGATTACTGTAGATAGCGATTAACATTGCATTTAAATTTTTGCGGATTAAAGTTTGCTGGAAAGCATAATGCCGGAAGGGAATTCCACAAGCGAAATGTGTGAGAGAAGAAACTGCTGGCATAGAACTTACGGCTACATCTATCTAGCTCAACTATAAAATGTTAAGATCTCGACGATAGTCTAGTACTGAACTCAAATTCATAAAGTCTAGCTCATCCGAACAATTACCATGAAAGACATTATTTATAGAAAAGACATAGAGAGGTAACCTTGTTGCAGTGGGAAAATGACTGGAGCCGAGCAGCCAGATCAGGACCAATAATATTGCTGATTCTTCTTTGGATTTTATCAAGAAGCTCAAGGTAAATAGCAGGGGAAACGGACCAATGTGGCAGAAATATTCTAAGCATGGACGAGTGGTAGACTTATAGATATGTAAGATAGATTCTGGTTAGACATAGAGAAGTGACTTTCATAGCAGCTGACCTAGCAATGGATTCCATATAGTCTTTCCACATCATACCAGCAGAGAACATGAGCCTGACAAGTCGCCTCGAGTCAGTTTCCTGAAGGATAGCATCAGCCATGACTGATGGAAAGCCGCAAGTGGTCACTCAGATGATTAATGGAGAGAAGTTTAGTGTTAGTGCCGTTAAAATTAACAAGCTAAATTTTCCCCAGTTAAATCAGGGCTTGAAGTAGTTTTGGACATCGGCTGCCATTTTGACCTTGTCAAACAGATAAACCTTACTATCGAGGCAGGAGTAAGTCGTTGTACACTATTTACATTATTCAGACTAATGTCCTCATCTTTGTCGTCATATTTATTATAACGTTTCAGCTGTTCTACGCTTCGGCCTTCGGTTGGAATGTCGAACTGAACCCTTTGTTTCGCTCACTGGGGTAGACTGTTCTAATTTCATGTTTAATGGATGACAGTTTTTCCGTTATCTCCTTTTAATTCCCCTCTCCAAGTTCTCCACCGCCTTAACCAGGTATTGAACCCACACCCTTTGGTTCCTGTCACTGGATCTTACTAACGCCTTTATCCACTGTGTCACTTAATTAGACTTTAGCCCTTCGAGTACACACTTACATTTATTGCGAGCAACAAAGAATAGGCGTCTGTTGTGGCAAAAGACGTTACGTGATTCTTGTGTGCTATATCGGTCGAGCATGCTGGTGTGAACCCTGAAGAGGATTGAGGTTTCACCGGAATGAAAGCGTCCATACCGGCTTTGACCGAAGAAGAAACCCCAGTGGCCCAATTTTTAATTGGGAGTTTAAAAATGTCAGTCCAATGAGTGCCAAGGAGAAAATCACGGATGATGACATAAATTCTTTTACTTTCTGTATACCTTGAGCGCATTAGATTCTCACATCGTTCTTTCCTCACTATGAGATTCCTTGTTGTTCCTGTTAATCTTAAATAATTCTCGTTGCTCATGTTATGCTAGCAATTATTTTTCAGAATAGCCTTTTTGTTAATGCACTTAATTCAGTGATGAAAATGAATTAGTTCAAACGTGATGTAGTGAAAATTTTAGATCAATATTCATTTTATACTTCTTTCAGGTTACATAGTTATTGATTTGATCTCTTAATTTGTGCAGTCGAATGTAAAATCAGTAAATATCATTTACAAAGAGCAAAACCTAGAGTAAAAAGATATTAATGACAGGATTGTTAATTTTTTATGGCTTGCCAACCCTTTGTGAGTTATTAAAAGCCAAAACATAATTTTGGATTGCAAGAATAATTTTTTTCTATTTGACTGAATATTGTATTAACAATTTTTTGAGAATGACAATAATATTTTCCAGATTCCTTTACTACCATTTAACCCATAAGTGGGGGATTGATTCATACCATTGCCAAGAGTATTTGCGCGTAAGTGAACGTAACGAACCAGACTGGAAGTCGAACTCTGCTTACTGATTTCTCATTCCGAGCCACTATCAATTACACCACCCACACATCCATTTGATGGTAGGAGAACGTATAACCATGTAAAGCAGTGGATAGGAGAGCAAAAAAGGAAGATGAAGAAGTAGGAGGAATTAAAAGGAAGAAGATGAAATATAAGAAGGAAAACTGAATGAAAAAAAATGAAGAAAAACAAGAAAGAATGAAACTTAAAGATAATGAATAATGGTAGAAAGAAAGTGAAAGCGCAAAAATGAATATAAAACAGAAAAAAAAACACCTCCCTCCCCCAAACAAAAAACACAAAACAAAGAGGAGAGGAGTTAGAAGATAAAATATGATAAAACAAAATGAATGCAACAAGGAAGATGATTTGCGGAAATGAAATTGAAAAGGAAAGTATAATAGAAAAAAGAAAGGGTAACCGGCAGAACGAACATAAAACAGAGAGAGAGAGAGAAAAAAACGAGGAAAAACACGACGAAATCAAAGAAAGAGAAGGTAAAAGAAAAGATAATATTAAAAAAAAAAGATAACCTTAAAATAAAGGCTTTTAATAGACGTTTAGAATTAATATCTAATGATGGAAACAGGACGAAATTAAATGAAAGAGAAAAAAAAAAGAAAACGGAAGAAAGAACAAACAAAAACATTAGAGAATGAAAAAAAAACGAAGGAAGGAAAAGAACGACTCGTAAAGGTGTAATAATATGATTTTTCATTTTCGTACGGACGCAGTGCGGTAGAAACTAAGCGGGCTTCTGTTTGATGTGGAACCAATTAGGCCAGATTTTCTTTGCCCCATCCTTACGTCTTCGCAGCACCCTTTTCCACTACGCCTACTTCCTCACCTCCCCACCCCTAAGTTCGTCAGTTCACATTAAGTGCATTCATTCGGCGCCACGTACATCCACACTCATTTAAATATTAATAGAGTTTGAAAAATAATATATTCAAATTTAGCAGCGTCCTCTGGTGTTTTACAAACATTAAAAATATCTATCTATCTATCTATCTATCTATCTATCTATCTATCTATCTATCTATCTATCTCAGTTCCCTTGTATCTATCAAGGCAAATTTATCGGCCCAAACAAGAATCAATTTCCAGCAAAAATATGAAGATTGCTCATTTGCAGAAATGTGAAAATATGGGTCGGTTCGGGAATTTTTCAGGATATATATATATATATATATATATATATATATATATATATATATATATATGTATAGAGAGAGAGAGAGAGAGAGAGAGAGGGGGTCTATTTATAACTATCTCGGTTCCTATCTGACTAGGCGTCAATGCTTGCGCTAGCACGAAGTCACAAGTCATCGTGACCGAGGGTTTGAACATACCGGCTTGTTTCAAGCAGATCCTGCCAGATTGTTCATTCTCTGAAACTGAAACTAATAGTTGCAGTATAATCCACAAGTTGGCTTTTGGGGAGTTGAAAAAACAGAAATGCCAGAACAGGCGTCTTCAACAGAGCTTACCGGTGTAGCAGACAGGTGTACTCGAAAACGAAGACATTTGGGTTTAAGGTCAAAAGATGAATATTAGACATGAGTCCGGAATTATTTTTATTTCCTGGTATTTACATTTAGATGTGTTAAACAAGTTAGGAGATATCACAGTTTATTTTAACCCACCCATTTTTCAAGTGAGTAAAACTATTGGAATACGTGACTGACAGGTGTTTCTTGTTGCCCAGGTGTTGCCTTTTAGATTGATTGTTTAAACATTAAATAGCTCCCAATGACTACACCTGGTTTAATCTTAGGTTTCACCTGGAAAACGGCATTTCTTTTTAAAAGGGTAAACCAGTTTGAAAATGAGAGAGCTGTCTATGGGAGAAAAGTAAGACATTTTGAGGTTGAGCGATTGTACAAACATTGGACATAGCCAACACAACAATTTGGAATATCCTGAATAAGACAGAGACTACTGGTGTACCGAGCAACAGACATAGAATAGGTTGGACAAGGAAAACAACAGCAGTTATGGTAGAAACATTGTGAGAGTTGTGGGGAAAAACCCAAAACAACAATCAGTGACATCACCAACAATCTCCAGGGTGAAGGAATGAAGGTTTTCCCAATACACTATTTGAGAAGACTTCAGGGAGGCAGAAATATGGAGGCAATACCACAAGAAGGCACCACAAGATTGGAATTTGTAAGGAAGTACACATATGAGCAAAAAAAGTTCCGAGAGAAAGTTTTATTAGCTGATGAGACCAAGTTTAATGTCTACCAAAGTGATGGCAAGGTCAAAGTGTGGAGACAGAAAGGATCTGCTTATGATCCAAAGCATACAAGCTCATCTGGGAAGCATGATGGAGGAAGAATCGTGTCTTGGTCTTTCATGACTGCTTCTGAAACAGCCTTATTCATATTTATTGATGATGGTAGCAGCAGAATTAATTCAAAGTCTACAGAAATATTCTGTCTGCCAATTTATTGAGAAATGCACTCAGACTAATCAGGAGGAAATTTATCAAGCAGTCGGACAAGTCACTCATCCGACTTTAACAGATTAGAGCATGTATTTCATCTTCTGAACAATTGATTGAAGAAAGAAATCCCCTGAAACAAACAAGAACTGAAATATGTTGGGTTAAAAGTCCGAAAAAGCATCACGAATGACGAATGCAACAGTTTGGTGATGTAAGTCGTTCAAAGACTTGATCAGTTATTGTAAGCAAGGGTTATGCAATTAAATATTACATGTTATTTAATTTAAGACTATCCGTTTCTTTAATTATGCTCACCTAAAAATGGAGTGATCTGATACAAATGGTGATATATCCTAAGGTGTTTAAATACATCTAAATGCAAATACCCGGAAATAAAAGCTGAAATTCAGAACTTGTCTCATATTCATAGTTTGATCTTAAAACCAAACGCATTCAATGAACAATAAAAACAAAGGAATCGGTCTTATTGCAATAGTATTGGACGAGACTTTATATGAGGTCTGATAAAAAAAGTATCGGTACTTTTCCTATGGTAACGTAGCTAAAGTACGCAACATTGTCCGATTGGCACAGATTGACCTTTGAACTCTGTCAAGCATGCACATTAAGTTAAAACGTTCTTGCTCGCTTCCGTTGTTTATAGAAGTGCTTGAAAAAAAGTATATAGAATGTGGTCGTTTCCCAACACAAGAGAGGTGCCATCAGTGACCATGGTTTGTGTAGCAGTTTTTTGGGCCGAAATACGACATTCCCTGGGTCCGAAAGCCACCATATTCCCCAGATCTCGCCCTTTGCAAAAAAAGTATTTCCAGGGATGCTTCCGTTAATAGACAGGACGCTGTATAAAGTGAATAGCTTTAAAAGAGGACTACTTCGAAGGAGATTAAATGCCGAAATGATAATTGTTGTAGATCTCTATACTTTTTGATCAGCTCACGTATATATATATAAGTGTTGACTTCTATGTTCACTTTTATATTTACACACGCTCTATCTCTGATATTGAGCACTTTATCCCATAAATATAGCACACCTTAAGACTATATTTCTTCATATATATATATATATATATATATATATATATATATATAAGCCCTTCGTAAAGTGTGATTATTATTATTATCATTATTATTATTATTATTATTATTTTTTACGGCTATTAAATAAGTTATATACACTTCTATGCTGAAATATTCTATTCAATATTGGGGGGGCTTTCTTTTGTATAATCATGACTTCTAGAATGTTACGTCTTTCCTTGCATTGAAATTAGCCCCATAACAACTTGATTACAAGGAGAGCCATTTCTGTATCATACCTACGCATTTGTTGCTGCTGTTCGCTTATGATAAACACATTTTGCTATATTTTTTTGTGTCTTTATTATTGTTTGTTAAGATTAGAATTGTTCTTACATTGATTATGCAACAATAGTAACGGTTCTCGTATTATTAGCCGTTTCCTTATAAGGAAACATTCAGAATTCATTGATAGAGCATGTAGACTTCCAGTCGGCTGAAATTTATAAAATCATTCTTTTAAAAATGTTTCAGGAAAATAAGTTTTTCCAAGACCAGTTGCTATTAATGCTCTTTCCATTATTGAGGGTGCCTTCTTTCTTTGCTTTTTGTTTTGAGGGGATAGAGGAGATCGTCAGAATTTTGATTCTGTCATTATTTTCTCTTCGAATTACTTAGGCTATTCATTTTAATTGTTGCTAATGTTGAATGTCCTCAACTGATGTGTTTCGATTATCAAATTCTATCTAGTTCTTTCTTTGTGATCCTGTAACGTCAATCTATGAGATTCGATAAAGGATAGTCCGTTCTGAGGTCTACACGATTCTTCTTCTATGTTTCGTGTCTCTTCGGGACGTAGGCGATCATGACTCTCCACATTCTCCTGTCCTTCATAGCTCTTAATAATTTTTTTTCTACTTCTCGTAAACCTTGTTCTGCCATCCATTTGCTCAATCTGTTATACATTGTTTTCTTCTGTCTCTCTTGCCTTCAGACTGTCCTGAGTGTTTAAGATTTTCCAAGCCCTCTTTCCTCGTTATGTGAGCTTTTGACCGTCGGTCTGGAAAAGCTGTTGTATATAGTCAAGAGTTTAGGTATTTCTGAACGGGTTTTTCGTCATTCGTGGCATCCATATCAAAGTCTCGATCTCGCGAGGCTATTTAATATCATCACGCTCGATCTCGCGTTAATGTTTTGGTTTTGAAGCAGCTCACGATATTGGACGAAACTACTCCTAGCATAGACAATTCTTTGTTAAATTTCCTTATCTCCTATACTAAATTTGTTGTAACTGATCTCTACACCGAGGTATTCGATTGTTAAGCTATTAACCAAGTCTTCTATTTTATGGTAACATTTATATTCTATCTAATGTTCCTGCACATGGCACCTCACAAGCTTTCAATCCAAATTGTGATAAGCAGACAAAGCCTCCAAAAACCCATTGGGTCAATAGAAACCCTTTCTATCTGCACGTTTTACTTTAGTTCTGTTTATGCATTTTTCTTAGTACGGAGAAAAGCCTCAAAGTAAAGCCTGCCCCCCCCCCATCCTAATTCTCTTCATTGATCAAACATAGAAAGTGAACCTTTGAATGTTTGAAAAGGTTCCTGAGTTTTTGCTGTAGTAGCTTACCTTTTTAAGTTCCCAATAGAATGTTTTCTTAGGCAGATAATCACTCCTAAATCTTACGATTTTAATCATCCAGTGATGTCAATATTTGTGGAGAATCGTCTCCAGATACGGTGAGTTTGTTGAAGGACAACATAGCCTAGAATTATGACAAGATTAATGGATCTTTAGTATTTTTCTGAGACTGTATTGACTTAAACATTCCTAATTTTTTTTGTGTCTAGAATAGGGAGTTCACGTTTTGCACAGATCCAGGAGGATCGAAATAACACAGGCATTGTAGTTATTTCTGATCGAGATGCTTAGTTGAGACCAAACACTCACGTCAAGTGATTTGAATGACTTAGTAGTTCTCTCTCTCTCTTTCTCTCTCTCTCTCTCTCTCTCTCTATATATATATTTATAAAAGCCAGTGTCCGTTTATTTGTAACGCACAAAACATGCCAGTTTATGTTTAATAAAAGTTCAACCGAGAATTGTTACTTTCCGACTTTTCGAAGGGAAGATAAAGTAAATAATAATATTTTAATAAAGTCAACATCCGTAACCGAACATTGTGTCAGTTTTGTGGTGTGTTAAACATTTCATGGTGGGAATTAAAAATTTAAAAGACAGAATTGCACCTTACGTACAACAATTTGGTTAGTTGATTTTGTTTAGTGGCATAACAATCTCTATGGGTTATTCAATGATGAAATCTAAATATTTTGAACACAATTTTATGGCTTCATTAAATATATTTTGAACGCAATTGTATGCCTTCAACTACAGATAAAATGTATTGTTAGTCATTTTGCTTTAAATATATATTGTTGATAATTCTACTATAAATATGTATTGTTGGTTGGCTGATTTTGTTTAGCTGAATATCAACACCTCTATGGATTATTTAATGCCAAAATCTAAATATATCAAACGCAATTTCATGGCTTCAACTAAATATATTTTGAACGGAATTGTAGGCCAACTGCAGGTAAAATGTATTGTTGGTCATTTTGATTTAAAATGTATTGTTAGTAATTCTACTATTATAACATGAATTCCTGGTCATTAAATATTATTTAAAAAATATTTTTGGTAATTTTACCATGTATAAGTATTATTGGTAAATTTACTACAAAAAGGTATTGCTGGTAATTTTACTATAAATTGTTAATTATTTTACTCTAAATATGAATCGATCTCAGAAAGCGATTGTATACAGCTGACAGTTTAAATATTTCTAAATGTTTGGCACCATGCATAGCATTCATAACGGGGCTGTTTAAGAACATGACTCGAGTTTTCAGGTTGATGTTTTTGCTTTGTAGCAATTGGCGGTATTGGGAGAAACTACCTCTGGCGCAGCTTAGTCTATGTTCAATTTCCCTTTTCCCTATGCTAAATATGTTATTTCTGATCCATTCGCAGAAAATGAAAGAGATGTATCAAAGAAAGAAAGAAAGAGGAGGAAGTGTTAAACAGTGAAAGCGTGAGAGAGAGAGAGAGAAAGAGAGGTGTAGCAAAATGCAAAAGAGAGTGAAAAAGTGTCGAGCAAGAGAAAGAAAGACAGAGTGGTTTTAACGAGAGAAAGAGAAAGGGAGAAGGATCAAAACGAGAAAGAAAGGGAAAGACAGAATGTCAGAGAGAGGGAGAGGGATAGTATCAAACAGAGAGAGAGAGAAAGAGAAAGAGAGAGAGAGAAATGTCAAACAGAAAATGAAAGAGATGTATCAAAGAAAGAGAGGAAATGTAAAACTGAAAGAAAGAGAAATGTGTCAAAATATGAGATAGAGAAAGAAGCGAGAGCGATATCAAACAGAGAGAGAGAGAAAGAAAGAAAGAGAGAGAGAGAGAGAGACGGGTTTCAAACAGAAAAGGAGATAGGGAGACGTATCAGAGAAAGAGAAGGCAAGGCAGAAATGTTAAACAGATAGAGATAAGTACCAAACAGAGAGAGAGAGAGAGATAGAGAGAGAGAGAGAAGGATAGAGAGGGGCTTTTAAACAGCAAAAGAGAGAGAGAGAGATACAAAAGTTTGATATAGAGAAAGTAATGGGAAGAAATATCTAACAGAGAAACAAAGCGAGAGAGAAATAAAACAGAAAAAGATGGATAGAGAGAGAGAGAGAGAGAGACAGAGAGACAGAGAGAGAGAGAGAGAGAAGTGTCAAACAGAGAAAGAAGTTTCAAGGAGGAAAAGAGAGATAACTTTCAAACAGAGAAACAGATTGGCCTATGTGTGTATCTGCATGCAGGTTTTCCCGAAGAAAGGAATTGATTCCCGCCGACTGCGAGCCGCGACAGAAAATAAAGGACACCTCGTGCACGGGCACAGGCTTGGGCTTAGTACGATGGTTCGACCCAACACAAATCTGGGACAGGGTACGGTGCCATGGACCTCTCTGATTGCAGACCATTCCCCAATGGGTGTATCACCTCGCATGTCGTCTTGAAGAAAGGAACAGCTTCCAACCTACATCAAGCCGCGACTGACAATAATGGGCTCCTCGGGCAGAGGCTCGGGATTCGTACGATGATTCGAACAAACAGAGGAATAGCACACGGTACGGTGCCATAGCCCTCTCTGATTTCGGACCATTCTCCTAATGGGTGTATCACCTGGCATGTCATCTCTGAGAAGGTAACGGCTTACCGCCTACTTCAAGCCGCAACAGAAAATAAAGGGCCCCTCGGGCACGGGATCGAGCTTAGTACGATTGTTCGAACTAACACAGGATTGGGACACGACACGGCGCCATGGATTTCTCTGATTTCGGAACATTCGCCCAATGGGTGTATCACTTCGCAGGTCATCTCGAAGAAAGGGACTGCTTCCAGCCCACTTCGAGACGCAACAGAAAATAATGTGCTCATCGGGCACGGGATCGTGCTTATTACGATGGTTCAAACAAAATAAGACTGGGACACAGCACGGCACCATGGATCATTCGCCTAATGGGTGTATCACGTTGCAGGTCGTCTCAAAGAAAGGAACTACTTGCCGCCTACTTTGAGCTGCGACAGGAAATAATGAGTTCCTCGGGCACGGGCTTAGGGCGTAACCCCTCGCAGGTCGTGAAGAAGAAAGTAACGACTTCCCGTCTACTTTGTCGCGATAAGAAAATAATGGTCTCTTCGGGGACGGGCTTGGGTTTATCACGATAGTTCGGCCAAAACAGGAACGGGACACGGTACAGCACCATGGACCTCTCTGATTTCGAACCATTCACCAATGGGCATATCACCTCGCAGCCGATCTCGAAGAATGGAACTGCTTCCCGCCTACTTCGAGTTCTCAGAAAATAATGGTTCCTCGGTCACAGACTCGGGCTTAGTACGATGGTTCTCACAAACACAAGACTAGGATGCGGTAAGGCGCCATGGACCTTTCTGAGTTCATAACATTTGCGAATGTATGTATCACCTCGAAGGTCGTCTTGAAGAAATGATCTGTTTCCTGACTACTTCGAGACGCGACAGGAAATATGGGCTACTCTGGCACGGGTTCGGGCTTAGTACGATGGTTCGGTAAACAAAATAAAAAATAGATGACGGTATAGCGCCATCGATCTCTCTGATTTTGGACTATTCGCCAGTGTTTGTATCAACTACGGCATTGTACTGACAAAGTTGATGGATAGAATAGCGAACTATATAAGAGAGATACTCTAAATAAAACCAGAAAGAAACAGTCTTCAGCCACTTGGACTCTCTAATGTTGACTTTTAGAATTTGATTGTTTTTTTTTTTTTAATGTTTTTCAAACAATTTCCGCTATACTTTAAGTATAAAAAAATCGTCCTTTGTGTACTGAAACGGTACCACCTGTCGACTGTTTGTTACCAAGTTAATTTCCTAAGTACAATAAGTTCAATTCTCACTAAGTGTATCAATATACTTAATAGGGCGCTTGATAGCTGATATTGCTAATATAGCGAATTTTATCATGTTTGAGTGCTCTATTTTGGCAGCCGCGTGTCAGGCTAAGTGTAGTGTATTACTAGTAGGACGCTTGCCGTAGATAATACTTCTTTTTCAAATATTACTTATCTATCTATCTATCTATCTATCTATCTATCTATCTATCTATCTATCTATCTATTTTTCATGTATCTCCTCTTTTCACCTATCTATCTATCTATCTATCTATCTATCTATCTATCTATCTATCTATCTATCTCCTCTTTTCACCTATCTATCTATCTATCTATCTATCTATCTATTTTGTGAATAAGACAAAGAAAATGGGCGACTTGAAATATAAAGCGACCTTTTTTTTCGAATTTCATCTTAGTGTCTTAAATGAAAGAATAACGACTTATTACACATCTCTTCCTAGATTATTTGAAATCGATGTGTATTATGATCACACAAACACACACACGCACACACACATACATACAGAGAGAGAGAGAGAGAGATGAAAACTTTTATTTCACAAAAATATTCCCACTGAAAAAACACTGCCGTGTCAAATTTGATAAAATTTAGAATACCCTTGTGTAAATATGTGGAAACCTAAAGAAAGTATCACTGCGCATGCGCCACTGTTCTTTATGGTAACATAAATCCACCTAACAAATATTTTTCTTGTTTAAGTCGCTATTTTGAAAACAGTGAATAGAAAAAATGTAATCACGGCACACGCATATATTAGCATACATAATAAATAAGCTTAACTGCTACTTATCCATCCATTTGCCTCAGACAAACACATTATGGAGAAGGTTACAATTTACAACTAGGCAATGTTACTTACATCCACTTGAAACAATAGCACGTTTAAATTTACTCAAATGTAAAAACAAAAAAAAAATCGGATGTATTTATAGGTAAAGGAGAAAAAACAAACAAAATCATTGTAACATATGCGTAATGAAGCAATCAAAGAAAGAAAATTCCACAAACACTGTCAGTAATAAGGTAAAGATACAAGAAAATAATACGCATGTGCGGAAGTATATGTGTGCCAGCATGTAAGCTAATGACGATATACAGAATAATGAAACTGCACATGTACGCTGCTAGACAAATGCACAGATTAACAAACACACAGATACAAAGCCGCTAATATTCTCTTTCAAGTTGCAAGTAGTCTCAGGTGTAACTACTAAAATAAATGATGGATCGATAAGTACGTGACTTATAGGTTCTCATTCTACTTCCGGTCTTTTGATCTTTGCTCGGTAGCCATCTTTATTCATTCAGGTTGTCCGTTACCTAGCAGCCTCTCTTCCTGCTGATTCTTTTCCTCCTCATTATATTCTCTGTCTTCTTTTCGTACATTCAACCTTATCTTATATCTGCTTGTATTGTTGCTATTTTTGTCGTTCTATTTTTTTTTCTACTGCTTCTTGCTTTTTCGCGATATTTGGTAATGTTTCTCCTCTTGAATTTGTTACATAGATCATTTTTTTCGTTCTTGCCTATTAACCTTACTTAAGTACTAGCTTTATTCAATGCTTATTTTTTCTTTTCTCTCCCCACCCCTGTCTCGTTTTGATTATTGATTAGTTAGTCCTCTCAATTTTTCTCTCTTTTTCTTTTCTTTCTATAAATAAAAAAAAGAAAATGAAATTTAAACAGAAAATAGAAAATAAATAAAAAAAATAATAGAATGATAAACAAAAGTTCAATAAATTAGCAGCTTCTGTCTATATCGCTGGGATGTGTTATTATGATTACTTGCATTATTTACATTATTCGGACTGTTATCCTCATCTTCATTACCATATTCACAACGTTTCGGCCGTTATACGCTTCGGCCTTCTTCAGGTGATTAGAATATTACATCAATATTCATCTATATCGTATTATGATCACATGTATTATTTATATTATTCGGACTGTTATCTTCATCTTCATTGCCATATTCAAAACGTTGTACACTCTGGCCTTCTTCAGGTGATTAGAATTTCGATTCGAACCCTTTTTTCGTCCACCGGGGATAGATTGTTCTAGTTCCACGTGCCATGCCTCTTCCGGATGTCTCAGTTATTTCCCTTTAACTCAACTCTTCAAGTTTTGGCTTTGGATAAAGGAGTTGGTTAAATCCAGTGACTGGACCCAAAGAGATGTGAGTTCAATACCAGGCCACAGCAGTTGTGAACCAAAATATGGCAGAATATGGCAAGTAGTTGATCATACCTCTCCATAAGTTCCTGTACGTTTTTTTTTGCTCTAAGTATCTATTGGCTTTTTACCAATATTTGTTCTGTCATCCCTGTTTCCACCGACTTCACATGCCTTCAGTACTTCCTTTGAGTTTTAGATTTTCCAGATACTTTTTCCTCGATTGTGTACTTAGCGATTTCAGCTGTTTCGTTCCGATTGTAAGTATATGTTTCCTTTATTTCTTAAAAGTTCTTCGTTGCTCACATGTTCTGTCCAGGAAAATTCTCAGCACTCGTCGGTAGGACCACCTCGCTGTCGTTTCAAGTCTTTTCTTCATCTGTGAAGAGACTGTCCAGCATTCATCACTCAGGTATTATTTGATAGTTCAATACTCTTTATTTCTAACACATCTTCCCTTTCTTTTGTTTAGATTCATTTTTTAGTATTCCAATATGGCTTCGGCTTTTTATATCACATTTTGCACCATCCGCCAAAACACTACCCAAATGATTAATTCCATATCATTCATTTATTTCTTTATTCACTTAGCGCATTTGGCACCGCCGCTTTGGTTACCACTCCCCTTCATCTTACAATTGTGGCTCATGGTAACATTCAAGACAGAATAATGCAGTGCATCAGTGATGTTGAGGCTACTTCGTTCATTCTCTCAGATGTTAAAGACGTAAGACCTACAAAGCAGTAGGTAGTTTGAATTCAGAGTTTTTCTTCTCCTAGACTGTCGATGGTATATAGAAACTGTGCGCTACCCAGACTAGATGCCCCCCTCCACCCTCTCAGATGTACGGACAAAATCCAAAGGAATACAGGGCATTACATTTCGGGAAGGTCTTTGTTGCAGGAGTTGGATAAAGACGTTGGTTAGATCCAATGACTAGACCCAAAGAGTTGTGAGTTCAATACCAGGCCACAGCAGTGGTGAACCAAACTATGACAAGTTATCAGCGTTGGCAGCCAACTGCCTTCGGTGCTCCACTTCAGGTTTATTGTCTGGATTTAATTCCATAGCCTTTTAAAGGAATGGACGCAAGGCAACGAAGGTTTAAAATCAGGGTTTTCCTTCCCCTAGATGGACTGCCTTTCTTGGCTGTCGAGCACCATCTCCCCGAGTTTATGAGACGCTAGTTTTCCGCCATAGACATAAACCCTTTCACGCCGTCAGGTTTCACATTATCTGAGTTGTTAAGCATGATTTGTATTGGAGGTGATAGTGGGGGGTTCCCGTTGCCTTCTCCACAGTGGTTTACGGAGACACCATCTCTAGTTAGCTGGTCGTTGACTCAGTGAGTTCCCCTGCCCTTTCTTAGGTCTTGTTTTTCATTCCAGTGGCTTGATAACGAGCCTCCACACTTGGAACTCGGAATGGGGTAGTCGATTTAGACAATGACATTTCGACTGGAATACTTACCGAAAGGTGAGGGAAAAACAATTTAAGTTTTAACTTAGTTAAAGTCCTGATGCCCCTTACTAAGATGCTAACAAAGAGGGGCGGACATTAAATTCACTTCACTTAGAGAAGACAAATTTGAGAAACAACAAAAGGAGCAGCAAAGAAATAAAACTAAAGGGAAGAGAAAGATGAGTCAAGAATCTATACTGGCAATAATTAGCATGCATACGCATCGCATAAGGCAAGGATACTTCTTCTCACCCGACCTGTTCAACCTATACAGCGAGGCAATTCTGAGAGAATTGGAAACCCTACCGGGATTCATCATTGGTGGCCACAATCTTAACAACATAAGATACGCAGATGACGCAGTACTAATAGCAGACACGGAAAAGAAATTACAAAATCTCCTACAGGAGGTAGTGACGGAGAATGAGAAGAAAGAAGTAAGCATAAACTACAAGAAGACGGAGTGCATGGTCATCAGTATGGGGATGAACCCGAAATGCGATCTGAAGGTCGGGAACACTAGAATCAAGCAGACGCGGAAGTTTAAATACCTAGGAAGCATCTTGACAGAGGCCAGTAAGTACGACACAGATCCGTAGGCGCACAGGGATGGCCAAGGACACATTCCAAAAGCTGGGCAGGGTACTGCGAGACAGGAGGATACTTTTGGTAACAAAGAAAAGAATACTGAACTGTTACATGACATCTGTTCTTCTTTAAGGCAGCGAATGTTGGATGATTTCCTCAAAGATGAAGAAGAGACTCGAGGCGACAGAGATGTGGTTCTACAGAAGGATGCTAAGGATAGAATGTGCGTACCTACTGTCGCTTAATCATTGCTGAAAAATCGACGCAACAAGAATGAACTATGATTTACCGTCCCGTTTATTTTAGTTGGCAGTAGACACATCCCAAATGTTGGGCAGATTATTGCGAGACAGGAGGATTTCTTTGGGACTTACTTTATCTGTTGAAAGTAAAGTTTAAAAACATTTTTGGTTGGTTTTCTACTAACAGAAACATCATCCGTCACGTCATGATCTTTCAAACCAATATCAATAAATTAATTACTAACTGTGTATATTATAAGTTTTTTCATCTGTGCCAATTTTGGCTTTTTAACGAACTTACTGTCTATCGAATCTCCATATCGTGATTAAGATTTAGGTAAATAAAAAAGAAAACATTAATTCTGATTTCCTTTTAACATTGATTGACTAAAATACCCAGGTAGCTGAATTATTGTAGCTGCTTATGCTGACATCCCTAATGCTCAATGCTCAATTTTGAGCAACCTCTTTAGCTAACAACCATTCATTCTTCCTTGTTGCAGTTGTAATAGTTAGAACAGTTTTCGTTTGGATTCTACTACAAACACAATCAATGGATACTTAATGCAAATAAAAACGATGAAAACACGGCTTAGGTATAAAAAAAATGGAAAAATTGGGAGATAGAAAGCAAAGGCTAGTAAAAAAAATTAAATTTCATGAAATTGGGATACGTGGGGTTTGCCTTGTTGCTGATATATTTGCACATTTCTCTAGTTGCACTGCTGGTTAATGTTGCTGGCAGGTAAAAACTAGATTTCCTAATGTTGACTCACCGTGAGGAATAGGTTCTTTTTCTCAATGTCTTACTTGACAGATTAAGGGCTACACAATCTTCCTACTTTTTTTCTTTCATTTAGTCTTGTGCTCGAATAAAATAAGTTTAGTAAATAGCAAGAAGAAAAGACAGAGAGAAGAAAATAAAAACAGAATAAGTAAATAATTATTTTTGCTTGAAAAAAGCGAATGAGAAAAAATAGGTAAGAAAGAAAGAAAGAAAGAAAGAAAGAAAGAAAGAAAGAAAGAACGTGAAACAGAGAAAATACTGTCAGAAACAGAGGAGAAAGAAAAAATCTAAAACAGAGAGAGAGAGAGAGAGAGGGGGGGTTAAACCGGAAAAATAAATATTTTCAAACGGAGAGAAAGAGTTAAAAAGTTGAAAAACCAAAATGTCATACACACACAACTACACATATAGATTATAAAAGAGAAAAAGAGTGTCATACATAGAGAGAGAGAGAGAGAGAGAGAGAGAGAGAGGGAGAGAGAGAAAAAAAGAGAGAGAATAGAAAGAAAGAAAGAGAGAAATATATATTATCAAAAGTAGAGAAAGGCTAAAAGAGATGATAAAGAACAGTATCACACACAAGTACACTTGAATCAAA
Organism: Acanthosepion pharaonis; assembly: GCA_903632075.3. Taxonomy (NCBI): domain Eukaryota; kingdom Metazoa; phylum Mollusca; class Cephalopoda; order Sepiida; family Sepiidae; genus Acanthosepion; species Acanthosepion pharaonis. The sequence continues at coordinate 559,850 of CAHIKZ030000802.1, forward strand.
AGGGGATAAAAGTGCTATACAGAAAGAGAGAGAGAGAGAGAAAGAGAGAGAAAGGGAGAGATAATGAGAGAGAAAGCGAAGAAACATTTTCAAACGGAAGGTAAGATATTAAGACAGACTAGAGAATTAAAAAATGTCGACACGTACAAAA
>CAHIKZ030000802.1:565000-732500 GCA_903632075.3 Acanthosepion pharaonis
TAGAGAGGGAGAAAAAGAAATGAAAAGGGTGTGTATTAGAGAGGAGAAAAGGAGAAAATGAAAAAGGTGCGTATTAGAGAGGGAGAGAAGGAGAAAATGAAAAAGGGTGCGTATTAGAGGGAGAAATGAAAAAAAGGGTGTATTAGAAAAGGGGAAAATGAAAAAGGTGTGTGTATTAGAGGGGAAAAGGAGAAAAAAAGGTGTGTATTAGAGAGGGAGAGAAGGACAAAATGAAAAAAAGGTGTGTATTAGGGAGAGAAGGAGAAAATGAAAAAGGAGGGAAAAGGAGAAAAAGGGTGTGTATTAGAGAGGGAGAGAAAGGAGAGAAGGGGGAGAAAATGAAAAAGGGTGCGTATTAGAGAGGGGAGAGAAGGGAAAATGAAAAAAGGGTGCGTATTAGAGAGGGAGAGAAGGAGAAAATGAAAAAAAGGTGTGTATTAGAGAGGGAGAGAAGGAGAAAATGAAAAAAGGGTGCGTATTAGAGAGGAGAGAAGGAGAAAATGAAAAAGGTGTGTATTAGAGAGGGAGAGAAGGAGAAAATGAAAAAGGGTGCGTATTAGAGAGGGGAGAGAAGGAGAAAATGAAAAAGGGTGCGTATTAGAGAGGGAGAGAAGGAGAAAATGAAAAAGGTGTGTATTAGAGAGGAGAGAAGGAGAAAATGAAAAAAAGGTGTGTATTAGAGAGGGAGAGAAGGAGAAAATGAAAAAGGGTGCGTATTAGAGAGGGAGAGAAGGAGAAAATGAAAAAAGGGTGCGTATTAGGGAGAGAAGGAGAAATGAAAAAAAGGTGTGTATTAGAGAGGAGAGAAGGAGAAAATGAAAAAGGTGCGTATTAGAGAGGGGAGAAGGAGAAAATGAAAAAATTAGAGAGGGAAGAAGGGAAAATGCAAAAGGGTGCGTATTAGAGAGGGAGAGAAGGAGGAAAAAGTAGAGAGGGAGAGAAGGAAAATGAAAAAGGGTGCGTATTAGAGGAGGAGAGAGAGGAGGAAAATGAAAAAAAAGGTGCGTATTAGAGAGGGAGAGGAGGGAAAATGAAAAAAGGGTGCGTATTAGAGAGGGAGAGAAGGAGAAAATGAAAAAAGGGTGCGTATTAGAGAGAGGGAGAAGGAGAAAATGAAAAAAGGTGTGTATTAGAGAGGAGAGAAGGAGAAAATGAAAAAGGGTGCGTATTAGAGAGGGAGAGAAGGAGAAAATGAAAAAAGGGTGTATTAGAGAGGGAGAGAAGGAGAAAATGAAAAAAAGGTGTGTATTAGAGAGGGAGAGAAGGAGAAAATGAAAAAGGGTGCGTATTAGAGAGGGAGAGAAGGAGAAAATGAAAAAAGGTGTGTATTAGAGAGGGAGAGAAGGGGAAAATGAAAAAGTGTGTGTATTAGAGAGGGAGAGAAGGAGAAAATGAAAAAAGGTGTGTATTAGAGAGGGAGAGAAGGAGAAAATGAAAAAGGTGTGTATTAGAGGGGGAGAAGGAGAAAATGAAAAAAGGGTGTGTATTAGAGAGGAGAGAAGGAGAAAATGAAAAAGGGTGCGTATTAGAGAGGAAGAGAAGGAGAAAATGAATAAAGGTGTGTATTAGAGAGGGAGAGAAGTTGAAAATGAAAAAGGGTGCGTATTAGAGAGGGAGAGAAGGAGAAAATGAAAAAGGGTGCGTATTAGAGAGGAGAGAAGGAGAAAAAATGAAAAGGGTGCGTATTAGAGAGGGAGAGAAGGAGAAAATGAAAAGGGTGTGTATTAGAGAGGAGAGAAGGAGAAAATGAAAAAAAAGGTGCGTATTAGAGAGGGAGAGAAGGAGAAAATGAAAAAAGGTGCGTATTAGAGAGGGAGAGAAGGAGAAAATGAAAAAGGGTGCGTATTAGAGAGGGAGAGGAGGAGAAAATGAAAAAGGGTGCGTATTAGAGAGGGAGAGAAGGAGAAAATGAAAAAGGGTGCGTATTAGAGAGGGAGAGAAGGAGAAAATGAAAAAAGGTGTGTATTAGAGAGGGAGAGAAGGAGAAAATGAAAAAGGGTGCGTATTAGAGAGAGAGAGAAGGAGAAAATGAAAAAGGGTGCGTATTAGAGAGGGAGAGAAGGGGAAAATGAAAAAGGGTGCGTATTAGAGAGGGAGAGAAGGAGAAAATGTTAAAGGGTGCGTATTAGAGAGGGAGAGAAGGAGAAAATGAAAAAGGATGTGTATTAGAGAGGGAGAGAAGGAGAAAATGAAAAAAGGTGCGTATTTGAGAGGGAGAGAAGTTGAAAATGAAAAAAGGTGCGTATTAGAGAGGGAGAGAAGGAGAAAATGAAAAAGGGTGCGTATTAGAGAGGGAGAGAAGGAGAAAATGAAAAAGGGTGCGTATTAGAGAGGGAGAGAAGGAGAAAATGAAAAAGGGTGTGTATTAGAGAGGGAGAGAAGGACAAAATGAAAAAGGGTGTGTATTAGAGAGGAGAGAAGGAGAAAATGAAAAAGGGTGCGTATTAGAGAGGGAGAGAAGGAGAAAATGAAAAAAAGGTGCGTATTAGAGAGGGAGGAGGAGAAAATGAAAAAGGGTGCGTATTAGAGAGGGAGAGAAGGAGAAAATGAAAAAGGGTGCGTATTAGAGAGGGAGAGAAGGAGAAATGAAAAAAAGGTGTGTATTAGAGAGGGAGAGAAGGAGAAAATGAAAAAGGGTGCGTATTAGAGAGAGAGAGAAGGAGAAAATGAAAAGGGCGTATTAGAGAGGGGAGAAGGGGAAAATGAAAAAGGATGCGTATTAGAGAGGGAGAGAAGGAGAAAATGTTAAAGGGTGCGTATTAGAGAGGGAGAGAAGGAGAAAATGAAAAAGGATGTGTATTAGAGAGGAGAGAAGGAGAAAAAAAAAAAAAGGTGCGTATTTGAGAGGGGAGAAGGAGAAAATGAAAAAAGGTGCGTATTAGAGAGGGAGAGAAGGAGAAAATGAAAAAGGGTGCGTATTAGAGAGGGAGAGAAGGAGAAAATGAAAAAGGGTGCGTGTTAGAGAGGGAGAGAAGGAGAAAATGAAAATGGGTGCGTATTAGAGAGGGAGAGAAGGAGAAAATGAAAAAAGGTGCGTATTAGAGAGGGAGAGGAGGAGAAAATGAAAAAGGGTGCGTATTAGAGAGGGAGAGAAGGAGAAAATGAAAAAGGGTGCGTATTAGAGAGGGAGAGAAGGAGAAAATGAAAAAAGGTGTGTATTAGAGAGGGAGAGAAGGAGAAAATGAAAAAGGGTGCGTATTAGAGAGGGAGAGAAGGAGAAAATGAAAAAGGGTGCGTATTAGAGAGGGAGAGAAGGAGAAAATGAAAAAGGGTGCGTATTAGAGAGGGAGAAAAGAACAACAATGAAAAAGGTTTATATTAGAAAGACTGAGATAAAAAATGTAAAAGTGTGTTTGGGCGCGCGCGCGTGTGTGTGTCTGTGTGAGAGAGAAATAGAATGAGAAAGTAAATGAAAACTTGTTTGTCTGTTAGAGAGGGAGTGCGACTGTGATCAGAGACAAACAATATCAAACGGTGAGTGTGTAAATGTTCATGTTAGAGAGGCAGAGAGAAAAACTAAAGACTGTTTTTAATAGATGAAGAGACGACTTTCATCTAATTATGTGTGTGTGCGTGTGTCTGCGTGATTTAGAGAGGGAGATAGAAAGTAAATGAAATCGTAGGTGTGTAAGGGAAAGCGAATAAAAAGGAACGACTGACATGCACAGAAGAAAAGAAAATGAAAGAGATAGAGAAAGAATGGGTATGTGTTAGAGAGGGAGAGAAAGAAAAATGAAATGGAGAGAGGAGAAAACGGTGTGTATTAGAAAAGGAGAGAGGAAGAAAATAAAAAGGGTGTGTATTAGAGGGGGAGTGAGGAAGAAAATGAAAAAGGGTGCGTATAAGTATTATTCTTTCGTCCCATTTCAGAGAGACTGGGACAAAGAAGGAGAGATAGAGAAGAGAAACAAGGAAACGCATTTATGGAGAAACAGTAGACCTTATTCAATTCTGTTTATTAAAACACCTTAACGATATGTTTAAAAAAAAACCTTCGAGAAGCAAGCGCGATGTTCAGGATATGTTACGACTTTGGGATTTTTAGGTGATATTTGAAAAACATCAAAGGACGTCTTTTTGGGAATCAATTTTTATTATAACAATGATACACCTTTGGAATTGAAGCTTGAAAAATTCTCAATATAATTGCAATATTATGCTGACACTATACATAAAACACTTATTGTTTCTTTCTCTCGCTGTCGATTTATCTATCTATCTATCTATCTATCTATCTATCTATCTATCTATCTATCTATTCTTTGACTATTCACTTATCTATTTATCTATCTTTCTCTTTGACTGTTCAGTTATATATGTATATATGTATGTATGTATCTATCTATTCTTTGACCATTGGCATATTTATTTATATTTTATATTATCTATTCATCTATTATCTATCTATCTATCTATCTATCTATCTATTTTTCTTTGGACTATCTATCTATTCATTCATTCATCTATTCATCTATCATTCATCTATCTATCTATCTATCTTTTCTTTGACTATTCATCTATCTATCTATCTATCTATTCATTCATTATTATTCATCTATCTATTATCTATCTGTTTTCTTTATTCGTATCTCACTCTGTCTATTTCACCTTCTTTTTCTCTAACGATAGATTGAAATGAACAGACTGAGGTAGATTGATAGGTAGATTGTTGAACAAGCTGAGAAAGATAGATAATGAACGGACTTAGATAGATATGAAAATATTTAGATAAATAGATATATATATATACATACATAAAAACTTATATATATATATATATTGATAGATATTATCAGACAGTGATAGATATATAGATAGATAGATATGAGTAGACTGATATAGATAGATAGGTATGAACAGACTGAGATAGATAGATGCATTGATAGATAGATAGATATGAAAAGACTTAGATAAATAGACAGATAGATAAACAGATATGGGAAGACTGAGATAAATAGTTTGATGATCGTTCAATCGTTCATCTAAAAATTAGTCAAAGAAAAGAAAAGAAATATTAAAATATAGGAAAAAAAAAGAATAAAAAGGTAAAGGAAAAAAGAAAGAAAGAAGGAGAGAAAGAAAGGAAGACAGAAAAGAAGAAAGAATTGAAAGCGAGAAAGGAGGGTGAAGGAAAGAATAAAAATCGATTCATCGAAACCCCATCGCGGGCCTTATAGAACTAGTAAAAGGTCAGGAGTTGCAGGTAAAAGTCTCCTTGCAAAATATTTGCTTTTATGTTACCCCCCCCCACAATACGAGAATTAGTGCAAGGGAGATGAACAAAACAAACCAAAAGTGCAGCGTAAACTGAAACTGAGAAAAAGAAATGAAAAACTCGACATCAAAAGAATTTCCTTTTTCTTTAACAGGTAATGGCTTCCGGGCCGTGGTTAGTGAGTGTCACGCTGTTGATGAATATTTCACAGTTTCTTTAAATTGAACCAACACGGGAAATATTAGAATTTAAAGAGAATACCGCTAATTACACCGTTAAGAATAGCAATGTAATTAAAACTACTCCCAACATGAACATTACACACACACACACACACACATATATATATATATATAAATATATATATATATATAGACACGCAGACACACAGACACACACACACATATATATATATATATATATATATATATATATATATATATATATATATATATATATATATATATATATATATATATATATATATGTTACACACAAGTACGCAACACACAGATATACAGACACAAACACACACATATATATTGTGAAATCAAAAAACAATTTTATAGTATATAGAGTTAAATATTTAAATGCATATCAGAGACATATATGCATATACAGTTTTCTATATTTATATGACACACACAATCACAAACATATATATGTCCATACAAATGTTTGTTTTGAATGAGTGGATGTAGATAAAAGTAGTTTGTATGTCAAAATATGTATGTGTAGAAAGAGAACAAAAGTGACGTGATAGATAGAAATAGATAGATAGATAGATAGATAGATAGATAGATAGATAGATAGATAGATAGATAATCTGCGATAGAGAAATAGATATACTGTGGTAGATAAACTGTGATGCATAGATAAACTGATAGTTATACTGTGATCGATACACACACACACACACACACATATATATATATATATATATATATATATATACTGTGATATATATCGATATATACTGTGATAGATAAACTGAGATTGATAAACTGATATTGATAAACTGTGATAGATATACTGTGGTTGATAGATAGATAGATAAACTGATAGATAGATATACTGTGATTGATTGATAAACTGTGATAGATAGATAGATAGATAGATAGATAGATAGATATGAACAGACTGAGATAAATAGACCAAGTGGAGATAAAGAGGAAATGAAAGATCGTGCCAAATGATGAGAGTATATCAGTATTAAGAGGTAGATAATGAACAGATAGATAGATAGATAGATAGATAGAAAATTTATGGAATTGACATGAATCCACAGATGTGCACAGTCTGAGAAAAAACAGAGAAACAGGCACACACAAACTACGAACGATCGTTAGATAGCTTGATAGATGTAAAGATAGATAAAACACGCTAAGTGAGAAACAGAGATATAATGAGAGACCGATAATAGACCGAGATAGATATATTGATAGAGAAAAGTAAAATGTGTATGAAAAATTGCTCAGCGCGCTCGCGAGATAGATAGATAGATAGATAGATAGATAGATAGATAGAGAGAGAGAGAGAGAGAGAGAGAGAGAGAAGGCGGTAGGAAGAGATAGATCGATAAAAACAGGAAATGAGAGAGTCAAAAAGGAACAAAATATACTATAGATATAAAAACATTACGTATGCAAAGGAGATCGTCCTGCAGAAATAGCTATATATTTAGAGAAATAGCTATATATTTAGTGACTCTTGACAAAATCCAAAGAAGAATCAGCAATGTTATTGGTCCTGACCTAGCATCTCTGCTTCGATCTCTTTTCCACTGCCGTAATGTAACTTCCCACAACCTTTTCTATTAATACTTTTATGGTAATTGTTCTGCTGAACTTTACCCTATGATACGTAGACTTTAGGAACTGAAGAGCAGTACTAGATTGGCAAATAGGTCTCATCAATTTACAGTTGAATTGGTGAGATTTAACCAGAAGTTCAATGATATCAGTTTCTTCCCTCGTACTTGCAGAACTCTCTTCCAGCTTTTTGCTTTCCATCCAACGTTGATTTTCAAAAATTTAAATGCAATGCCAATCGTTATCTAGTGTCTTCTTGATTCCTCTTCTTTTTATTTTCCTCGCTCTTTAATTCTTTCACACTCACTAACCGTTTTTGCCTTAGTGGCTTTACTGCCTTGCTTGGGGAAGCTTGATATATATATATATATATATATATATATATATATATATATATACATACAAGTAAAACGTTTCTCGTTGTTTATGTTATATCTTAATCATCTCTTACTCCAGAGTTTCATAGACGAATACCCTGTCCACTCGACAGGGTTTATCAGCTATTATATATATATATATATATATATATATGAAATGGATTAAGTCTGATAATTATTTAATATCTATAAAATAAAAGTATCCACAGAAATATATATATATATATATATATATATATATATATATATATATATATATCATGTGTGCATGTATTGTATGTATATATACAATTCAAGATAGAGAGAAGGAATTGAAAAAGAGAAAACGTAGAAATTCGTTAAGTTCTATCAATTTGATCCTCATTGTGTGCTCCATATCACTGACCTTGTGCCAAGTTTATAACACTTAACAAATGTTAACGTCTCTCAACGTGAAGCTACGATTACTATGCTTCTCATCAAGATCGTTAGCATTGCAATATTATTTGTCGTCTTTGTGGCCTTATGTCATACAAAGTACAACTCATCAAAATAAGTTGTGGTCAGTTTCATGCCTGGGGGAGTTTTGTTTTATGCACAGGTAACAGAGGCCAAGATTAGCTAGTAAAATTCTTCACGTTGAAATCTTGTGATCTTGTCAAATGTTCCAAATTTGGATTTTTTTTTTAAAGAGAACTAATGATAAGACAAAGAAAGTATATATAAAAAGACCATTTAGAATAAAAGAAATATATTAAATAAAAGCAAGTATATAAGAAACAGGAACATTTAGTTAGAAGAACAGAACACTTAACTACTATGCAATATCAACACTAGTCTAAAGCTGTGAATGTTGGACAATTCCTCACAAGTGAAGTGGAGACTAAGGGCAACAGATATATGATTCTACAGAAGGATGCTGAGAATGCAATAGACAGAACATGTGAGCAATAAAGAAGTTTTAAGCAAAATGAAAACAAAAAAAAATCCACTTATACTTAAAATCAGAAGAGATGAAATTTCTTTCACATATAATGAGGAAAGTGGGCTAGGAGAATTTAACACTCACGGGATATATAGGAAACAGGTGGACAAAACGAAACCACACGTAAACTAGTTAACGAATTTGTGTAAATGGATAGTAAGATGAGAAATATATTTATAAGGAATCAGGACATGTGAAATTTCTGGGACACATAATGAAGAAAGGTGGCTTGGTAAATTTGACACTCGCAGGGTATATTGAAAGCAAAAGAGGTAGATGGAAACAGCGATTCATCTAACTAACGAGTTAGGGTAAATGGATGTCAGAAGTAGAGATTGCAAAAAGACAAAAATTAAGGGACAAAGAGCTACAAAGGATAGGAAGTTGTCGAGAGCCATTATCGCTTATGTCCTGAAGGGCCTCAGCGCGTAAAAGAAGGATAATCGAATAAATTAAGAAAGATGTGGGGAAAATAGTTGGGAGAGAAAGATAATAAGTGAATGGAAGATTGAGAGAGACGTAAACATGGGAGAGACGTATAAATGGCGAGAGAGAAAGATGAAAAGGAAGATTGGGAGAGACGTATAAATGGCGAGAGAGAAAGATCAGATGAAAAGGAAGATTGGGAGAGACGTATAAATGGCGCGAGAGAAAGATCAGATGAAAAGGAAGATTAGGAGCGACGTATATATGATGAGAGAGAAAGATAAGATTAAAAGAAATGTTGGGAGAGAAAATATGAAGTTTCTGTGATTATAAAGTAGTTTGTATTGAGTAGCGAAGGAAAACGGAGATCGATAGATCGGGGAGTATAAAAAGAGTAGTTGGGAAGACAGACAAATAGATGGATAAATAGAGAGGGAGAGAGCGACAGATAGATAGATAGATAGATAGATAGATAGATAGATAGATAGAAAGAGTGAATGTGAGAAATGTTATTTGAGTAATGATAATATATGTTGATTTAATATTGTTTAAATATATCTAAACTTCGCAGTGTAAAAGAAAGAGACTATTTAGAACGGAATAAAAGAAAATTGAAAATAGTCACAGCAGAATTAGAAGGTTACTAAAATATCAATACCAGGGATGAGTATAATGTGAGAATGAGGGATAAAAACGAACAGGAATAACAGAATTATGAAAGTGGATACGAGTTAAAAAAAAACAACAAAAAACAAAAACTGAACAACAATGTAAAATAAAAATAAAAAAAAGACTAGAATAACAAGAATATGAGAATAAAAAAAACACGAAAACAAAAACAAGTGTAGAAGAATGTACAGTCGGTTTGAAAGGTTTAACACGGAATAAAGTTAGGTTGAGGTTGAATCTGGGGTTGTTTGGGTGTATTGGGAGCAAGATGACGGAATGGATGTAGTTGGTAGGTGAGAAAAAGCAAGACACGAGAACATCAAAGGACCGCTGAAGAATGGTGAAATCAGCAGGGAGTATACATAGAAATATATCAATAGCTGCATCAGTTTGTTGCTAGCAGCATAAACGATACAGGACCTGGCAATAACTGACGATGGCGTCAAAGACAACTTAAAATGTGGTGTCAGAGGAACGAAGTGTAGAATGCGAGTAGTTAATTGTCACAGCAACAGAAGAGAGAATTTAAGAAATAGTAAAAGGAAACATGTTGGTATAAAAGTATGGTGGGTTTTTTTTCTTGCTTAAATGGTATGGGGTTGAATAACATGACTTTAGACTAAAAGTATTCTGTGCTCTGTTTGGAAATTATTATTTAAAAGGCCCTCCTATATAGCAGTGTATGCTGAACAATCTCCTCACAGGTGAAGAACAGAAATAGGTTTCTTTTTTTTTTTTTTTAATAATCGAATTTCTGCCACTAAGAGAGAAAGCGGTTACTGGGTGTGAGAAAGCAAGAAACTGAAAGAGATTTCCACAAGCGAGAAATGCGAGAAAAGAAACTCTTAGCATAGAACTTACGGTTACATCTATGCCATTTCAAGTACAATTTAGGACTAATCAAAGTCATTTGGGGACTAAGCAAGTTCATAATGAAATAGCCAAGTTCAAAATGGAATAATAGTCAAATTCAAAATGGAATAGTCAAATTATTTAAATTGGGACACAGCAAATTCCAAATGGGATAGTCAAATTCAAAATGGGACATAGCAACTTAAAAATGAAATAGTCAAATTTAAATTGGGTCAGCAAATTAAAAATGGAATAGTCAAATTTAATTTAGGAGATAACAAATTCCAAATGGAATAGTCGAATTTAAATTGGGACATAGCAAATTCAAAATGGAATAGTCAACTTTATATTGGGAAATAGAAAATTCAAAATGGATTAGGCAAATTCAATTTGGGACTGAGCAATTATTTTGCTAAATACATTAAAATTAAGTATTTTCATGATTATATAATAATGTTCAACTAAACTTTACTATTGAAAAGTTTTATCTTCTAGGAGCAATCAATAAATCAAGAAAATACATGAAAGTTGCATGTTTTTTGGATGCAACTTTCAACTTTTAGCTATCTTTTTTCAAGTTCGGTCATGATATATACATTCAGTATTTCATTGCTGATTTTTCTTACGACTTTCGAGATTTGCCCTTTTGTCCACCAAAAAATTTCATTTTGAATACCTCCCTATTATTCTCTCTTTTTTAACACTATATTCAGTCTAATCCATAACTTTCTTTCTTTTTCTCTTCTCCCTAATTGTCTTACCAATGAAAGTGCCAGAAACTTTAACTTTAACACAGATTTATCCATTCAAGAATAGCCTCTTGTAAGGAATTGATAGTAAAATCTACGCAACGCTACGCTTCGATTTTTAATTATCTGATTTATCGCTCAGTTGATTTTTTTTTATTCATGATATTTGTTTATTGAAACGCGCAGATAAGTTTGAAACATTTTTCTATAATGAATCTGCTTAGTCCCAAATTCAAACTTGCTACCATCATTTTCAATTTGCTACATCCCATTCTGAACTTGGCTATTTCATTTGGAATTTGCTACGTCCCATTTTGAACTTGGCTATTTCATTTTGAATTTGCTACGTCACATTCTGAACTTGTCTATTTCATTTTCAATTTGCTACGTCACATTCTGAACTTGCCGTTTCATTTTGAATTTGCTACGTCCCATTCTGAACTTGGCTATTTCATTTGGAATTTGCTACGTCCCATTTTGAATTTGGCCATTTCATTTTGAATTTGCTACATCCAATTCTGAACTTGGCTATTTCATTTGGAATTTGCTACGTCCCATTTTGAACTTGGCTATTTCATTTGGAATTTGCTACGTCCCATTCTGAACTTGGCTATTTCATTTGGAATTTGCTACGTCCCATTCTGAATTTGGCCATTTCATTTTGAATTTGCTACATCCAATTCTGAACTTGGCTATTTCATTTGGAATTTGCTACGTTCCATTCTGAACTTGGCTATTTCATTTTGAATTTGCTACGTCACATTCTGAACTTGTCTATTTCATTTTCAATTTGCTACGTCACATTCTGAACTTGCCATTTCATTTTGAATTTGCTACGTCCCATTCTGAACTTGGCTATTTCATTTTGAATTTGCTACGTCCCATTCTGAACTTGGCTATTTCATTTGGAATTTGCTACGTCCCATTCTGAACTTGGCTATTTCATTTTCAATTTGCTACATCCCATTTTGAACTTCGCTATTTCATTTTGAATTTGCTACATCCCATTCTGAACTTGGCTATGTCATTTTGAATTTGCTACGTAAGATAGATTCAGAAGAAAAAAAAATTGTTTATCTGCAGACCTAGCAATGGATTCAATATAGTCTTTCCACTTCATGTCAGCCGAGAATTTTAGCCCAAGAAGACTGAACGAGTCAGTGACAGCCATACTGATAGAAGACAGAAAGGAGTCTCGCATATGATTAATAGAGAGAAGTTTTCTTTTGGCGGCGTTAAAATTAACAAGCTATCTTTTGCCCCAGTTAACAACAGACTGAAGATTATCCGCCAGTTTGACCATATCGATCTGATCAGATTTACTATCGGGACAGGTGTAAATGGTTTTGTCATCAACATGGACACCAAGTTGAGAGATGATGCCATCAGCAATGTCATGGAAGAAAATTAAGCACAAAGTAGGCCCAAGAATAGAGCCCTGGGGAACATCGATATATGAAAAGATCTAGAATAGTGATCGTTCATGAGAACTTTTATTTGTGAGGACTGGAACGCTATATTAATAGATACTATAGCGTGATCAGTTACCGAGAGGACGGTATTGTGAGGCTCGACAAGTGCTAGGAGAGAAGGCAAGGAACAAATCAAATAAGGAAGCATGTTGGATTTATTAGGGAAACGAGGTGGCTATTTGATAAGGGATTGAGCAACGGAAAAATTGAAAGTCTGAATAGCGGTTCTACAGAAGGGTGCTGGAAATACTATGAACTGAACATGTTGGCAATGACGAAGTTTTAGAGAAGATGGAGAAAAGGAAGAAGGGGGCACAGAAGAAGAAGAAGAAGAAGAAGAAGAAGAAGAAGAAGAAGAAGAAGAAGAAGAAGAAACATAAAGAAGGAAGGTGTATGACATTGTGTCTTATAGAAAGAAAATGAGTAACTACCGACAACGAGGTTCAAGCATGACACTCCCGACTTATGAATATGTTTTCCGCTAGGTGTATAAATAGCGGTTTCAGGCTACTGACTGGGGTGATTATTAAGTGGAACTATCCAGTCGAATTAGTGTGAATTATTGTGCGTCGAAGATTTGGGTTTTGATTTAGCATTTACCGGACATTAAGTCGAGCCACGTTACAAACAAATAATTCAATGAAATGGTTAATTATCTTTGGATGAGTTTGACTACTTTGTTCTTTTTAAGTATTTATTTGCGGTTTTAATTAAATACTTATTTTAACGTTGAAGTCTTTAGTCATACTTAATCATTAACGGCTACCGTACGTCACAAAACATCGTTAATCTAAAGAAGAAGAAAGAGCCGGAAAAAGAAGGAAAAGAAGAAAAAGAAGACGACGAAATGAAATAAGAATGGACTTGAACTAGGAAAGAGTATTACACTTAAATAAGAAGGAGGAGGAGGAGAAGAAAGGAAGGAACAAGAGAAGACAGGAAGTAGGAGGTGTATCAAAGATTAACACTTTTCACAAAAGCATTTGTGTGAAAGTGAATACAACATCACTGAATATTCGAAATTAGCATTTGGTTCGCTGCTATCACCTTCATGACCCATGACCGCTATGCCACGTGGGCATCACACTTGTAGATCTGGTTAATAGTTGCTCTGGCATTATGCGGCACACTTTCAACTAGAAGGCGTGGTAAGGCCGCACGTATTGACCACTGAGAACAGAGGGTGGTATGTCAGGGTTTGTTTTTAATCATTTCGCCTGAAGCAAGACGATAAAGCCACTGAAGCACAAGGGGTTACCGAAAGTGAAAGAATCCGAGAAAAATCAAGAGAGGACAATAAAAGAACAGGTATTAAGTAGATAGAAGATAACGATTGACATAACATTTAATTTTTTTTTATCAAAATTGACTAAAAAGTAAGAAGCTGGAAGAGAGTTCCATAATGCTGATACCAGTGCTTCCTGGAAAGCTCCTCTATGAAACACTAGGGTAAGAGATGATGAGGATAACATCAATCAGCTTGGTGACGAACCTTTTACTTGTATTATATATATATATATATATATATATATATAATTGTTATGGACCGGTTCTTTGTAGCACAGTGATAGTCCAAGGAAGAACCAATAAAGAACTCGAACACAGGTATGGAATAACACATATTACAAACAAGAGTATATACAAAGAAGTAGAAGTGTTAGTATGAACAATCAGCTTTAGTAGACAGAACAATATAGTCTCGACCATATCTCTATTCCAATGTCTTGCAGTAATTGTCTGAACGCGACTCTGTTTCGGGCTGCCTCTGACTCGGCTCTTGACTCGACTTGAACTACTGACTCTCTTGAACTACTGACGATATTCAGTCACCTCCCCACGAGGGCGTCATGTGGCACTTTTTAACGTGGGATATCCGAGCCCGTGGGATTTCCAAGCTCGTGGGATCTCCGAGCCCGTGGGCCCGGCCAAAATATGCCCATTGGACCCGTGTAAACGGGTTCAGGGTCGGTTTTTACCTCCCCGGAGGAGACTCCGCCCTTCGGCGTAGCCTCCTTCGGGTTCCTCCCGCCCGTAGGAAGAGAGTTCAAACCGAGCAGTCGGTTCAAAAGTGAACGACTGGCAATATTTAGTCACCCCCCCACGAGTGTGTCATGTGGCACAAGGCCTTTTTAACGTGGGCATTCCCGAGCCATTAGGCTCGGCCAAAAAATAGCCCATTTGAACCCGTATAAACGGTTTCAGGGCCGGTTTTACCTCCCCGAAGGAGACTCCGCCCTTCGGCGTAGCCTCCTTCGGTTTCCTCTCCGTCCGTAGACAGAGAGTTGAACCGAACAGTCGCTCAGAAAGTGAGCGACTGGCGATATTCAGTCACCCCCCCTCACGAGTGTGTCATGTGGCACAAGGCCTTTTTAACGTGGGCATTCCCGAGCCATTAGGCTCAGCCAAAAAATAGCCCATATGAACCCGTATAAACGGGTTCTGGGCCGGTTTTACCTCCCCGAAGGAGACTCCGCCCTTCGGCCTAGCCTCCTTCGGCGTAGCCTCCTTCGGGTTCCTCCCGCCCGTAGGAAGAGAGTTCAAACCGAGCAGTCTGTTCAAAATTGAATGACATCCAATATTCAGTCCCCCACCCCACTGGGGCAACATGTGACACAAGGTCGGTTTTTATTGTGGGTATTCCCGAGCCCGTGGGCTCGGCCCAAAAATATGCCCGTTTGAACCCGTATAAACGAGTTCAGGGCCGGTTTTACCTCCCCGAAGGAGACTCCGCCCTTCGGTGTAGCCTCCTTCGGGTTCCTCTCCGTCTGTAGACAGAGAGTTGAACCGAACAGTAGCTCAGAAAGTGAGCGACTGGCGATATTCAGTCAACGAGGGTGTCATGTGGCACAAGGCCTTTTTAACGTGGGCATTCCCGAGCCATTAGGCTCGGCCAAAAAATAGCCCATTTGAACCCGTATAAACGGGGTCAGGGCCGGTTTTCCCTCCCCGAAGGAGACTTTGCCCTTCGGCGTAGCCTCCTTCGGGTTCCTCTCGCCCGTAGGAAGAGAGTTCAAACCGAACAGTCGCTCAGAAAGTGAGCTGGACTGGCTCCTTGCCTACTCCTGAGGCGCAGTATTTATTAAGTATGGAATAATCCATTATTATTATTATGGGTAAGATCCCATAACAAAATATATATATATATATATATATATATATATATATATATATATATATATATATATATATTATATAATTATATATTCGAGGATACCCGTCTTCTAGGGTGGCTAGCTGATCCCTATTGCTTTTTGGTTGTTCAACTCCCATAGAGCCCACCTGTGCTTTATACAGCAACTCTGCTGAGCAGACCTTAGTTACAGTTTCTGGGAAAGAGCGTGTTATTTAGCGTGATCAACAATTTGAACAAGGCCATACGCTCAAGCCCTCGGCCACGATGACTTTTGACTTCGTGCTAGCACAGCTATCGACGACCCTCAGGTGTTCCGTGTACCCAATTTCACTCAGAGGATATGGTTTTCAGGAACTTTCCAATCAACTCCGATAACATTGGTGAGATTCGAACTTGGGTCTCATGGTCAGAATGCGAACTATAAAGATAAAACTACATTGGTATTTTGATATAGTTGATCTTAGTAATAAAAAATGTTAAAACTGTTCCACAAAAAAGAGCTCAATGTCTTTATTATTAAAGAGAAACTAATTAATAAACAATAAACTCCAAAACAAACTCATATTTCGGCAGATGAAGATATCGGTCGTCTGTCTTATTAACCCCGGTGTGCACTGAGTTCGTGTCAATCCTCACCGGGGTTGATAAGACAGGCGACGAATATCTTCATATGAGGTGATTTTGGATTTTATTGTTTATTATATATATATATATATATATATACATGCATACATATATATATATATATGTGTGTATATATATATATATATATATATATATATATATATATATATATATATATATATATATATATATATATATATATATATATATATATATATATATATATATATATATATATATATATATATATATATATATATATATATATATATATATATATATATATATATATATATATATATATACATATATATATATATATATATATATATATATATATATATATATATATATATATATATATATATATATATATATATATTAATATATATATATATATATATATATATATATATATATTAAGTATTTCACCCCAAGCAAGGCAGTAAAGCCACTAAGGCACAAACGGTTAGTGAGTGTGAAAGAATAAGAAAAAAGAGAAAAATAAAACGAAGAGGAATCAAGAAGACAGTATATAACGATTGGCATTGCGTTTGAATTTTTGAAATTCAACGTTGGATGGAAATAAAGGAACCGGAAGAAAGTTCTAAAAGCGAGAAATGTGAGAAAAGAAACTTTTGGTATAGAACTTATGATTATATTTGGTAATTTCAACTATAAAACCATGAGACCTTGCTATCAATCTAGTAGTGAACTTAAGGTTAGGTTAGATATCAGGTTAGGTCTAAAAACATATCAAGTTATTTTTTTCGATGTTGTCAAGAATCTCTAGATACACAGCAGAAGATCAGACTTGATGAAGCAGCAATATTCAATCTATGGAAAAATGGTAGATTTATAAAGGTTGAAGATAGATTCTGCGAAACAACTCTCCCAGCAGCAGCAGACCGAGCAATTTTTTTTTTCAACACAGCAGATTATCTTCTATCTGGAATTTGGTCAAGCAGTCAAAAATGCAGGAATTATTCCCCTAAACTTTGGTTTCCTCCGTTACTTTGCCCTTTTCAACGACGACATCTTACATTGTGAATATTTTTCCCCAGTGGGAGCCAAGAGAGGAAGTCGATAAATTTTCGACACTATCACTGTCCAGAATCTTTGGCAGCATAAAAGTATCTTGAGTTGGTATTCATTCGTAGGAAAAAAAGGTGAAAATCATAACCCCAATATCTGCGAACACATAAGTGCATACAAGCACGTAGAGATAGGTATTTGAAAATGCCCATAAAATCCACATAAATAAATGCGAATGTCAGTGTGTCACACTTTTTCAACTTTACTCCTAGAGGCCGTATCACGACATATGATATCATTTTGTAAACAGACCGACGCCCCGAGCAAATTAAAACCATTCACGGACGGTTCTGGAGCTGCAATCCTGAAATACTGGATTCGCAAGTTTTCATTACTGCCATTGTTTTCGGGGATGTTTTTTGGTGATTTTTTGAGACGAAATTTTTGAACGATAACAATTTTTATAACTTCGATATAAATTTGGGAATAATCGAGATTAATTGTGAAATCTAGCGAAAGTCACCCATGAAATAAAAATAATTGTTTGTACGGAAAATAAGGACCTACAAACATCAAATTGTCTTTAAATTAAGTGGCCGAAGAAGAATTATCGTTGAACTTTTAAAAAGGATGCTTAAATATTAATGCAGTACTTAAATGCAGCAATCAATTTAGAGTTCTTCTTTGGTTTATTGTTGTCTATCGCATACGGAAGCAGTATGCCTCGCAAAAAGAAAATTCTGCCAACAGTGGATCAGATTGCAATCAAAAGCGCCAAGTCTGCACTGAATAAAAGAAAGTCCTGTGAAAAATAAAACCCAGATAAAACGGCAGCCAGGAGAGTTTCTGTGGCTGAGAATATGCAGAGACTTAGGGAATCTCAAACTCTTAAACAAGCCTAATGCCCAATGAAGAACCCTCTGCAGGAGCTAGCTTACTTGCCGCCCGATATGGCAGCTTTTAAGCTATTCCTGTGTTACTTTAAAACCATCTATAACAATTCTACACCTAACATCACTTCTAGGATAGGTATATTTTCATATTTGAAATACAGCTTTTCTATTTCGATCTGAATTTCATTATTTATATTCGGACTATTATCCTCATCTTTGTTATCACAACGTTTCGGACGTTGTGCTCTCCAGGTTTGCTCAGGTGCATATCAATCTGGGTAACCTACAGGCAATTATGAACCGACCTCTTTATTTAATCTACGAGGATAGGCCATTCTCATTCCACTGCCCATGTGTAGAGATATCATATCTAGTCCTTATTTTTAGTACTGTTCACGCATTGCGCTGAGTCTACTGAGTCCAATTACACGCTGCTGGGTCCAGGTATGGAACACACAATCACTATGCCAATACGGGACAATGGCCTAGTGGATTAAAGCGTTGGTTCGTGAATTTCTGTCGAAACGTTGTGATAACAACAATAAAGATAAAGACAATAATCCGAATATACAGGTTGCAATGGGTAAATTGTCGTCATTTTATATTTTTAATTTTGCGCATGCGCCTTGTTTGTTTGTGATTTTGTCAACTGCACAGTAACTTAGGGTCAGTTGGGTATCGTCTGGGAGAAACAAAGTGAACCAATGAGGAAATTTGGAAACGGCATGCTGTACTGCTGGACATTAGCATTGGAAGCTCCAATACGAACATTTCAGAATGTTTGGGTGTCAATTTGAGGACAGTGCAGAGGATTCGGAAAGATTTAGATGATATATCTAGTCAACATCAAGGTATTTGGAGTGATCATTAGTGATGACGACGTTATGCCTCCATTCATCTTCCCATAGGGCCTCAGACTCAACGTAGAGACCAATGTCAAGTGCCTTAAGAAAGTAGTGCAGCCCTGGGTCAAGAGGGTGGTTGTTGGAAGATCCTATCTCTGGCAACAGGACTCGATACTATGCCACACAAAACAGGATAACCCAGCCATAGCTGTCAAACAATTTCTGCGACCACATAACCCCTTAAATTTGAACACCTAACTCCCCACATTTCAAACTTCTTGATTATTATCGAATTCCCCCCAATAAGAGAGAAGGCGGTTAGTAGGTGCGAGAAAGCAAAAAACCGAAAGAGATTTCCACAAGCGAGAAATGTGAGGAAAGAAACGCTTAGCATAGAACTTACGGTTACATCTCTGTCATTTCAAGTACAATTTAGGACTAATCAAAGTCATTTTGGGACTAAGCAAGTTCATAATGAAATAGCCAAGTTCAGAGTGGAATAGTCAAAGTTGAGAAATTTATATGCAATATAATTCCTCCTATATAGCAGAGAATTCCGATGAAGAAGAGACTTTAGGCAAAAGAAATATGGTTCTACAGAAGGATGCTGAGAATCCAATGTACTTCACATGTTAGTAACGAGAAATATTTAAAGAAAATGGAAACAAACAGGACACTGGTACTTAGAATCAGAAAGTTTAAATTTCTAGGACACATAGTGAGGAAAGATGGCTTGGAGAATCTGACACGTGCAGAACATACTGAAGGCAAGAGGAACAAAGCACTGAGTAACCTACTGAATGAAGTTGTGGAAATGGCTGGTAGAACAGAGATTAGAAAAGATAGCAAAAAGACAAAACTTACTAAAAGCTTTTTTTTAATATCATTTCGCTCCAACAAAGACGATAAAGCTATTAAGATGCAAGGAGGTTACTTAGTGTGAAAGAATATAAGAAAAAGAAAATCATTAGTAAAGATAGAGAGAGCTTTCAAAGAAAAGGAGTTAAGAAGACAGAAGATAACAATTGACATTGTATTTAAATTTTGGAAGATCAAATTTGACTGGAAAAAGGGGCTTGACGAATTTGACAGCCATATAATATATTGAAGTCAAGAGGAAAATCGCAAATAACTCAAAGACTTAAAATGGCTAACATAGCAGGTACGGGGAGGGTTAATAAGATAGTAAACGTTGCTTAGAACCGCAGGGGACAAAAATATGGAAAGACATAATCGTACGTGTCTTGAAGGGACATCGGATATAAATGAAACAGAACGGTTCTTAAAAATGGAAGGATGAAGCGAATTTTTTTAAAATCAATTTTTCCCCAATCAAGGCAAAAAAAGCAACAGGGTGTTACTGAGTGTGAAAGAATATAAGAAAAAGTTAAAAAAAAATAAGGCTTGAAAACAATAAAAGAATATAATGAATGACATTTTTGAAGATCAAGTTTAATTGAAAATCCTCACGCCGGAAGAGAGTTCCACATGCGATATGTGCCAGAAAAGAAACTGTTAGCATAGAACTTGCGGCTACATTTAGCAATTTCAACTGTAAAATGATGAGACCGAGCTTCCGATCAAAGACTGTGTTTAAGTTCGTACAATCGAAGCACTTGAGAGAAAAGCTCATCAGAACAGTTAACATGTAAATATTTATAGAAAAGGCAGAGGGAAGCTACGTTACAACAGTGGGAAAGTGACTGAAGCCGGAATGCCAGGTCAGGGCCGATAACATTGCAGAATACTCTTTGAATATTATCAAGAATCTCTAAATACATAGTAGAAATACCAAATCAGACGTGGCAGCAATATTCAATGCATAGTCCTCTAAATATGCACAACAAAGAGAACAAACATTACCATCAGGAGACTTACGAATAGATTCAATATAATCTTTCCATTTCCTGTCAGTGGAAAACGCTAGCCTGAGAAGGCGCAATGGATCACTCTTCTGGAGGTTAGCATCAGCCATATTGGTGAAGACAAAAACGGTTCTCTGGGACGATTAAAACAGAACATTTCTTGTGCCAGTTAACAACAGACAAGTACAAAGGACGGGGAATTGTAGAGAGCCATGATCGACCACGTCCTGAAGGGACACGGCACATAGAACACGACGACAATCATACTGCCGTGCGCTTACATATTAATTCAAGATGAAGTCACATTTTCATACATAAGTTTACGCACCGACACTGAAAAACAAAATGACATTGACGAATGATGCCAAAATTTAGTTCGTAGAAAAAGTAGGTTTGAATTTTTAAAAATAAAGTCAGCCACTCCGTGCGTCGAAGAGACTTGAAATTTAATTTTGATTTTATATTGATTTTGACTACCGTCAAGCAAAACTTTAGAGATAAGTCGAATGGCTGCTACGATGAAAAACATGTAAAGTATTAGATTACATTAACCAAAATTTGGTGGTGCAGCCTAAACGCCATTTGTCATGAATATGAACTTCATCCTAACACCTATATTCTAGCTGTATTTGCAGAAATATTTTTTATTCGTAATAGAGAAACGTGCTTCCCATAAACGAAACATAATGATACTAGCCGTTTCCTTATAAGGAAACATTCGGCATTCACCGGCCGAGAAAACGGTGCTATTTTCTGTTGAAATATATTAAATCTTTCTCTTAAAAGAGTCTTTCAGGAAAATAAGTTTCTTCAATTCAGTAAGTGTTGTCGCTCTTTCCAGTATTGATGGGGCTTTTGTTTGAAGTTTATAGATTATATCATTGTTTTCTGTTTAAGTTACACGTGCTATCCATTTTAGTTGTTACTGGTGTTGAAAGACCCCATGTGATGTGGTTTCTGTTATTCGGTACAACCTTTATTTTTCATTCTATAGCCTCAGTTCGCAAAATTTGAAAAAAATAATGTAACCATTTAAGACCTACCGACTTCATCCGCTCGAAGCCATTTAAAAACCATTGATCCGTAAAAGTTATTTTATACAGGTGACATTGTAAATATTTGGCACTATGCATCTGTTTAGTCAGTCTCGATCGTTTTTTTTTTAAATAACATGTCTCGCGGTTTTAGGTTAATGTTTTGGTTTTGTAACAGCCTATTGTTTTAAATGTCCTTATCTCTTATACTAAATCCGTTATACTGAACCATACACCGAGGTACTTAAAGTGTTTAGTATTTACTAATTAGCGTAATTCCACATAAATAATACGCATTTTTTTCTAAAAAATAATAAGCAAAATTAGGGGTGCGTATTATGCACAGGTACAAAAAAACTTTAAAAACTTGCCGTTTAATAGGTCGATTTCAGTTGCGAAATGACTATTCACCATAAACATACGACAATTTGACACTAACATTCGGCGATTGCGACACAATAAGGATGTCAAATACAATCATATGTACCTAACAATACTCACAAATATAAAATAAAATAAGAATTATCATAAAACTAAATTAGAATAATATTATTCTATGTTTAAAACCATTACTTTTTTTAATAAGTGTGGTAAACTCTGGCCGTAATGAAATTGGAGAGGTACAATTTATAGGGTTTGATTACCAAAAAAGGGGTGCGTATTATGCTTGAGTAGAAGTATTTTCTGATAATTCCAGTACAAATTTAGGGATCCGTATTATGGATGAAGGCGTATTATACATGGAGAATTACGGTACAAAATCAGTTTATTTTTACGATGGATTCGGGGTAGGTGACCTCACTAGTTTTATTCCAATTCCAGATCATATTAAACTTGAGTCCAATTAAAAGATGAGAAAATGTGCCTAGGAACAAATGAAAGAGTAATTAACTGCTATGTAATATTTAATATGGCATTGGTTCCCGAACAATTTATTCTCAGGTGAAAACAAAAGACTAAACACGACGTGAATGTAGTTCTACTGAAGAATACTAAAAATACCATAGATATTGCTTGTGAATATCGAGAGTTTTAAGGAAAATAGACACTGCAAGCAAGCTCATACTTGCAATTAGTTTCTGGAAGTCATAATGAGAAAAGAAGGCTTGGAGAATCTAACACTCACAAGGCAATAATAGAAACAGAGAGAAAGAATGAGTAATGAGCTTGAATGAATGACCTGAATGGAAGGAAAATGGACAGACGTTACTTATATCATCCATAATACTGACCCTCCCTATAGGAAGTTGTAGAGAACTGTGATCACCGAATTTCTGAAGAGACCTGGCACTGGAAAGAAGAAGAAGGAGAATCGTCCCATTCTTAGTAAGTTTTATTTACATATTGAAAAATATCGCTTAAAAATGGTGCCAGAAATGAAAGCACACCAGAAGAGATCCAGATATTTCGCATGCCTTGGAGTCAGCCCACTCTCCGATTGACCATGTCTTCAGGTGGGTAGGCGTACTCATCATGCCTGGTCAATTGCGGACTGCTGAGGCTATTTTAACCCATAATTGTAGGTTTTGAATTCAGAGTTGTCCTTAAACCAGGACCGGTTGCCGCCCAATGAAACCAGTTTGCGATAGGTATGGGAAGAAGAGATGGATTCATATGTTTTCCAAGAGCATTTACACGTACTCGACTAAAATTTGAACTCGGCTCTCCGATTCCTCAATCTGAGCCGCTATCCATTGCTCCACTATGCTGCTTTTTGGCGTGTGTATGTATGTATGTGTGTGTGTGTGGAGGAGGAGGCAAGTTAATTACACTGAGTTTAGGAAAATATGCAATGTGTAAATAATTTCATTTATTTTACATGACAGTGAAGAATGCAAATCTATCTAATAGATGGCCTTCATGTTAGCACAGTGAGATAACTTTTTGCTTTTTAGGAATTGATTAAGACACTTAAAGTATCTGCGATGAATTTAAATGAGACTTTTTGCATTTGAAAGGAACAAACAAGAAAAGTATATTTTTCTAACAGTCAGTGTGATTACCGCGGCCATAAAAAAAAGATACAGAAAATGAAAAAAAATAAAGAAGAAATGAAATGAATATAAATCATTTTGTCTTCAGTTTGTTTACTAGAATGTAACTTTAAAGTTTATTCAAATATCTATCTATCTATCTATCTATCTATCTATCTATCTATCGCAGTGTAATCATATCTATCTATCTATCTATCTATCTATCTATCTATCTATCTATCTATCTATCTCAGTGTAATCATATCTATCTATCTATCTATCTATCTATCTATCTATCTATCTATCTATCTATCTATTGCGGCAGAATTTATGCAAATATTCTAATCTTTTTATTTTGATGTACATACGATTTTCAACTAAATTTTCGGTGACATTACATATGCAGCCCTAAAAAAATAAATTGCATTAAGCTGCATTTTCTGTCATGAAATTGAAAAATACCTTTGACAAGAAGCAAAATAAACAAAAAAAGAAAACCTTATTTATATAAATAAATGAGAATGTCAGTGTTTCAGTGAGTTAAACTTTTCCAACTTTTCTCCTAGAGTTCGTAGCCTAACATCCTATTTTGCAATCAGGCCAACTTCGTAAGCAAATTAAAAACATTTCGGCCCGGATCTGAACCCTCAAGAATGAAATTCTGGATTCCCAATTTTCATTTCCTGTGATTATTTTCGGCGACTTTTTACGTGATTTTTTGCGTCGAATTGTTTTTTGTACGATAACAATTTTTATAACTTGCAAATAAATTTGGGAATAATCGAAATTAATTGCGAAAGTCAGCCATGAAATAAAAATAATTCTTTGTACGGAAAGTAAGGACCTGCGTACATCAAATTGTCTTTAAATTAAATGGCGGCAGAACAATTATCGTTGAAATATTAAAAGGTAAGTTTGAATATTAATGCAATATATAAATGCAGTAGTATGCCTCGCAAAAAGAAATCTCGGCCAACAGAAGACCAGATTGCAATCAAAAAAGCGAAGACTGTAGCGAGGAAATTAGAGACCTGTGTAAATGAAAACTCAGAATAAACGGCAGCCAGGAGAGCTTCCAATGCTGAGAATACGCAAAAACCTAGAGACTCTCAAACTTATGAACAATACTTACAAATATAAAATAAAATAAGAATTATCATAAAACTAAATTAGAATAATATTATTCTATGTTTAAAACCATTACTTTTTTTAATAAGTGTGGTAAACGCTGGCCGTAATGAAATTGGAGAGTTACAATTTATAGGGTTTGATTACCAAAAAAGGGGTGCATATTATGCTTGAGTAGAAGTATTTTCCGACACTTCCAGCACAAATTTAGGGATCCGTATTATGGATGAAGGCGTATTATACATGGAGAATTACGGTACACAATGAGCTGTTTTTTTTTTTTTTACGATGGATTCAGGGTAGGTGCCCTCACTAGTTTTATTCCAATTCCAGATCATATTAAACTTTCTGGAAAGGTTTATCTTGAGTCCAATTAAGAGAAGAGAAAATGTGTCTAGGAACAAATGAAAGAGTAATTAACTGCTACGTAATATTTAATATGGCATTGGTTTCTGAACAATTTATTCTCAGATGAAAACAAAAGACTAAACACGACGAGAATGTAGTTCTACCGAAGAATACTAAAAATATCATAGACATTGCATGTGAGTATCGAGAGTTTTCAGCACAAATTTAGGGATCCGTATTATGGATGAAGATCCCTCTTCAGAAGCAAGCTTAATTGCGACCCGATAGGTCAGCTTTGAAGATACTAATAAATGTATACAGGGTGCGATGGATAAATTGTCTGCTACATGACACAAAAATGAAAATAACACTTACATCTCATTTTAACAGATATATTTACCAAAATTATACATAGATATCTTGAAATACTAAAGAGTAAATGTATTCAATAAAATCGCCATTTGTTTCAACCACGGCCTCCAAACGACTTCGGAATCTCCTGCATCTCTTCTGGACGGTCTCCTTGTTTAAATTGGTGAATCCTGCCATAATCCTTGCCTTCAGTTCATCTTTGTTGTTAAAAAGAGTTTTGATGGTCTCAGCACACCACACATAATAATCAAAAAGGTTGCAGTCTGGGAAGTTAGGTGGTCAGATGTAAGGGGTGATATGGTTTCAGAAATTGTCTAACAGCCATGATTGGGTCCTCCTACTTGTTGACATGGTGCAGTGTCCTATTGCGAAACATAGGGTCTTCCAGCAGCCACCTCATGACCCAGAGCAGCACTACCTACTCAAGGCACTTGATGTAGACCTCTATGTCGAGCTTGAGGCCCTCTTGGAAGATGAATGGAAGCATAACATCGCCATCTCTAGTAATAACATTAAACACATTCGTAATCAACATTAGATTCATCCAACTCTTTCCAAATCCTCTGCACTGTCCTCAGATTGACACGGAATCTCTCAGGAGATTTCATATCTGAGCTTCCGGCGCGAATGCCAAACAGTACAATAAGCTGTGTCCAAATTTCTGAATTACGTCATGGTGTTCTTTTTCTCACAGACGGTGCCCAACTGATCCTACTATACTGTGCAGTCTATAAAATCAAAACAAACAACACGCATGCGCGAAATTAAAAGTATAAAATGGCAACAATTTACCTATCGCACCCTACACATACAGACACACACACACACACACGTAAACACTTCCACACATAAACACACACACACACACATATATATATATAATTTAGTAAAATTAAATAAAATGAATAAGAAATACTTATTCTAATAGAAACTAAATTCATGAAAATAATTTTCTTTTCTTAAGTTCCTGTTTGGTAAAGATATAAGAATAGTCTAGAAGTCATACTGGTAGCAAATCGCCTGCATACGGATAGAAAATGGATTCAATAAATATACAAAAATAGAAGGAGGCAGAAGACAAGGCGGGGTCTTCTTACCGGATTTATTCAATCTATACAGCGAGTCGATTCTGGGGGGAATTAAATCTCCTACCGGGATTCATTATTGGCGGCCACATATGATAGTGATCTTCCAATCTTAGCCACATATGATAGTGATTTTCTAAGTGTAGCTCATATATAGCACAAGGCCAAAAGCGTGAGGCACGCAGTGAGGATCGAACCCACTACTCAGTCGTAATTGTTCTAGCGAGTCAAGCTTGCTAACCATTACACCACCTCGAGGTGTCCAGCCACATATGATATGGAAAAGAAACAATCTTGATATTAGACACAGAAAGGAAACTACAAGGACTTCTACAGAAGATAGTGAAAGAAAGCGAGAAGAAAGGACTAAACCTCAATTGCAAGAAGACAGAATACATGGTTGTCAGTAACAACCCAACATACAAATTGCAATTTGGAGTTATCAAAATCAAACAAGCACAACAATTTAAATATCTGGGAAATGTTTTTATAGAGGACAGAGATATCGGCACTGATATCTGAAGGCGAATTGGGATATCCAAAGATGCCTTCCAAAAGCTAAGCAAAGTATTAAGAGACAGAGAAATTACGTTACAAACAAAGAATAGAGTACTGAACTGTTACGCAATATCAATCCTCCTGTTGTAAGTGAGTGTTTGACAATTTCCTCACAGGTGAAGAAGAGATTTGAAGCAACAGAAATAAGAAGGATGCTGAAAATAGCATGGATTTAACAAGTTTTAGAGAAATTGGGAACGAAATATATACCTAAACTTATCATCAAAAATAGACAGTTTGAATTTCTAGGGCGCAAAATGAAGAAAGTGGGTTTGGAAAATTTGATACTCACAAGACATATTGAAGGCAAGATGGGCGGAGGAAACAACCTATAAGCTATCAAGATGGCTGAACAAAGTTTAGGATAGATAACAAAAAGAAAAAAAAGAGCTACAAAGGACAGGAAATGGTGGAGAGCCATGATCACCAACGTCCTGAAAAGACACGCCACATAGACTAAGAATGTATTTTTTACCCTTATGTAATGTCATACATGCGGCATAGTTTGGTGATCTTAATTCTGTTCAAAGTTTTCGAGTCCGGCTGGTGAATGGTTTCTCTTCTAGCATAATGGTCATCTACACCTGAGCTACACCCGGTTTTCGGGAGGAGGGTTTCATTTCCTTCTGCTTCTTGAATCCCTCTACGAGGGAAATTGCTTTGAGTTTAAAATAATCCATTAAAATTATCAGAATCTCAAGACATGTTCCACTATTAAAAATTTGAAAGAGGAATATTTTAGTATTTTGGTTTTACACACACACACAGCACGCGCGCGCGCGCGCGCGTGTGTGTGTGTGTGAGGACAACTCTGAATTCAAAACCTGCGGGGGTCGTTTGGGGACCTTGTGGCACGTAGTGCACCAGGTCTCTGTATTCGGCCCTTCAAATAGTGTGGATGGTCCTGCACGAAGCCTTCACCACTATAATCAAATCTCATGTGCTGGTGTCGGGCTGTCAGTTTCCTAGGAACTAATCTGCTTGACCAGCATACGTCGAATACAACAGGAGAGTCGAGTATATATATATATATATATATATATATATATATATATATATATATATATATATGTATGTGTGTGTGTTTGTGTGTGTGTGTGTATAAAAGTGAACATTAAGGTCAACACCCAGCAACGACAATCTGTTTTATGCATCGATAGTCTGACGATTGCGTTTAAGCAGGAAACAGACTGTTACCGCCGGGTGTTGACTTTAATGTCCACTTTTATATTCACATACATATATCCCTGATATTGAGCACTTTAACTCATAAATATGGATTAGAATCCGACAGAATGATAGGAGAAGGAACATAAAAGGAAACATTTTTAAAACTTACATGTTTCGTTTTATTGTATTGTTGTGAACCTGTCTTGTCAAGCAACGTTCGTGTGTATAATTCATATGTGTATGTGTATCATAATTCTAGTTTGTCTATATGGGATTCGGATGATAATGTATATTCGTTTGTTTGTGTGTGTTTGTGTATGTGTCTGTGCGTGTGTGCTTTTGTCTGTGTGTGTTTAATAGGCATTTTTTTTATTGTTGTCCGCATTTTGACTTGGGGACGTTTTGTGTGAGGGTGAAAGAATTTAAGATACACCGGTTGTAGTTTGTTTAACCAATAAAAAACAAACATTTTCTTTAAAAATACCAAATAGACAAACACACACACACATGCGCGCACCCACGCGCGCAAAACCTATACACGTTCGAATATCGTATAAACAAACCACAACTATGATAGACATACATACATAAAGTATACGCACAAAAGTTACTTAATAAGATATAGAATTAAAAAAAAATTCTCCTCCATATTTCACGATTTATATATATATATATATATATATATATATATATATATATATATATATATATATATATATAAAGAAACTTTAAAATCAATTTAATTAATTTGTGAATGTCTTAAAGTCCTACATTTACTTTATTTTTGATTTTCAAATCAAAGTTTATATTTAAAAAATATTTTGGTATTTCCTCTTAATAATAACATAAACATTTTGACGATTCTACCTTATTAATTTTGGGGATTTTTTGTCAAGTATGCTCATCATTGTAGGTACCTATATATATATATATATATATATATATATATATATATATACATGGTGAACTCTCCCGTCGTATTCGACGTATGAGGGTCAAGCAGCTCAATTCCGAGGAACCGAAAGCCAGACACCAGAACATATAATTTGATTATAGTGGTGAAGGTTTTGTGCAGAACCAACCACAATTTTTGAAGGGTCCGAATACAGAGACCTAGTGCACTACGTGCCACAAGGGCCCCAAACAAACCTCCGTATGTTTTGAATTCAGAGTTGTCCTTCTTCCAGGGCTATAGAACACAGCCTGTCTTGCTATTTACACATAGCTGGAGGAAGAAGATGATGATGCTTACCTTTCCCAAGGGTATTAGCACGTACGTAAATGTAATGGCGTCCAACTGAAACAATGAAAAGTATAAACTCTGCATTAAGGGTTACCGGCAAGTTAAGATTTAGCTTCCAATAAAAAATCCTCATAGTTAACTCCTACTACATTCCACTTCCTCATGAATTTCATTCCACATCTATATATATATATATATATATATATATATATATATATATATATATATATATATAATTATTCATTCGATAATTATAACATAAATATGTTATAAAACCACTACAAAAATAGCCATTTTGTTTCAACACTTTGGTGTCTTATCAAGTGATGGTGTTGAATCTAGTATTTGTTGGTTATTGGAATTTATTCCGTATACACCAATCCTATACTTGGGTACATATATATATATATATATATATATATATATATATATATATATATATATATATATATATATATATATATAAGGCTTAAAACACTAATATTCCACGGTTATAATTTATTACATTGGAATCGTATTGACGATCCAATTCATCATACTTACAAATTCAAAAAGAAATCGGAAAATATAACTCTGGGTATATAAAAAAATCTTTAAAACTCCCTAAAATTGTTGGTGATTATAGACCTGGCTACATATATGGCACTATAAAAACACATAAACCTAACTATCCTCTCCGTCCTATCATATCGCAAATTCCAACTCCTGTATATCATCTAACAAAATACATCAACCAACTTATTACTCCCTATCTTCCTAGTAAATATAGTGTTAAGTCAACATTAGAAGTAATCCAAATCCTAAAAAGTGAAAAACCTGACAATGAAATCATGGCTTCACTTGATGTGGAAAACTTATTTACCAATGTTAGTGAAACTATTGACATAATCATAAGAAATATATACAGTAACTCATCTTTACCCCCACTTAAAATTAATCCTAATATATTAAGAAAACTACTATTAACTTGTACTACTGAAGTCCCTTTCTTTGATAATAATAACAATATATATATACAACGTGATGGTGTCTCCATGGGTTCAGTATTGGGTCCGACATTTAGCAATTTCTACATGTCGAACCTAGAAAAATAAGTTATTTACAGATTTTAAAAACCATCAATCTACCTAAGATACGTTGATGATATTCTTATGTTAGTTAAAAATACAGATGAAATAATTCAACTTCAAAAACGGTTCCAAAATAATTCTGTCCTTAAATTCACATATGAACTTAATACTAATAATAAAATCCCTTCCTTGACATATTAATAAACACAAATAATAACAAATTTACTATTTCGCCATACAAAAAACCTACAAGCATAAATTCATGTACACTTAACTACAAGAGCGAATGCCCATATTACTACAAAATAGCAATTATAAAAGAATCTAATACATCGTGCAGAAACTAATTCATCCACCAAACAGATTTTTTACAGTGAACTAAAGAATATAAAACAGACACTTATTAATAATAGCTTTCCAAACTATATAGTTGATGAACAAATAAGAATCTCTACAAATATTCTTAAATGTCTATAATTTCAATAATTGGTAACAGAAGCCATTAGTTATACCAACGGCTTTCCTTATTTCATTCTCCAATTCACTCTTGTGTAGTCATGTGTGACGTCATGAGATACGGTGCGATTTTCGCTTCTAGCGTCTTATATGCGCGTGTTCATCGTTGCTTAGTGATCCACTATGTAAACAAAACAATGACAGACTATATCATCACTGTCGTGTCCGTATATTGTTTGATATGTTTGTATTTACATCTTTGATAATGGCTTGAGTAAGCCGAAAGCTTAGATTTTATTAAAAAATAATGGATAAATATTGTGAATTTCTTTTTTCGGTTAATGATAATGTTATAAAACTTATCAGAAGATACGAAAAAATTTTACATAAAATAAATAGACAACACTTGTCTATATTATTTAATGAAACGTGTATAAATGAAAAATATATATATATATTATATTTATATATAATATATTATAAATACATTTTCCGATTTCTTGATTTCGTGATTACGATTCAATGTGTTTGAACCTTTTATATTATATTCTTGCTCTATCCTGGGCATTGAGTTGTACCTGCATTCTATCCTTTTATGTCGTTTTAAAAATTCGTTCATTTTTTATAATTTATTTAATATATATTTTAATTTATTACTGGTACTGATGAATCATTCGACAATACATTCTTTGTTTATAACCTCCTGCCAACAATCCATTAACTGTTCAATGCTTCGTCGATAGAAATTATTCGGTTTTTGAGACGAAAATTTCATCAAGCCATGTTTTAACATCCGCATCGTTGTTGAACGAAACTCTTCTCACTTTTTTTTTAAAGTGACCGAATAATTAATAATGTGAAGTGCCTTAATCAGTAGGTTATGGTCGGTGTAGCAGAACTCCCATCCCGAGCTTTTTAATTGCATGTCTAATTATGTTAGCAACATGGTGGGGGCGATAATTGTCCCGTTTAATAATCACACTGTATCGCTGGCCAGGTCATTTCGGCTGACTTACCGCTTCGATCCTGTTCATTCTTTTGACATACAGCTGAGCATTGTCCATTTGCTTATTCTGGACATTACGCATTGAGTGAAGATGACAGTTGACAGTAACATGAGAGCTTGCCATCTTCTGAGCCAATTCTCTCGTGGGTGTGGACGTGGTTCTCGTGCAGTCCTTCTTTAATCAGCGCATACATTTGGTTCAGATCAAACTGAACAGGTCGTCCAGAAGACGGAGAGTCTGTGAGTTCGAACTTTCCCTCCCTGAAACGAGAAAAAACATGTCTGTGCCATTCTGCCGGTAATTATGTCAACTCCGTACACGTTACAAATTTCTTTAAGAGAAGCTGGGCTGATCTCATCAAGAAAGTCAATTGAAAATTTTGTTGCTCTTTTCAAAAGGAATAACAATTTGATATCTAAATCCAGGATTAATTTACTCCTGTTGAAGGAACCCTTCTCTGATTGACCATGTCTTCAGGAGAGAAGCCGTACACACTACGCTTGGCTAAGTAAGGGTTGGTGAGACTATTTAACTTATAGTAGAAGTGGCTAGACTTTGGCTATGGAGAGTTCATCCGCCCTGTAACAGCTCTTGTCCATTTTGTGCTACTGGGGTTCCAATTAGACCCTTACCAGACAGGGTTTCGTGGTTGAGTCGATTTAGTCGCCGACCTCTTAACCACTCACGTCTTAAGTTCAGGGTTGTCCTTTTCCTACACTGCTTGTCACCCAAGGTTAAAGGACCCAGTCTGCCCGGCTATTTACCCATACCTAGTGAAAGGAATGATGGATTCATGACTTTCCCAAGGTTATTTGCGCCTAAGTGAATATAACAAACCCGACTGGAATTTGAACTCGGTTCCCCGAGGTACTATCGATTATTCCACCGTACCTCCTGATAATGACTTCATAACTGGCATCTAAATACATCTGTATTGGAAGCGAGAGTAGGAGAATGAGAAATTCAAAGAAAAGAAATTAACGTCATGGTGATTTAGGCTATGCTAAAATATTAAAGATGGTTCTGAACATATGAGGGCTGTTGTTATCATCCAGTATCCAGTGATAATCCAGTGATTATCCAGTGATAATCTAGTGATAATCCACAGCCATCCGGTAGGAAAGGGCAAATGCATGAAACTAAACATTTTTTTTTAACTTTAGATAACGGAGATTGAATTTGAAGATCCTAACCCCTCAGGCTAAGATGAAGAATTTGTCTCGTCCTCGGTATGACGATAAACTATATCCGGCAGCAAGACCTCTAATCGGGAGCCCTTGAGGAGTATGGAACCACCTCATAATTGCTGTTGTTCCTAGGTCTAGCCTGACTCGGGGTGCTAGCACCTGTTAGGGTCTCAGCTGTGGGCAAATAGTTAACCCCCAAAATGGGACCAAACATATTGAAAGTATAAAAATAGATTTTTTACCAGCAATATATTTTTAGAAAAAATATTACCAGCAATGCATTTGATACTCGACAAAAAAAAAACTCTTTACAAAAATACGTCAATGAAACATGATCATCAAATTGATTCCTTGCAAAGAATACATATTCTATTCATACGAACCTATCCGGCATTAAATAACCAATTGAGGTTGATAGGCTGTAAAATAAACTAAACTAAACCGAAGAACTTAAGTGAATGTAATGGATTCGGCTGGAATTCGTACTCAGCTCTCTGATTCCTCAATCCATGCCTGGCGTCCAACTGAAACAGTGAAAAGTAATAAAATTCTACATTAAGGGTTACCGACAAGTTAAGGCTTAGCTTCCAATAAGGATTGCTCTTACTTCATTCCCACAGGGGTTGAAAAGACAGACAAGTACTTTTGTCATCTGCCGAAAAGGATTTGTTTAATTATTATATATATATATATATATATATATATATATATATATTAATATCAGAAATTATTAGGAGGATTTGATAATTATAATTATGTAATTCATCGAGTCTGAAAGAAACCTCAACAAAATGCAAAAAGCACTGGACGACCATTTCGTCCTATATTTGTGACTCATCAGCAGCGCAGATACACTACCGAGAATTGAAACCCGAACAGCGAGGTTATCAAGCAAACGTCATACCAACTGTTCCAACGGGACTCGGTTAAGAAGTGATAGCAAATCAGACTCAATATTACCCAACTCGCTCACATATTCCGTGGTGGAACTCAACTGAGATTCTCTCTAACCATAAGACTGTGCCCCCCCCCCAGGAGCCACGACTACTATCACCAAGCCGCTTAAACTTGAGCATTAGAAGCCGGTTCAAGCAATGATATAAAAATGATAGAAATTATTAGGAGAATTTGATAATTATAATTAAGTAATTCATCGATAACCTAACTGTCCAGTCAAATCCATTATATTCACTTTCACTTAAGTTCTTCGCGTATGGCAACAGTATTCAATGCAAGGACGAATGGTAGATTTGAAAGATGGAATCAGACGAGAAAAAACCTTTTGGTGCGACACAGAAAACTGACTTTCCTTGCGTTAGATGAAGTTTTTGATTCAAAGTAGTTGTTCCACCTCTGGTCAGTGAAAAACGTGTGACCAAGAAGGCGCAGAGAGACGCTTTCATGGATGTGAGCATTGTTCTGATTAACTTTCCGCTCTGGTACCTAGACTTTATCAATTTAAGTGCAGTATTATATTGGTGGCAAGGTCTCACCATCTTACAGTTGAAATGGCAAAATATAAGTGTAAATTCTACTCAAACAGTTGCTTCTCTGGTACTTGTCGCTTGTGAAATACTCTTCTGGCTTCTTGATTTCCAGTCAACATTGATCTTCAAAAATTTAATTGCAATGTCAATCGTTATCTTTAGTTTTTTTTAAATTTTGTTCTTTTATTGTTCTTTCTCCTTAATAGTATATTTTTCTCATTATTTAATACTCAGTAACTCCTTACGTCTTAGTGGCTTTATTGCCATGCTTGGGATGATAGGATTAAAGAAATACTAAAGTTTAGTTTACTTACTAATTAACTTCTTACAATAATTCGTACTTGGTACGTTCTAAAGAAATGGCAGAAAAAGTTGAAAGAATTGCTGTGATTGGGTGTCGGCAGCGTGCATATCAAACTCTAGAAATCTTGGATTTGAAATAGATTTTCTTTGAAATTTTCCGAAGCCAAAGCTCATAGAAGCAAAGACGGCGAAAAAGACGAAGATGGGCAGTCAATCACTTCATTTACAGGAGTGTAACTGTCGGTTGCAAGCAGAAGAGAGTTCCAGAAAGGGTGCAGAAGCTATAGTAATACAAGAAGCAAGTATCACATGACGACTTGATAGTTAACCAAACTTTGGCAAGTGATTCCCATTCAAAGAATTGGCAGAAGCATATTCCGTTTGATGTTGATCTCCCCTTGGGCGCTCTCCTTCTTAGGAGTTACGAATCGATGAAGTCGCACTCTCACCTCTACTCTTACTTCTCCCACTCCGGACGAGCGCAGTTTCCTTTCATTGTTCGTCGCTTCCTTGATCTATTCATTCATTTATTCCTTTGTTTGTTATTTATTCATAAGAATTGTTTTGCTATTTCTATCGTATGCTATTTACTCTCGACTTTATGTTGAACGTAATTTAGTGCATATTCACACACACACACACACACACACACACACACACACACACACAGATACTAATATACACAGGTATAGTTATTTTGAAACTAGTTGAAATGTATCAAGAGGATTTTGAAGACATAGGATTATTCAGTCAGTTATGTCATTGGGGGGGGGGGAGGAAAGAGGATTCGTACATTTCCCAAGGGTATTATTAGCACAGAAGTGAATGTAATGGATCGACTGGAATTCGTCCTCGGTTCTCCGTTATCTCATTGCTCGACGCCATACGTTACACCACCCGCACACCCTCTCCAATGAAATGGGGGCAGTAGTAGCAGTAGAGTAGTTTTTCAATGAACAAACAGCCATTCAGTTATGTGCCATACGTGATACACGCTTAGGCGATCATGTATCTTTCGATACATGAAATGACGCGACAGATTTTTTTTCCCGCAGTAGGTTGCCATTTCATTCTACGGTAGACCAGTTGCCATCCAAGGCTATAGAACCCGTTCTGTCCTGCTGTTTACCTATAGCTGGGTGGCGGGGAGAAGAAGAGGATACATACCTTTCCCAAGGATATTAGCACGTAGGTGAATGTAATAGATCGACTGGAATTCGTCCTCGGTTCTCCGTTATCTCATTGCTCGACGCCATACGTTACACCACCCGCACATCCTGTCCAATGAATGAGAGAGTAAAGTAGTTTTTCAATGAACAAACTATCAGTCAGTTATGTGCCATGTGTGATACACGTTTAAGCGATCATGTATCTTTCAATACGTGACTGACGCGGCAGATTTTTTCCCGCAGTAGGTTGCAATTTCTTTCTGCGGTAGACCAATTGCCATCCAAGTCTATAGAACCCGGTCTGTCCTGCTATTTACCCTTAGCCCCTTAGCTGGAGAGAGAAGACGAAGATTCATACCTTACCCATTTCTATATGAAATAGCTTAGAACCTTCTTCTTTTATGTGTTGTGTCTCTTTAGGTTGTGGGCGGCCATGGCCCTCCTCAATGGTAATTTTCCAAGCGTAGATTAGATGTGGCACAAGTGCGAAAGTATGTCGGCATCCAATGAGGATCGAACTTACTATTCAGTCGTAATTGTGCTTGCAAGATAAGCTTATTAACCATTACACCACGTTGAGGTGATATACGTTGGAATTTCGAACCGAACCCTGTATATCGTCCACGGTGGTAGATTGTTTTAATTCCACGTGCCATGCCTTTT
This sequence comes from Acanthosepion pharaonis, assembly GCA_903632075.3. Classification (NCBI taxonomy): domain Eukaryota; kingdom Metazoa; phylum Mollusca; class Cephalopoda; order Sepiida; family Sepiidae; genus Acanthosepion; species Acanthosepion pharaonis. The sequence goes on from CAHIKZ030000802.1 coordinate 602,184, forward strand.
TCTGGATATCCCAGTTTCTGTTAATTGAACTTGGTAACTCAAATCTCCAAGTTTTTGTTCCCCCTGTTGTGGCCAGGTATTGAACTCACAATAACTTGAGTCAAGTCACTTGATTACATCACTTTATCCACTGGACCACATGTCAGTGAATTAATTTTGGGGGCTGATAAACCAAAATTCTCAGTAACCATTTTATACCAAAGATCATCTTACAATTTTTGTTATTGTTTTTCTTTTTTTTCTTTTTCTCAAATTCTGTATTACTGGTTTCCATTTTGTATTCATGTCTATGCTTGGCCGGCTTAGGAGATTTTTGTGGCCTGAAGAAGGCTGGAATGTACAACGGCCGAAAGGTCGTGCATATGACAATTAAGAGGAGGACATCAGTGTGAACAATGTAAATAGTGTACATAGTTGCAATACCCCATCTAAGAAAAAATAGACAGAAGTGTTTAATTTAATTTAATATTTAAGTAAAAACACATCAATATTTCATAATTTTAACCATTTATTTTGTTTGCAAGTCAATAAATACTGCATTTATTATCATTTAAAGAGTGAGCACATTTTGGGGGGGGGGCAGACTGTATATTTGAAAGCATGAATTTTCTTTTTTACAGACTTTTACTACAAAGCTAATCTAATTTTCCACAACTAAAAACTTTTCTGTCCTTATTATATATATATATATATATATATATGTGTGTGTGTGTGTGAAAAGTGTGTGACGATTGCAAAAGCGTGAAACCCAGGGTCACAAACTCACATCAATCCAACTAAAATATATATATATATATATATATATATATATATATATATATATATATATACTCTACGTTATCCTCAGGCGGTTTTAAAAATCTTTTTAAACCAGAAATCCGAGTCATAAGTCTTTGCTTGTAAATCAGAAAATTTTTCTTAAGTGTATATGAGGCTGGATAAAAAAAGGTAATTCTACCCCCACCCATTGATGCACATACAATACATTTGCTTTTCTTTCCTTCCCTCTTCTTCTTCTCCTTCTTTTTCTTCTTCACATCCTCCTCCTCTCTTTTACACTCAACGACGCGCGTTTGTGTATTTATTTTTGAAAACAATAATGTAGCGTTCTCTAGTTTCTTTTAAAAAATAAAAAAAAAACGTTAAGAGGTCATTTGATAAAAAAAAAATGACCTGAGGAAACCGTAAGGTTGAAACTCACGAAACGGATTCAACTGACCTCCTGATTTTGAAAGTTAAAAGCCCGACATGTTATTTTTACTTTTTGTTTTTTCACACGTGTATTGAGTATTTTGATACTACTGTTTCCTGGTCTGATTCGACTCTGACCATTAACTTTATAAATATATAATAGTATGCCTTTCTATACACACATACATACATACATACGTACATACATACATACATACATACATACATATGTTTAATAGTATGTAGAAATATATATAATATATATAATAGTATGAAGAAAAATATATACGGAAAAAACAAACAAAATCCTTATATACAATTATGCTGTTTTATAATATTAATATGTCTGTTTCGGACATTTCGTTGTCTAATAAGCGATCCGAAAACATATTCCTAAATTATAACATTTTCAATACAACAAAAGACGATGTACTTATAAGAACATCGTCTTGTCAAATGTTGTATTGATAATTTTATAATTCATGAATATGTTTAAAAGATGGTTTATTTGTCGAAACGTCCGACGTTGACATATTAAAATTAAAACAGCATATTTGGTATATAAGGATTTTGTTTGTTTTTTCCGTATATTTTTCTTCATACTGTCGGATCTATATCAATATATTTGCTTACATATAATAGTATGTATTTATATATATATAATATATATATAATAGTATGTATTTTATATATAATATATATATATAATAGTATGTATTTATATATATAATATATATATATATATATATATATATAGTATGTATTTATATATATATATAATATATTTATATATAATAGTATATTTATATATATATATATATATATATATATATATATATATATATATAATATTTATATATATATAATAGTATGTATTTATATATATAATAGTATGTATTATATTTATCACTTTTACCACCAGCCTTCGTCCGCAATTTAGGCTGGCTCTCGAGGTAGACTTTTATGCCTTCGGCCTTTTACTTTCAGCGTCCTATGTACGTAAAAGTTATAAGAATTTAGAAATAATAAATTATTTTATCTTTATTCGACACCTTAATTCGGTAAAATCTTTCTTCGTATACGCGACTGATCTCCGTAGTTTGTTTATATTTATTTAGTGCGCAATTTTTTTTTTCTTTTAAAATCACCATTCTTTAAGATCCCTTCATATAAAGTCTCTCTTAAAAGAGATTAGAGAACCCGAACTATGTAATATTTCGAAAACGTCACAGTACGCGTGCTAGAGAAAGAAAAATAAACATATGAGCAATGTAAAGTGCTCGGCTTAAGTTTTATCTATTAATATTATCTATGAATATCTATTGCAACTGCGACGAAAAGCGAAATTAAAATTAAACCTTTAATAAAGATTTGTTTCTTTTTAAACATTTCACTCTGTTAAATATTTAAATTTAATTTTAACTGAGTTATTTATTTAATTTTTAATAGCGTATAATTACAGTATTTAGAAATTCGGATTACTAACACACACACACACACAAAAAGAGAATGCCTCATATCGAGAATATTTAATATCGAAAAACATAAAAGAGAAAAAAATTAATTATTTCTAATAATATGTGGAAATCTCCTCCCTCGACCTGATGACGGTCGCGACACTAGAAACACGTGTAGTAAAATTATGAAAAATAAAGCATATTTAAAAAAAAAAAATTCCACATTACAACTAAAAACGTTTGCGGTATCTCTCTTCTCTTTAATATACACACTTTTCTCTCGTTAGAACAACTATAACCTCTTCCTTTAATATATCTATATATACAGTGTAACCCAGATATAAGAGACCCGGATATAAGAGAAATCCGGATATAAGAGAGATTTTCTCTGGTCCCAAAGTGATCCCATACTTACCTAAACAAAATAGACCAAACCCGGATATAAGAGAAACCCGGATATAAGAGACTTCTTCTCCGGTCCCGACAACTTTCTTATATCCGGGTTACACTATATATATATATATATATATATATATATATATATATATGGTGTCTATAAAGTGTTTTTATAATTAAAAAAAAAAACTGAACAAATGAACAGACACATATGTGGAAATTGTTACAAAATGAGGAGTTGATATTTAAGTTTGTTTAATTAATTTAATCCATCGCTATATAGGCAACATTAGTTGCCCGATTCACATCAACACGTTGTGAATATGCCAATAAATTTTTGCCTAAGGGTACGAGCTCGGATACCTACATTAAATTTGGCCTTGTGCCAAATCTGATCGCGTGGGAGCGATTGGTAGGTATCCTAACGTTGAAGATTCGTCTTCAGCTGTGCTGGTCAAACTCTCTGCCTCTGGTCAGAGAGGATCCACAGACGAGGCTATGTCGAAGGGCAGAGTCTCGTCTCGGGAAACAGCTACCCGACCCCGTTTTATACGGCGTCTACGGGAATTTTTGCTCGAGCCAACGCGCTTCGATACCCCACATTAAATTCGGCTTTGTGCCACATCTGACCGTCTGGGGCGGTTGTAGATATCCTGTCGTTGGAGATTCGTCTCCAGCTGTGCTGGTCAAACTATATGCCTCCGGGCAAAGAGGATCCCCAAACGAGGCTATGTCGAAAGACAGAGTCTCGTCTCGGGAAACAGCTACCCAACCCCGTTTTATACGGGATATACGGGGAATTTTGGGTCGAACCTACAGGCTCGGATAACCCACATTAAATTCGGCCTTGTGCCATACCTAACCGCGTGAGGTGGTTGGTAGATATCCTGCAGTTGAAGATTCATTGTGGAATTCATTTAGCAGTTGACTACTTCTTCTACGCGCTGCTAGCAAATCTTGTTCTTGTCCTAAGTATTATCGTTCATTACCAGCTTACGTTTGATTATTCTATCTAGTAACCTTCTCTAGGTTAAAATACTAACAAAATTTTCCTTTTTCTTAATACTTTGCTTAGATTTTGGAAGGCCTCTTTTGCTACTCAAATGTGTCTTCGGATTTCGGTGTTGCAATTTCCGTCCACTGTAAGATCACATCCTAGATATTTAAATTTGTAATTTGCATTTTGAGCTCATCTTCCAGTTTACGTTTATTCTTTTCTTCTCATTTTCCTTCACTGCCTTCTGTAGGAGCTTTTGTAGTTTCATTTCTGTTATGAATACTGTTTCATCTGCATATCTATATCCTATATTGTTAAGGTTATGGTCATCCATAATGAATCCTGGTAGGACTTTTAATTCTCTCAGAATTGCCTCGCTGTATAGGTTGAATAAGTCCGTAGAAAAGACCACACCCTTGTCATGCACACTGTCTATTTTTGCATATCTACTGAACTCATTTTCTATCCGTATGCAGGCGGTTTGCTGCCAGTACAAGTGCTTGGTTATTCTAATATCCTTCACAAATATGTCAAGGTTGCTGAGTACTTCTATAGATATTAGTGGCGTACTTTAATGTACAAACAGCAAAAATGATATGTGCCGCTTATGAAGATGTTGCCATACCTGAAAATACTGTTAGTGGAAATTTTGATCTGAAGACAGAAGACATCCTTTGCTGCATCTATAAAACATAGGTACACGCCCTTCTGCATTTGTGTTGCTCTTTATGAATACATTTTGCGTATAAACATCTGTCTATAGGGCACAGTGGATAAAGGCGTTAGTTAGATCTAGTGACAGGACCCAAAGAGTGTGAGTTCAATACCCAGTTAAGGCAGTGGAGAAGTTTGAGAGGGTAATTAACAGGAGATAACTGATAACTGACATCCATTAAACATGGCACGTGGAACTAGAACAGTCTACCCCAGTGAGCGAAATAAAGGGTTCAGTTCGACATTCCAACCATCTGAAGAAGGCCGGAGCGTACAACGGCCGAAAAGTTGTAATAAATATGGCGAAAAAGATGAGAAAAATAATCCGAACTATGTAAATAATGTACATAATACCTAATCTCAGAAATATAGAAAGATAGAGTTCTGCTTAAATATCACATTCGTCTCATCTTCTTATTCTTCTTTCACGCATTTCTGTGTTCACACCACATGTTCTATAAGAATCACTAAATAACGAGGGACGTCATGTATCTTCAAATACCAGAACCTTCCACAGTATCTGCTCAGTCGCAGGTCTTCCTATAAATTCTAACTTGAGTTATTTTTGTACTTATTTATGTCCAGTGTGTAACCTTCAAAGATTATGTGGTTTGTCATCTCATCTACTTTTCCGCAGAGGAGGTCTCCACTAAGATGAGGACAATAGTCCGAATAATGTAAATATTCTGAGTATAAATATTGCATTCTTTGTTCCAGTGTCTGTGATGAACCCATACTGTTCTTGTCCTATTTCCGGTCTGATTCTGCTGCATCAGAATTTGGATGATGAGTTTGTTATATGGCTCATTAGACTGACTGTCCGACCGATATCCTATTCGTTTGCTTTCTTAGGCAGTACTATGAAAATAGATAACCTTAGGTCTTTTGTTATATAACCACTGTTTATTTATTATTTTTGTAATCTTGTCTATGCTGAAATCATTTAAAGTTGCCAGAATCTCTATTACAATTCTGTTTTGCTTCTACTGATTTCTTTCTGTTCAATTTGGTCAGTTCAGATTCCATTTGAGATTTTAATATTTCCGGTCCGTCGATATTTCTGTGTATTGCCTGTTGTTCTCTGATAAATTGGATTAATCTCTGAATTATTCAGTCTTTCTCTAATATCAGCGTTCCCTCCTTATGCATCCGGTTGATCAGCATGTATTTTGTGTTGTTTATTCTATTTTTTATACATATCTCCTTTACCTGTGATACTTATTCTTTCTATTTCTGCATATTTTTTTGTTGAGGCGATCCTCTTTAGCCTGCTTGCATTTGTTCCTTATTTATTAGAAGGAAAAATATTCTTCAATGCTGGAACGAATATATTAGATAACTCTTCTACTACGATAGATAATATCCAGCAATACACAAAACTACCGACGGACCTGAAATTCTGAAAATCGAAGTAGAAGCTGCACTGGCCAAATTGAACAGAAACAAGGCGGAAATGCTGACAGCCTTAGATGAACTTGGCATAGACAAGATCACCGAAATAACAAATGAAATCTACAACAGCGGGGATAAACCGGAAGATCTCAGCAGATCTATCTTCATAGCTATGCCTAAGAAACCAGGCGCAAACGAATGTGAACTCCACCGAACAATCAGCCTAATGAGCCACATAACAAACTCATCATCCGTATTCTGATGAATAGAGCGCGCAGCAGAATCAGACCAGAGATAGGACAAGAACAGTGCGGGTTCGTTAAAGACACCGGAACGAGGAATGTCATATTCATGCTTAGAATATTATCAGAAAGAGCAATATAAATGCAGAAGGACGTGCACCTGTGTTTTATAGACTACGCAAAGGCGTTCGACAAATAATACCAAAAACATCTGTTGGAATTACTCAGCAACCTTGATATATTCGGCAAAGATATTAGAATAATCAAGAACCTATACTGGCAGCAAACAGCATGCATTTGCATATAGAACGAGTTCAGCGAATATACAAAACAGAAAGGGGCGTAAGGCAAGGGTGTGTCTTCTCACCGGACTTGTTCAACCTGTACAGCAAGGTAATTCTGAGAGAATTGGAAATCCTACCGGGATTTAGCAACGGCGGCTACAATCTTAACAGAATAGGATACACAGATGAGACAGTACTGATAGCAGGCACGGAAAAGAAATTACGATACCTCCTATAGAAGGTATCGAAGGAGAGCGAGAAGAAAGGACTAAGCATAAACTACAAGAAAACAGAATGCTTGATCATCAGTCAAAGGATGAGCCCGAAATGCGATTTACAGGTTGGGGACACTAAAATCAAGCAGGTGCCGAAGTTTAACTATATGGCAAGTGTTATGACATAGGACGGTAAGTGCGAACCTGAGGTCCGTAAACGTATTGGGATGGCCAAGGACGCATTCCAAAAGCTGGGCAGAGTATTGCAAGACAGGAGGATTTCTTTGATAAGAAATTAAAGAGTAATGAGCTGTTACATGACATCTGTCATCCTTTACTGCAGCGAATGTTGGACGGTCTCCTCAAAGATGAAGGGACTTGAGGCGACGTAGATGTGGTTCTACAGAAGGATGCTGAGGATATCATAGACCAAGCAACGATGAGGCCTTGGAAAGGATGCAAACAATGAGGAGGCTTATACTTAACATCAGGAAGAAGCAGCTGAAGTTTCTAGGGCACTTGATGAGGAAGGACAGCATGGAGAATCTGATACTCACAATAGAGCGAAAGAGAGACAAGGGAAAGCAACGCATGACATACCTGGTGATCTTGAGCAAGTGGATGACAGAACGTGGTCTGGGGGAGGTAGAAGAGAGACGAAACTTATTCAGACCTACAAGGGATAGGGGGAAGTGGAGAGCCATAATCGCCTACGTCCTGAAAGAAAACGTGTCCCATATTCTGTTTTTTATCTTGACCTTGATTTTCCCTTTCTCTTTTTTTTATCATGTCCAAAATTTCATTTGCCATTCATTCATTCTTTTCCTTTGGGATAAAGTCGATTGCTGATTTTACTAAAGCTTCGCTTAATGTGTTTAACTGTCCATTTTTAATTTTGTCTTTCGTATCTGCTTTTCAATGCGTCCATATATTAATCATTCTGATTCGGGTCGTAGAAAGTCTGCATTGAAATGTGGCTGCTGTCATAGACCTCTTCAATTTCCGAAGCTTTAGTTTACATATCACTGGGTGCAGAAAGATTCCAAAGTCGGTTTGTTTTGGATTCTTCTTCAGCTGCATTCTTCAATTTCATGTTGGTAGTTATGTAGACGAATTCGCTTTTTCTTTATCATCCTGGAATTCTTCATGTTCATATTCGTCTTTGGAGTTCTTGAAGCTATTCCCTAGTCATTCGCCGTACACCATTTGAACCCATTTTTTTCTCGGCATTTATTTATAATTCCTGGTTGGTAAATTGCCAAATAGTTCACCATTCCTCTCGTTGCCGACTTTGGTATTCAAGCTTACCATGACAATTGTAATTTCTTGCGATTTGCACTGAACTTTGATTTTGTTTGGTTCGTTTTACGGTATATCAACACCTCAATGGGTTATTTAAGGCCGACAAGATTTTTAGGATAGGTGCGTCTGAATAGAATATATATTATTTGGAAGGAATCAGTTTGTATATCAGGGTTTGGGTTTATTTTGTTTTACGGCATATCAACCTCAATGGGTTATTTTATGCCGACAAGATTTTTAGGATAGGTTCTTCTGAATAGAATATGTATTCTTTGGAAGAAATCAGTTTGTAGATCAGGGTTTGGGTTTATTTTGTTTTACGGCATATCAACCTAAATGGGTTATTTTATGCCGATAAGATTTTTAGGATAGGTTCTTCTGAATAGAATATGTATTCTTTGGAAGAAATCAGTTTGTAGATCAGGGTTTGGGTTTATTTTGTTTTACGGCATATCAACCTCAATGGGTTATTTAATGCCGGCAAGATTTTTAGGATAGTTTCTTCTGAATAGAATATGTATTCGTTGGAAGAAATCAGTTTGTATATCAGGGTTTGGGTTTATTTTGTTTTACGGCATATCAACCTCAATGGGTTATTTAATGCCGGCAAGATTTTAGGATAGGTTCTTCTGAATAGAATATGTATTCTTTGGAAGAAATCAGTTTGTAGATCAGGGTTTGGGTTTATTTTGCTTCAAGGCATATCAACCTCAATGGGTTATTTAATGCCGGCAAGATTTTTAGGATAGGTTCTTATGAATAGAATATGTATTCTTTGGAAGAAATCAGTTTGTAGATCAGGGTTTGGGTTTATTTTGTTTTACGGCATATCAACCTCAATGGGTTATTTTATGCCGGCAAGATTTTTAGGATAGGTTCTTCTGAATAGAATATGTATTCTTTGGAAGAAATCAGTTTGTAGATCAGGGTTTGGGTTTATTTTGTTTTACGGCATATCAACCTCAATGGGTTATTTTATGCCGACAAGATTTTTAGGATAGGTTCTTCTGAATAGAATATGTATTCTTTGGAAGAAATCAGTTTGTAGATCAGGGTTTGGGTTTATTTTGTTTTACGGCATATCAACCTCAATGGGTTATTTAATGCCGGCAAGATTTCTAGGATATGTTCTTCTGAATAGAATATGTATTCTTTGGAAGAAATCAGTTTGTAGATCAGGGTTTGGGTTTATTTTGTTTTACGGCATATCAACCTCAATGGGTTATTTTATGCCGGCAAGATTTTTAGGATAGGTTCTTCTGAATAGAATATGTATTCTTTGGAATAAATCAGTTTGTAGATCAGGGTTTGGGTTTATTTTGTTTTACGGCATATCAACCTCAATGGGTTATTTTATGCCGACAAGATTTTTAGGATAGGTTCTTCTGAATAGAATATGTATTCTTTGGAAGAAATCAGTTTGTAGATCAGGGTTTGGGTTTATTTTGTTTTACGGCATATCAACCTCAATGGGTTATTTAATGCCGGCAAGATTTTTAGGATATGTTCTTCTGAATAGAATATGTATTCTTTGGAAGAAATCAGTTTGTAGATCAGGGTTTGGGTTTATTTTGTTTTACGGCATATCAACCTCAATGGGTTATTTAATGCCGGCAAGATTTTTTTAGGATAGGTTCTTCTGAATAGAATATGTATTCTTTGGAAGAAATCAGTTTGTAGATCAGGGTTTGGGTTTATTTTGTTTTACGGCATATCAACCTCAATGGGTTATTTTATGCCGACAAGATTTTTAGGATAGGTTCTTCTGAATAGAATATGTATTCTTTGGAAGAAATCAGTTTGTAGATCAGGGTTTAGGTTTATTTTGTTTTACGGCATATCAACCTCAATGGGTTATTTAATGCCGGCAAGATTTTTAGGATATGTTCTTCTGAATAGAATATGTATTCTTTGGAAGAAATCAGTTTGTAGATCAGGGTTTGGGTTTATTTTGTTTTACGGCATATCAACCTCAATGGGTTATTTTATGCCGACAAGATTTTTAGGATAGGTTCTTCTGAATAGAATATGTATTCTTTGGAAGAAATCAGTTTGTATATCAGGGTTTGGGTTTATTTTGTTTTACGGCATATCAACCTCAATGGGTTATTTAATGCCGGCAAGATTTTTTAGGATATGTTCTTCTGAATAGAATATGTATTCTTTGGAAGAAATCAGTTTGTAGATCAGGGTTTGGGTTTATTTTGTTTTACGGCATATCAACCTCAATGGGTTATTTAATGCCGGCAAGATTTTTAGGATATGTTCTTCTGAATAGAATATGTATTCTTTGGAAGAAATCAGTTTGTAGATCAGGGTTTGGGTTTATTTTGTTTTACGGCATATCAACCTCAATGGGTTATTTAATGCCGGCAAGATTTTTAGGATAGGTTCTTCTGAATAGAATATGTATTCTTTGGAAGAAATCAGTTTGTAGATCAGGGTTTGGGTTTATTTTTTGTTTTACGGCATATCAACCTCAATGGGTTATTTAATGCCGGCAAGATTTTTTAGGATATGTTCTTCTGAATAGAATATGTATTCTTTGGAAGAAATCAGTTTGTAGATCAGGGTTTGGGTTTATTTTTGTTTTACGGCATATCAACCTCAATGGGTTATTTAATGCCGGCAAGATTTTTAGGATATGTTCTTCTGAATAGAATATGTATTCTTTGGAAGAAATCAGTTTGTAGATCAGGGTTTGGGTTTATTTTGTTTTACGGCATATCAACCTCAATGGGTTATTTTATGCCGACAAGATTTTTAGGATAGGTTCTTCTGAATAGAATATGTATTCTTTGGAAGAAATCAGTTTGTATATCAGGGTTTGGGTTTATTTTGTTTTACGGCATATCAACCTCAATGGGTTATTTAATGCCGGCAAGATTTTTCGGATAGGTTCTTCTGAATAGAATATGTATTCTTTGGAAGAAATCAGTTTCTATATCAGGGTTTGGGTTTATTTTGTTTTACGGCATATCAACCTCAATGGGTTATTTTATGCCGACAAGATTTTTAGGATAGGTTCTTCTGAATAGAATATGTATTCTTTGGAAGAAATCAGTTTGTATATCAGGGTTTGGGTTTATTTTGTTTTACGGCATATCAACCTCAATGGGTTATTTAATGCCGGCAAGATTTTTAGGATATGTTCTTCTGAATAGAATATGCATTCTTTTGGAAGAAATCAGTTTGTAGATCAGGGTTTGGGTTTATTTTGTTTTACGGCATATCAACCTCAATGGGTTATTTAATGCCGGCAAGATTTTTAGGATATGTTCTTCTGAATAGAATATGTATTCTTTGGAAGAAATCAGTTTGTAGATCAGGGTTTGGGTTTATTTTGTTTTACGGCATATCACCCTCAATGGGTTATTTAATGCCAAAGATTTTTTAGGATAGGTTCTTCTGAATAGAATATGTATTCTTTGGAAGAAATCAGTTTGTAGATCAGGGTTTGGGTTTATTTTGTTTTACGGCATATCAACCTCAATGGGTTATTTAATGCCGGCAAGATTTTTTAGGATATGTTCTTCTGAATAGAATATGTATTCTTTGGAAGAAATCAGTTTGTAGATCAGGGTTTAGGTTTATTTTGTTTTACGGCATATCAACCTCAATGGGTTATTTAATGCCGGCAAGATTTTTAGGATATGTTCTTCTGAATAGAATATGTATTCTTTGGAAGAAATCAGTTTGTAGATCAGGGTTTGGGTTTATTTTGTTTTACGGCATATCAACCTCAATGGGTTATTTAATGCCTGCAAGATTTTTAGGATATGTTTTCTGAATAGAATATGTATTCTTTGGAAGAAATCAGTTTGTATATCAGGGTTTGGGTTTATTTTGTTTTACGGCATATCAACCTCAATGGGTTATTTAATGCCGGCAAGATTTTTAGGATATGTTCTTCTGAATAGAATATGTATTCTTTGGAAGAAATCAGTTTGTAGATCAGGGTTTGGGTTTATTTTGTTTTACGGCATATCAACCTCAATGGGTTATTTAATGCCGGCAAGATTTTTAGGATATGTTCTTCTGAATAGAATATGTATTCTTTGGAAGAAATCAGTTTGTAGATCAGGGTTTGGGTTTATTTTGTTTTACGGCATATCAACCTCAATGGGTTATTTTATGCCGACAAGATTTTTTAGGATAGGTTCTTCTGAATAGAATATGTATCTTTTGGAAGAAATCAGTTTGTAGATCAGGGTTTGGGTTTATTTTGTTTTACGGCATATCAACCTCAATGTGTTATTTTATGCCGACAAGATTTTTAGGATAGGTTCTTCTGAATAGAATATGTATTCTTTGGTAGAAATCAGTTTGTAGATCAGGGTTTGGGTTTATTTTGTTTTACGGCATATCAACCTCAATGGGTTATTTAATGCCGGCAAGATTTTGAGGATATGTTCTTCTAAATAGAATATGTATTCTTTGGAAGAAATCAGTTTGTAGATCAGGGTTTGGGTTTATTTTGTTTTACGGCATATCAACCTCAATGGGTTATTTTATGCCGACAAGATTTTTAGGATAGGTTCGTCTGAATAGAATATGTATTCTTTGGAAGAAATCAGTTTGTATATCAGGGTTTGGGTTTATTTTGTTTTACGGCATATCAACCTCAATGGGTTATTTAATGCCGGCAAGATGTTTCGGATAGGTTCTTCTGAATAGAATATGTATTCTTTGGAAGAAATCAGTTTGTAGATCAGGGTTTAGGTTTATTTTGTTTTACGGCATATCAACCTCAATGGGTTATTTAATGCCGGCAAGATTTTTTAGGATATGTTCTTCTGAATAGAATATGTATTCTTTGGAAGAAATCAGTTTGTAGATCAGGGTTTGGGTTTATTTTGTTTTACGGCATATCAACCTCAATGGGTTATTTAATGCCGGCAAGATTTTTAGGATATGTTCTTCTGAATAGAATATGTATTCTTTGGAAGAAATCAGTTTGTAGATCAGGGTTTGGGTTTATTTTGTTTTACGGCATATCAACCTCAATGGGTTATTTAATGCCGGCAAGATTTTTAGGATAGGTTCTTCTGAATAGAATATGTATTCTTTGGAAGAAATCAGTTTGTAGATCAGGGTTTGGGTTTATTTTGTTTTACGGCATATCAACCTCAATGGGTTATTTAATGCCGGCAAGATTTTTAGGATATGTTCTTCTGAATAGAATATGTATTCTTTGGAAGAAATCAGTTTGTAGATCATGGTTTGGGTTTATTTTGTTTTTGGCATATCAACCTCAATGGGTTATTTAATGCCGGCAAGATTTTTAGGATATGTTCTTCTGAATAGAATATGTATTCTTTGGAAGAAATCAGTTTCTATATCAGGGTTTGGGTTTATTTTGTTTTACGGCATATCAACCTCAATGGGTTATTTAATGCCGGCAAGATTTTTAGGATATGTTCTTCTGAATAGAATATGTATTCTTTGGAAGAAATCAGTTTGTAGATCAGGGGGGTTTGGGTTTATTTTGTTTTACGGCATATCAACGTCAATGGGTTATTTAATGCCTGCAAGATTTTTAGGATATGTTCTTCTGAATAGAATATGTATTCTTTGGAAGAAATCAGTTTGTATATCAGGGTTTGGGTTTATTTTGTTTTACGGCATATCAACCTCAATGGGTTATTTAATGCCGGCAAGATTTTTAGGATATGTTCTTCTGAATAGAATATGTATTCTTTGGAAGAAATCAGTTTGTAGATCAGGGTTTGGGTTTATTTTGTTTTACGGCATATCAACCTCAATGGGTTATTTTATGCCGGCAAGATTTTTAGGATAGGTTCTTCTGAATAGAATATGTATTCTTTGGAAGAAATCAGTTTGTAGATCAGGGTTTGGGTTTATGGGGTTATTTTGATTTTTTTACGGCATATCAACCTCAATGGGTTATTTTAATGCCGACAAGATTTTTAGGATAGGTTCTTCTGAATAGAATATGTATTCTTTGGTAGAAATCAGTTTGTATATCAGGGTTTGGGTTTATTTTTGTTTTACGGCATATCAACCTCAATGGGTTATTTAATGCCGGCAAGATTTTTTCGGATATGTTCTTCTGAATAGAATATGTATTCTTTGGAAGAAATCAGTTTGTAGATCAGGGTTTGGGTTTATTTTGTTTTACGGCATATCAACCTCAATGGGTTATTTAATGCCGGCAAGATTTTTAGGATATGTTCTTCTGAATAGAATATGTATTCTTTGGAAGAAATCAGTTTGTAGATCAGGGTTTGGGTTTATTTTGTTTTACGGCATATCAACATCAATGGGTTATTTTATGCCGACAAGATTTTTAGGATATGTTCTTCTGAATAGAATATGTATTCTTTGGAAGAAATCAGTTTGTATATCAGGGTTTGGGTTTATTTTGTTTTACGGCATATCAACCTCAATGGGTTATTTAATGCCGGCAAGATGTTTCGGATAGGTTCTTCTGAATAGAATATGTATTCTTTGGAAGAAATCAGTTTGTAGATCAGGGTTTGGGTTTATTTTGTTTTACGGCATATCAACCTCAATGGGTTATTTAATGCCGACAAGATTTTTAGGATAGGTTCTTCTGAATAGAATATGTATTCTTTGGAAGAAATCAGTTTGTAGATCAGGGTTTAGGTTTATTTTGTTTTACGGCATATCAACCTCAATGGGTTATTTAATGCCGGCAAGATTTTTAGGATATGTTCTTCTGAATAGAATATGTATTCTTTGGAAGAAATCAGTTTGTAGATCAGGGTTTGGGTTTATTTTGTTTTACGGCATATCAACGTCAATGGGTTATTTAATGCCGGCAAGATTTTTAGGATATGTTCTTCTGAATAGAATATGTATTCTTTGGAAGAAATCAGTTTGTAGATCAGGGTTTGGGTTTATTTTGTTTTACGGCATATCAACCTCAATGGGTTATTTAATGCCGGCAAGATTTTTAGGATAGGTTCTTCTGAATAGAATATGTATTCTTTGGAAGAAATCAGTTTGTAGATCAGGGTTTGGGTTTATTTTGTTTTACGGCATATCAATTTCTCAATGGGTTATTTAATGAATATGTATTCTTTGGAAGCAGTTTGTAGAAGATTTTTTTAGGATATGTTCTTCTGAATAGAATATGTATTCTTTGGAAGAAATCAGTTTGTAGATCAGGGTTTGGGTTTATTTTGTTTTACGGCATATCAACCTCAATGGGTTATTTAATGCCGGCAAGATTTTTAGGATATGTTCTTCTGAATAGAATATGTATTCTTTGGAAGAAATAGAATTTGGGTTTATTTTAAGTTTTTGCATATCAACCTCAATGGGTTATTTAATCAAGATTTTTAGGATAGGTTCTTCTGAATAGAATATGTATTCTTTGGAAGAAATCAGTTTGTAGATCAGGTTTGGGTTTATTTTGTTTTACGGCATATCAACCTCAATGGGTTATTTAATGCCGACAAGATTTTTTAGGATATGTTCTTCTGAATAGAATATGTATTCTTTTGGAAGAAATCAGTTTGTAGATCAGGGTTTGGGTTTATTTTGTTTTACGGCATATCAACCTCAATGGGTTATTTAATGCCGGCAAGATTTTTAGGATATGTTCTTCTGAATAGAATATGTATTCTTTGGAAGAAATCAGTTTGTAAATCAGGGTTTGGGTTTATTTTTGTTTTACGGCATATCAACCTCAATGGGGTTATTTAAGGGATTTTTGGGTTCTTCTGAATAGAATATGTATTCTTTGGAAGAAATCAGTTTGTATATCAGGGTTTGGGTTTTATTTTGTTTTACGGCATATCAACCTCAATGGGTTATTTAATGCCGGACAAGATTTTTAGGATAGGTTCTTCTGAATAGAATATGTATTCTTTGGAAGAAATCAGTTTGTAGATCAGGGTTTGGGTTTATTTTGTTTTACGGCATATCAACCTCAATGGGTTATTTAATGCCGGCAAGATTTTTTAGGATAGGTTCTTCTGAATAGAATATGTATTCTTTGGAAGAAATCAGTTTGTAGATCAGGGTTTGGGTTTATTTTGTTTTACGGCATATCAACGTCAATGGGTTATTTAATGCCGGCAAGATTTTAATAGGATATGTTCTTCTGAATAGAATATGTATTCTTTGGAAGAAATCAGTTTGTAGATCAGGGTTTGGGTTTATTTTGTTTTACGGCATATCAACCTCAATGGGTTATTTAATGCCGGCAAGATTTTTAGGATAGGTTCTTCTGAATAGAATATGTATTCTTTGGAAGAAATCAGTTTGTAGATCAGGGTTTGGGTTTATTTTTGTTTTACGGCATATCAACCTCAATGGGTTATTTAATGCCGGCAAGATTTTTTAGGATAGGTTCTTCTGAATAGAATATGTATTCTTTGGAAGAAATCAGTTTGTAGATCAGGGTTTGGGTTTATTTTTGTTTTACGGCATATCAACCTCAATGGGTTATTTAATGCCGGGCAAGATTTTTAGGATATGTTCTTCTGAATAGAATATGTATTCTTTGGAAGAAATCAGTTTGTAGATCAGGGTTTGGGTTTATTTTTGTTTTACGGCATATCAACCTCAATGGGTTATTTAATGCCGGCAAGATTTTTAGGATATGTTCTTCTGAATAGAATATGTATTCTTTGGAAGAAATCAGTTTGTAGATCAGGGTTTGGGTTTATTTTGTTTTTACGGCATATCAACCTCAATGGGTTATTTAATGCCGGCAAGATTTTTTCTGGATATGTTCTTCTGAATAGAATATGTATTCTTTGGAAGAAATCAGTTTGTAGATCAGGGTTTGGGTTTATTTTGTTTTTACGGCATATCAACCTCAATGGGTTATTTAATGCCGGCAAGATTTTTAGGATATGTTCTTCTGAATAGAATATGTATTCTTTGGAAGAAATCAGTTTGTAGATCAGGGTTTGGGTTTATTTTGTTTTACGGCATATCAACCTCAATGGGTTATTTAATGCCAACAAGATTTTTAGGATATGTTCTTCTGAATAGAATATGTATTCTTTGGAAGAAATCAGTTTGTAGATCAGGGTTTGGGTTTATTTTGTTTTACGGCATATCAACCTCAATGGGTTATTTAATGCCGGCAAGATTTTTAGGATATGTTCTTCTGAATAGAATATGTATTCTTTGGAAGAAATCAGTTTGTAGATCAGGGTTTGGGTTTATTTTGTTTTACGGCATATCAACCTCAATGGGTTATTTAATGCCGGCAAGATTTTTAGGATATGTTCTTCTGAATAGAATATGTATTCTTTGGAAGAAATCAGTTTGTAGATCAGGGTTTGGGTTTATTTTGTTTTTACGGCATATCAACCTCAATGGGTTATTTAATGCCGGCAAGATTTTTAGGATATGTTTTCTGAATAGAATATGTATTCTTTGGAAGAAATCAGTTTTATATCAGGGTTTGGGTTTATTTTTTTACGGCATATCAACCTCAATGGGTTATTTAATGCCGGCAAGATTTTTAGGATAGGTTCTTCTGAATAGAATATGTATTCTTTGGAAGAAATCAGTTTGTAGATCAGGGTTTGGGTTTATTTTGTTTTTACGGCATATCAACCTCAATGGGTTATTTAATGCCGGCAAGATTTTTTTAGGATATGTTCTTCTGAATAGAATATGTATTCTTTGGAAGAAATCAGTTTGTAGATCAGGGTTTGGGTTTATTTTGTTTTACGGCATATCAACCTCAATGGGTTATTTAATGCCGACAAGATTTTTTAGGATATGTTCTTCTGAATAGAATATGTATTCTTTGGAAGAAATCAGTTTGTAGATCAGGGTTTGGGTTTATTTTGTTTTACGGCATATCAACCTCAATGGGTTATTTAATGCCGGCAAGATTTTTAGGATATGTTCTTCTGAATAGAATATGTATTCTTTGGAAGAAATCAGTTTGTAGATCAGGGTTTGGGTTTATTTTGTTTTACGGCATATCAACCTCAATGGGTTATTTAATGACGACAAGATTTTTAGGATATGTTCTTCTGAATAGAATATGTATTCTTTGGAAGAAATCAGTTTGTATATCAGGGTTTGGGTTTATTTTGTTTTACGGCATATCAACCTCAATGGGTTATTTAATGACGACAAGATTTTTAGGATATGTTCTTCTGAATAGAATATGTATTCTTTGGAAGAAATCAGTTTGTAGATCAGGGTTTGGGTTTTATTTTGTTTTACGGCATATCAACCTCAATGGGTTATTTAATGCCGGCAAGATTTTTAGGATAGGTTCTTCTGAATAGAATATGTATTCTTTGGAAGAAATCAGTTTGTAGATCAGGGTTTGGGTTTATTTTGTTTTACGGCATATCAACCTCAATGGGTTATTTAATGCCGGCAAGATTTTTAGGATATGTTCTTCTGAATAGAATATGTATTCTTTGGAAGAAATCAGTTTGTAGATCAGGGTTTGGGTTTATTTTGTTTTTACGGCATATCAACCTCAATGGGTTATTTAATGCCGGCAAGATTTTTAGGATATGTTCTTCTGAATAGAATATGTATTCTTTGGAAGAAATCAGTTTGTAGATCAGGGTTTGGGTTTATTTTGTTTTACGGCATATCAACCTCAATGGGTTATTTAATGCCGGCAAAGATTTTTAGGATATGTTCTTCTGAATAGAATATGTATTCTTTGGAAGAAATCAGTTTGTAGATCAGGGTTTGGGTTTATTTTGTTTTACGGCATATCAACCTCAATGGGTTATTTAATGCCGACAAGATTTTTAGGATATGTTCTTCTGAATAGAATATGTATTCTTTGGAAGAAATCAGTTTGTAGATCAGGGTTTGGGTTTATTTTGTTTTACGGCATATCAACCTCAATGGGTTATTTAATGCCGGCAAGATTTTTAGGATATGTTCTTCTGAATAGAATTTTAGGAAATCAGTTTGTAGATCAGGGTTTGGGTTTATTTTGTTTTACGGCATATCAACCTCAATGGGTTATTTAATGCCGACAAGATTTTTAGGAATAGAATATGTATTCTTTTGGAAGAAATCAGTTTGTAGATCAGGGTTTGGGTTTATTTTGTTTTACGGCATATCAACCTCAATGGGTTATTTAATGACGACAAGATTTTTAGGATAGGTTCTTCTGAATAGAATATGTATTCTTTGGAAGAAATCAGTTTGTATATCAGGGTTTGGGTTTATTTTGTTTTACGGCATATCAACCTCAATGGGTTATTTTATGCCGACAAGATTTTTAGGATAGGTTCTTCTGAATAGAATATGTATTCTTTGGAAGAAATCAGTTTGTAGATCAGGGTTTGGGTTTATTTTGTTTTACGGCATATCAACCTCAATGGGTTATTTAATGCCGGCAAGATTTTTAGGATATGTTCTTCTGAATAGAATATGTATTCTTTGGAAGAAATCAGTTTGTATATCAGGGTTTGTGTTTATTTTGTTTTATGGCATATCAACCTCAATGGGTTATTTAATGCCGGCAAGATTTTTAGGATAGGTTCTTCTGAATAGAATATGTATTCTTTGGAAGAAATCAGTTTGTAGATCAGGGTTTGGGTTTATTTTGTTTTACGGCATATCAAACTCAATGGGTTATTTTATGCCGACAAGTTTTTTAGGATAGGTTCTTCTGAATAGAATATGTATTCTTTGGAAGAAATCAGTTTGTAGATCAGGGTTTGGGTTTATTTTGTTTTACGGCATATCAACCTCAATGGGTTATTTAATGCCGGCAAGATTTTTAGGATATGTTCTTCTGAATAGAATATGTATTCTTTGGAAGAAATCAGTTTGTAGATCAGGGTTTGGGTTTATTTTGTTTTACGGCATATCAACCTCAATGGTTTATTTAATGCCGGCAAGATTTTTAGGATATGTTCTTCTGAATAGAATATGTATTCTTTGGAAGAAATCAGTTTGTAGATCAGGGTTTGGGTTTATTTTGTTTTACGGCATATCAACCTCAATGGGTTATTTAATGCCGACAAGATTTTTAGGATAGGTTCTTCTGAATAGAATAATTCTTTGGAAGAAATGTATTCAGGGTTTGGGTTTAAGAAATCAGTTTTTTATGCCGGCAATCATTTTTAGGGGTTCTTTGAATAGAATATGTATTCTTTGGAAGAAATCAGTTTGTAGATCAGGGTTTGGGTTTATTTTGTTTTACGGCATATCAACCTCAATGGGTTATTTAATGCCGACAAGATTTTTAGGATAGGTTCTTCTGAATAGAATATGTATTCTTTGGAAGAAATCAGTTTGTAGATCAGGGTTTGGGTTTATTTTGTTTTACGGCATATCAACCTCAATGGGTTATTTAATGCCGGCAAGATTTTTAGGATAGGTTCTTCTGAATAGAATATGTATTCTTTGGAAGAAATCAGTTTGTAGATCAGGGTTTGGGTTTATTTTGTTTTACGGCATATCAACCTCAATGGGTTATTTAATGCCGGCAAGATTTTTAGGATAGGTTCTTCTGAATAGAATATGTATTCTTTGGAAGAAATCAGTTTGTAGATCAGGGTTTGGGTTTATTTTGTTTTACGGCATATCAACCTCAATGGGTTATTTAATGCCGACAAGATTTTTTAGGATAGGTTCTTCTGAATAGAATATGTATTCTTTGGAAGAAATCAGTTTGTAGATCAGGGTTTGGGTTTATTTTGTTTTACGGCATATCAACCTCAATGGGTTATTTAATGCCGGCAAGATTTTAGGATATGTTCTTCTGAATAGAATATGTATTCTTTGGAAGAAATCAGTTTGTAGATCAGGGTTTGGGTTTATTTTGTTTTACGGCATATCAACCTCAATGGGTTATTTAATGCCGGCAAGATTTTTAGGATATGTTCTTCTGAATAGAATATGTATTCTTTGGAAGAAATCAGTTTGTAGATCAGGGTTTGGGTTTATTTTGTTTTACGGCATATCAACCTCAATGGGTTATTTTATGCCGACAAGATTTTTAGGATATGTTCTTCTGAATAGAATATGTATTCTTTGGAAGAAATCAGTTTGTAGATCAGGGTTTGGGTTTATTTTGTTTTACGGCATATCAACCTCAATGGGTTATTTAATGCCGGCAAGATTTTAGGATATGTTCTTCTGAATAGAATATGTATTCTTTGGAAGAAATCAGTTTGTAGATCAGGGTTTGGGTTTATTTTGTTTTACGGCATATCAACCTCAATGGGTTATTTAATGACGACAAGATTTTTAGGATATGTTCTTCTGAATAGAATATGTATTCTTTGGAAGAAATCAGTTTGTAGATCAGGGTTTGGGTTTATTTTGTTTTACGGCATATCAACCTCAATGGGTTATTTAATGCCGACAAGATTTTTTAGGATATGTTCTTCTGAATAGAATATGTATTCTTTGGAAGAAATCAGTTTGTAGATCAGGGTTTGGGTTTATTTTGTTTTACGGCATATCAACCTCAATGGGTTATTTTATGCCGGCAAGATTTTTTAGGATATGTTCTTCTGAATAGAATATGTATTCTTTGGAAGAAATCAGTTTGTAGATCAGGGTTTGGGTTTATTTTGTTTTTACGGCATATCAACCTCAATGGGTTATTTAATGCCGACAAGATTTTTAGGATATGTTCTTCTGAATAGAATATGTATTCTTTGGAAGAAATCAGTTTGTAGATCAGGGTTTGGGTTTATTTTGTTTTACGGCATATCAACCTCAATGGGTTATTTAATGCCGACAAGATTTTTAGGATATGTTCTTCTGAATAGAATATGTATTCTTTGGAAGAAATCAGTTTGTAGATCAGGGTTTGGGTTTATTTTTTGTTTTACGGCATATCAACCTCAATGGGTTATTTTAATGCCGGCAAGATTTTTAGGATATGTTCTTCTGAATAGAATATGTATTCTTTGGAAGAAATCAGTTTGTAGATCAGGGTTTGGGTTTATTTTGTTTTACGGCATATCAACCTCAATGGGTTATTTAATGCCGGCAAGATTTTTAGGATATGTTCTTCTGAATAGAATATGTATTCTTTTTGGAAGAAATCATGGGTTTGTAGATCAGGGTTTGGGTTTTCTTTTTGTTTTACGTCATATCAACATCAATGGGTTATTTAATGCCGACAAGATTTTTAGGATAGGTTCTTATGAATAGAATATGTATTCTTTGGAAGAAATCAGTTTGTAGATCAGGGTTTGGGTTTATTTTGTTTTACGGCATATCAACCTCAATGGGTTATTTAATGCCGACAAGATTTTTAGGATATGTTCTTCTGAATAGAATATGTATTCTTTGGAAGAAATCAGTTTGTAGATCAGGGTTTGGGTTTATTTTGTTTTACGGCATATCAACCTCAATGGGTTATTTAATGCCGGCAAGATTTTTAGGATAGGTTCTTCTGAATAGAATATGTATTCTTTGGAAGAAATCAGTTTGTAGATCAGGGTTTGGGTTTATTTTGTTTTACGGCATATCAACCTCAATGGGTTATTTTATGCCGACAAGATTTTTAGGATATGTTCTTCTGAATAGAATATGTATTCTTTGGAAGAAATCAGTTTGTAGATCAGGGTTTGGGTTTATTTTGTTTTACGGCATATCAACCTCAATGGGTTATTTAATGCCGGCAAGATTTTTAGGATAGGTTCTTCTGAATAGAATATGTATTCTTTTGGAAGAAATCAGTTTGTAGATCAGGGTTTGGGTTTATTTTTGTTTTACGGCATATCAACCTTTAATGGGTTATTTAATGCCGACAAGATTTTTAGGATAGGTTCTTTGAATAGAATATGTATTCTTTGGAAGAAAATCAGTTTGTAGATCAGGGTTTGGGTTTATTTTTGTTTTACGGCATATCAACCCTCAATGGGTTATTTAATGCCGACAAGATTTTTAGGATAGGTTCTTCTGAATAGAATATGTATTCTTTGGAAGAAATCAGTTTGTAGATCAGGGTTTGGGTTTATTTTGTTTTACGGCATATCAACCTCAATGGGTTATTTAATGCCGACAAGATTTTTAATGCCTTGGAAGACAAGATTTTAGGATCAACCTCAATGGGTTTGAATAGAATATGTATTCTTTGGAAGGGTTTTAGATCAGGGTTTGGGTTTATTTTGTTTTACGGCATATCAACAACCTCAATGGGTTATTTAATGCCGACAAGATTTTTAGGATAGGTTCTTATGAATAGAATATGTATTCTTTGGAAGAAATCAGTTTGTAGATCAGGGTTTGGGTTTATTTTTGTTTTACGGCATATCAACCTCAATGGGTTATTTAATGCCGGCAAGATTTTTAGGATAGGTTCTTCTGAATAGAATATGTATTCTTTGGAAGAAATCAGTTTGTAGATCAGGGTTTGGGTTTTATTTTGTTTTACGGCATATCAACCTCAATGGGTTATTTAATGCCAAACAAGATTTTTAGGATAGGAATAGAATATGTATTCTTTGGAAGAATAGAATAGGGTTTGGGTTTATTTTTTCAACCTCAATGGGTTATTTAAAAATCATTTTTAGGATAGGATCAGTTTGAAGGTTTATTTTGGTTTATTTTTTTACGGCATATCAACCTCAATGGGTTATTTAATGCCAACAAGATTTTTAGGATAGGTTCTTATGAATAGAATATGTATTCTTTTGGAAGAAATCAGTTTGTAGATCAGGGTTTGGGTTTATTTTGTTTTACGGCATATCAACCTCAATGGGCCGACAAGATTTTTTATTTAATGCCGATCAAGATTTTTAGGAGAGGTTCTTCTGAATAGAATATGTATTCTTTGGAAGAAATCAGTTTGTAGATCAGGGTTTGGGTTTATTTTGTTTTTTACGGCATATCAACCTCAATGGATTATTTAATGCCAGCAAGATTTTTAGGATAGGTTCGTATGAATTGAATATGTATTCTTTGGAAGAAATCAGTTTGAAGATCAGGGTTTGGGTTTATTGTGTTTTACGGCATATCAACCTCAATGGGTTATTTAATGCCGGCAAGATTTTTAGGATAGGTTCGTATGAATGGAATATGTTTCCTTTGAAAGAAATCAGTTTGTAGATCAGGGTCTGAGTTTATTTTTACGGCATATCAACCTCAATGGGTTATTTAATGCCGACAAGATTTTTAGGATAGGTTCTTATGAATAGAATATGTTTCCTTTGAAAGAAATCAGTTTGTAGATCAGGGTCTGTGTTTATCTTTACGGCATATCAATCTCAATGGGTTATTTAATGTCGACAAGATTTTTAGGATAGGTTCTTCTGAATAGAATACGTATTCTTTGGAAGAAATCACTTCGTAGGTCAGGGTTTCGATTTATTTTGTTTTACCGCATATCAACCTCAATGGGTTAGTTAATGCCGACAATATTTTTAGGATAGGTTCTTCTGAATAGAATATGTATTCTTTTGGAAGAAATCAGTTTCTAGATCAGGGTTTGGGTTTATTTTGTTTTACGGCATATCAACCTCAATGGGTTATTTTAATGCCGACAAGATTTTTAGGATATGTTCTTCTGAATAGAATATGTATTCAGGGTTTGGGAAGAAATCAGTTTGTAGATCAGGGTTTGGGTTTATTTTGTTTTATGGCATATCAACCTCAATGGGTTATTTAATGCCGGCAAGATTTTTAGGATAGGTTCTTTTGAATAGAATATATATTCTTTGGAAGAAATCAGTTTGTAGATCAGGGTTTGGATTTATTTTGTTTTACGGCATATCAAACTCAATGGGTCATTTTATGCCGACAAGTTTTTTAGGATAGGTTCTTCTGAATAGAATATGTATTCTTTGGAAGAAATCAGTTTGTAGATCAGGGTTTGGGTTTATTTTGTTTTACGGCATATCAACCTCAATGGGTTATTTAATGCCGACAAGATTTTTTTAGGATATGTTCTTCTGAATAGAATATGTATTCTTTGGAAGAAATCAGTTTGTAGATCAGGGTTTGGGTTTATTTTTGTTTTACGGCATATCAACCTCAATGGGTTATTTAATGCCGACAAGATTTTTAGGATATGTTCTTCTGAATAGAATATGTATTCTTTGGAAGAAATCAGTTTGTAGATCAGGGTTTGGGTTTATTTTGTTTTACGGCATATCAACCTCAATGGGTTATTTAATGCCGACAAGATTTTTAGGATATGTTCTTCTGAATAGAATATGTATTCTTTGGAAGAAATCAGTTTGTAGATCAGGGTTTGGGTTTATTTTGTTTTACGGCATATCAACCTCAATGGGTTATTTAATGCCGACAAGATTTTTAGGATATGTTCTTCTGAATAGAATATGTATTCTTTGGAAGAAATCAGTTTGTAGATCAGGGTTTGGGTTTATTTTGTTTTACGGCATATCAACCTCAATGGGTTATTTTATGCCGACAAGATTTTTAGGATATGTTCTTCTGAATAGAATATGTATTCTTTGGAAGAAATCAGTTTGTAGATCAGGGTTTGGGTTTATTTTGTTTTTTACGGCATATCAACCTCAATGGGTTATTTAATGACGACAAGATTTTTAGGATATGTTCTTCTGAATAGAATATGTATTCTTTGGAAGAAATCAGTTTGTAGATCAGGGTTTGGGTTTATTTTGTTTTACGGCATATCAACCTCAATGGGTTATTTTAATGCCGACAAGATTTTTAGGATATGTTCTTCTGAATAGAATATGTATTCTTTGGAAGAAATCAGTTTGTAGATCAGGGTTTGGGTTTATTTTGTTTTACGGCATATCAACCTCAATGGGTTATTTAATGCCGACAAGATTTTTAGGATATGTTCTTCTGAATAGAATATGTATTCTTTCAGTTTGTAATCAGAATTGGGTTTATTTTGTTTGGCATATCAACCTCAATGGGTTATTTTATGCCGACAAGATTTTTAGGATATGTTCTTCTGAATAGAATATGTATTCTTTGGAAAAAATCAGTTTGTAGATCAGGGTTTGGGTTTATTTTGTTTTACGGCATATCAACCTCAATGGGTTATTTAATGCCGACAAGATTTTTAGGATATGTTCTTCTGAATAGAATATGTATTCTTTGGAAGAAATCAGTTTGTAGATCAGGGTTTGGGTTTATTTTGTTTTACGGCATATCAACCTCAATGGGTTATTTAATGCCGGCAAGATTTTTAGGATATGTTCTTCTGAATAGAATATGTATTCTTTGGAAGAAATCAGTTTGTAGATCAGGGTTTGGGTTTTATTTTGTTTTACGGCATATCAACCTCAATGGGTTATTTAATGCCGGCAAGATTTTTAGGATAGGTTCTTCTGAATAGAATATGTATTCTTTGGAAGAAATCAGTTTGTAGATCAGGGTTTGGGTTTATTTTTGTTTTACGGCATATCAACCTCAATGGGTTATTTAATGCCGGCAAGATTTTTAGGATATGTTCTTCTGAATAGAATATGTATTCTTTGGAAGAAATCAGTTTGTAGATCAGGGTTTGGGTTTATTTTGTTTTACGGCATATCAACCTCAATGGGTTATTTAATGCCGGCAAGATTTTTAGGATATGTTCTTCTGAATAGAATATGTATTCTTTGGAAGAAATCAGTTTGTAGATCAGGGTTTGGGTTTATTTTGTTTTACGGCATATCAACCTCAATGGGTTATTTAATGCTGGCAAGATATTTAGGATATGTTCTTCTGAATAGAATATGTATTCTTTGGAAGAAATCAGTTTGTAGATCAGGGTTTGGGTTTATTTTGTTTTACGGCATATCAACCTCAATGTGTTATTTAATGCCGGCAAGATTTTTTAGGATAGGTTCTTCTGAATAGAATATGTATTCTTTGGAAGAAATCAGTTTGTAGATCAGGGTTTGGGTTTATTTTTTGTTTTACGGCATATCAACCTTAATGGGTTATTTAATGCCGGCAAGATTTTTAGGATAGGTTCTTCTGAATAGAATATGTATTCTTTGGAAGAAATCAGTTTGTAGATCAGGGTTTGGGTTTTATTTTGTTTTACGGCATATCAACCTTAATGGGTTATTTAATGCCGACAAGATTTTTAGGATAGGTTCTTCTGAATAGAATATGTATTCTTTGGAAGAAATCAGTTTGTAGATCAGGGTTTGGGTTTATTTTGTTTTACGGCATATCAACCTCAATGGGTTAATTTAATGCCGACAAGATTTTTAGGATAGGTTCTTATGAATAGAATATGTATTCTTTGGAAGAAAGCAGTTTGTAGATCAGGATTTGGGTTTATTTTGTTTTACGGTATATCAACCTTAATGGGTTATTTAATGCCAACAAGATTTTTAGGAGAGGTTCTTATGAATAGAATATGTATTCTTTGGAAGAAATCAGTTTGTAGATCAGGGTTTGGGTTTATTTTTGTTTTACGGCATATCAACCTCAATGGGTTATTTAATGCCGGCAAGATTTTTAGGATAGGTTCTTATGAATAGAATATGTATTCTTTGTAAGAAATCAGTTTGTAGATCAGGGTTTGGGTTTATTTTGTTTTACGGCATATCAACCTCAATGGGTTATTTAATGCCGACAAGATTTTTAGGATAGGTTCTTATGAATAGAATATGTATTCTTTGGAAGAAAGCAGTTTGTAGATCAGGATTTGGGTTTATTTTGTTTTACGGTATATCAACCTTAATGGGTTATTTAATGCCAACAAGATTTTTAGGATAGGTTCTTATGAATAGAATATGTATTCTTTGGAAGAAATCAGTTTGTAGATCAGGGTTTGGGTTTATTTTGTTTCACGGCATATCAACCTCAATGGGTTATTTAATGCCAACAAGATTTTTAGGATAGGTTCTTATGAATAGAATATGTATTCTTTGTAAGAAATCAGTTTGTAGATCAGGGTTTGGGTTTATTTTGTTTTACGGCATATCAACCTCAATGGGTTATTTAATGCCGACAAGATTTTTAGGATAGGTTCTTATGAATAGAATATGTATTCTTTGGAAGAAAGCAGTTTGTAGATCAGGATTTGGGTTTATTTTGTTTTACGGTATATCAACCTTAATGGGTTATTTAATGCCAACAAGATTTTTAGGAGAGGTTCTTATGAATAGAATATGTATTCTTTGGAAGAAATCAGTTTGTAGATCGGGGTTTGGGTTTATTTTTGTTTTACGGCATATCAACCTCAATGGGTTATTTAATGCCGACAAGATTTTTAGGATAGGTTCTTATGAATAGAATATGTATTCTTTGGAAGAAATCAGTTTGTAGATCAGGGTTTGGGTTTATTTTGTTTTACGGCATATCAACCTCAATGGGTTATTTAATGCCGACAAGATTTTTAGGATAGGTTCTTATGAATAGAATATGTATTCTTTGGAAGAAATCAGTTTGTAGATCAGGGTTTCGGTTTATTTTGTTTTACGGCATATATCAACCTTAATGGGTTATTTAATGCCAACAAGATTTTTAGGAGAGGTTCTTATGAATAGAATATGTATTCTTTGGAAGAAATCAGTTTGTAGATCGGGGTTTGGGTTTATTTTGTTTTACGGCATATCAACCTCAATGGGTTATTTTATGCCGACAAGATTTTTAGGACATGTTCTTCTGAATAGAATATGTATTCTTTGGAAGAAATCAGTTTGTATATCAGGGTTTGGGTTTATTTTGTTTTACGGCATATCAACCTCAATGGGTTATTTTATGCCGACAAGATTTTTAGGATAGGTTCTTCTGAATAGAATATGTATTCTTTGGAAGAAATCAGTTTGTAGATCAGGGTTTGAGTTTATTTTGTTTTACGGCATATCAACCTTAATGGGTTTTTTTATGCCGGCAAGATTTTTAGGATATGTTCTTCTGAATAGAATATGTATTCTTTGGAAGAAATCAGTTTGTAGATCAGGGTTTGGGTTTATTTTGTTTTACGGCATATCAACCTCAATGGGTTATTTAATGACGACAAGATTTTTAGGATATGTTCTTCTGAATAGAATATGTATTCTTTGGAAGAAATCAGTTTGTATATCAGGGTTTGGGTTTATTTTGTTTTACGGCATATCAACCTCAATGGGTTATTTTATGCCGACAAGATTTTTAGGATATGTTCTTCTGAATAGAATATGTATTCTTTGGAAGAAATCAGTTTGTAGATCAGGGTTTGGGTTTATTTTGTTTTACGGCATATCAACCTCAATGGGTTATTTAATTCCGGCAAGATTTTTAGGATATGTTCTTCTGAATAGAATATGTATTCTTTGGAAGAAATCAGTTTGTAGATCAGGGTTTGGGTTTATTTTTGTTTTACGGCATATCAACCTCAATGGGTTATTTAATGCCGGCAAGATTTTTAGGATATGTTCTTCTGAATAGAATATGTATTCTTTGGAAGAAATCAGTTTGTAGATCAGGGTTTGGGTTTATTTTGTTTTACGGCATATCAACCTCAATGGGTTATTTTATGCCGACAAGATTTTAGGATAGGTTCTTCTGAATAGAATATGTATTCTTTGGAAGAAATCAGTTTGTATATCAGGGTTTGGGTTTATTTTGTTTTACGGCATATCAACCTCAATGGGTTATTTAATGCCGACAAGATTTTAGGATATGTTCTTCTGAATAGAATATGTATTCTTTGGAAGAAATCAGTTTGTAGATCAGGGTTTGGGTTTATTTTGTTTTACGGCATATCAACCTCAATGGGTTATTTAATGCCGGCAAGATTTTTAGGATATGTTCTTCTGAATAGAATATGTATTCTTTGGAAGAAATCAGTTTGTAGATCAGGGTTTGGGTTTATTTTGTTTTACGGCATATCAACCTCAATGGGTTATTTAATGCTGGCAAGATATTTAGGATATGTTCTTCTGAATAGAATATGTATTCTTTGGAAGAAATCAGTTTGTAGATCAGGGTTTGGGTTTATTTTTGTTTTACGGCATATCAACCTCAATGTGTTATTTAATGCCGGCAAGATTTTTAGGATAGGTTCTTCTGAATAGAATATGTATTCTTTGGAAGAAATCAGTTTGTAGATCAGGGTTTGGGTTTATTTTGTTTTACGGCATATCAACCTTAATGGGTTATTTAATGCCGGCAAGATTTTTAGGATAGGTTCTTCTGAATAGAATATGTATTCTTTGGAAGAAATCAGTTTGTAGATCAGGGTTTGGGTTTATTTTGTTTTACGGCATATCAACCTTAATGGGTTATTTTATGCCGACAAGATTTTTTAGGATAGGTTCTTCTGAATAGAATATGTATTCTTTGGAAGAAATCAGTTTGTAGATCAGGGTTTGGGTTTATTTTGTTTTACGGTATATCATTCTCAATGGGTCATTTAATGCCGACAAGGTTTTTAGGATTGGTTCTTATGAATAGAATATGTATTCTTTGGAAGAAACCAGTTTGTATATCAGGGATTTGGTTCATTTTGTTTTACGGTATATCAACCTTAATGGGTTATTTAATGCCAACAAGATTTTTAGGAGAGGTTCTTTGAATAGAATATGTATTCTTTGGAAGAAATCAGTTTGTAGATGGGGGGTTTGGGTTTATTTTGTTTTTACGGCATATCAACCTCAATGGGTTATTTAATGTATAAAGATTTTTCGGATAGGTTCTTATGAATAGAATATGTATTCTTTGTAAGAAATCAGTTTGTAGATCAGGGTTTGGGTTTATTTTGTTTTACGGCATATCAACCTCAATGGGTTATTTAATGCCGACAAGATTTTTTAGGATAGGTTCTTATGAATAGAATATGTATTCTTTGGAAGAAAAGCAGTTTGTAGATCAGGATTTGGGTTTATTTTGTTTTACCGTATATCAACCTTAATGGGTTATTTAATGCCAACAAGATTTTTAGGATAGGTTCTTATGAATAGAATATGTATTCTTTGGAAGAAATCAGTTTGTAGATCAGGGTTTGGGTTTATTTTGTTTCACGGCATATCAACCTCAATGGGTTATTTAATGCCAACAATATTTTTAGGATAGGTTCTTATGAATAGAATATGTATTCTTTGTAAGAAATCAGTTTGTAGATCAGGGTTTGGGTTTATTTTGTTTTACGGCATATCAACCTCAATGGGTTATTTTATGCCGACAAGATTTTTAGGATATGTTCTTCTGAATAGAATATGTATTCTTTGGAAGAAATCAGTTTGTAGATCAGGGTTTGGGTTTATTTTGTTTTACGGCATATCAACCTCAATGGGTTATTTAATTCCGGCAAGATTTTTAGGATATGTTCTTCTGAATAGAATATGTATTCTTTGGAAGAAATCAGTTTGTAGATCAGGGTTTCGGTTTATTTTGTTTTACGGCATATCAAACTCAATGGGTTATTTAATGCCGGCAAGATTTTTAGGATATGTTCTTCTGAATAGAATATGTATTCTTTGGAAGAAATCAGTTTGTAGATCAGGGTTTGGGTTTATTTTGTTTTACGGCATATCAACCTCAATGGGTTATTTTATGCCGACAAGATTTTTAGGATAGGTTCTTCTGAATAGAATATGTATTCTTTGGAAGAAATCAGTTTGTATATCAGGGTTTGGGTTTATTTTGTTTTACGGCATATCAACCTCAATGGGTTATTTAATGCCGGCAAGATTTTTAGGATATGTTCTTCTGAATAGAATATGTATTCTTTGGAAGAAATCAGTTTGTAGATCAGGGTTTGGGTTTATTTTGTTTTACGGCATATCAACCTCAATGGGTTATTTAATGCCGGCAAGATTTTTAGGATATGTTCTTCTGAATAGAATATGTATTCTTTGGAAGAAATCAGTTTGTAGATCAGGGTTTGGGTTTATTTTGTTTTACGGCATATCAGCCTCAATGGGTTATTTAATGCTGGCAAGATATTTAGGATATGTTCTTCTGAATAGAATATGTATTCTTTGGAAGAAATCAGTTTGTAGATCAGGGTTTGGGTTTATTTTGTTTTACGGCATATCAACCTCAATGTGTTATTTAATGCCGGCAAGATTTTTAGGATAGGTTCTTCTGAATAGAATATGTATTCTTTGGAAGAAATCAGTTTGTAGATCAGGGTTTGGGTTTATTTTGTTTTACGGCATATCAACCTTAATGGGTTATTTAATGCCGGCAAGATTTTTAGGATAGGTTCTTCTGAATAGAATATGTATTCTTTGGAAGAAATCAGTTTGTAGATCAGGGTTTGGGTTTATTTTGTTTTACGGCATATCAACCTTAATGGGTTATTTTATGCCGACAAGATTTTTAGGATAGGTTCTTCTGAATAGAATATGTATTCTTTGGAAGAAATCAGTTTGTAGATCAGTGTTTGGGTTTATTTTGTTTTACGGCATATCAACCTCAATGGGTAATTTAATGCCGACAAGATTTTTAGGATAGGTTCTTATGAATAGAATATGTATTCTTTGGAAGAAAGCAGTTTGTAGATCAGGATTTGGGTTTATTTTGTTTTACGGTATATCAACCTTAATGGGTTATTTAATGCCAACAAGATTTTTAGGAGAGGTTCTTATGAATAGAATATGTATTCTTTGGAAGAAATCAGTTTGTAGATCGGGGTTTGGGTTTATTTTGTTTTACGGCATATCAACCTCAATGGGTTATTTAATGCCGGCAAGATTTTTCGGATAGGTTCTTATGAATAGAATATGTATTCTTTGTAAGAAATCAGTTTGTAGATCAGGGTTTGGGTTTATTTTGTTTTACGGCATATCAACCTCAATGGGTTATTTAATGCCGACAAGATTTTTAGGATAGGTTCTTATGAATAGAATATGTATTCTTTGGAAGAAAGCAGTTTGTAGATCAGGATTTGGGTTTATTTTGTTTTACCGTATATCAACCTTAATGGGTTATTTAATGCCAACAAGATTTTTAGGATAGGTTCTTATGAATAGAATATGTATTCTTTGGAAGAAATCAGTTTGTAGATCAGGGTTTGGGTTTATTTTGTTTCACGGCATATCAACCTCAATGGGTTATTTAATGCCAACAATATTTTTAGGATAGGTTCTTATGAATAGAATATGTATTCTTTGTAAGAAATCAGTTTGTAGATCAGGGTTTGGGTTTATTTTGTTTTACGGCATATCAACCTCAATGGGTTATTTAATGCCGACAAGATATTTAGGATAGGTTCTTATGAATAGAATATGTATTCTTTGGAAGAAAGCAGTTTGTAGATCAGGATTTGGGTTTATTTTGTTTTACGGTATATCAACCTTAATGGGTTATTTAATGCCAACAAGATTTTTAGGAGAGGTTCTTATGAATAGAATATGTATTCTTTGGAAGAAATCAGTTTGTAGATCGGGGTTTGGGTTTATTTTGTTTTACGGCATATCAACCTCAATGGGTTATTTAATGCCGGCAAGATTTTTCGGATAGGTTCTTATGAATAGAATATGTATTCTTTGTAAGAAATCAGTTTGTAGATCAGGGTTTGGGTTTATTTTGTTTTACGGCATATCAACCTCAATGGGTTATTTAATGCCGACAAGATTTTTAGGATAGGTTCTTATGAATAGAATATGTATTCTTTGGAAGAAAGCAGTTTGTAGATCAGGATTTGGGTTTATTTTGTTTTACGGTATATCAACCTTAATGGGTTATTTAATGCCAACAAGATTTTTAGGAGAGGTTCTTATGAATATAATATGTATTCTTTGGAAGAAATCAGTTTGTAGATCGGGGTTTGGGTTTATTTTGTTTTACGGCATATCAACCTCAATGGGTTATTTAATGCCGACAAGATTTTTAGGATAGGTTCTTCTGAATAGAATATGTTTTCTTTGGAAGAAATCCGTTTGTAGATCAGAGTTTTGTTTTATTTTGTTTTACAGGATATCAACCTCAATGGGTTATTTAATGCCGACAAGATTTTTTTTCTGGTAATATCTTCTTCCCAAAAAGGTATTGCTGGTGATATTTTTTTCTAAAAACCTACTGCTGGTAATAATATTTTTCAAAAATCTTTTGCTGATAATAATGTATTGCAGAGAATAATATTTTTCTTCAAAAATTCTTTGCTGGCAATAAATTTTTACAAAATGTATTGCTTACATTGAAGCCTATTTTTACACTTTGATAATGTTTTGACCCCAGTTTGGAGGTTAACTATTTTCCCATAGCTGGGACCCTATCAGATGCTACCACCCCAGATTAGAGTGGACTTGGGAATACCAGCTTATTAAGAGGTGGTTACACCCTCCTCAAAACCTCCTAATCAGAGGCCTTGTTGTCGGATGTAGTTTATCGTCTTACCCAGGACGATTGAACTGGTGTTGTCAAGCGTAGAGTAGAACTTTTCAATTTCTTCTGTAGTTGTGCTTACTGTGCATACAGAACTATGATGAATATTTTGAAAGTCTCTCCTTGCAGTTTATACGGCAAGAATTTCTTCATGTCTTGATCTAGTATCAATCCTACTTCTCTTTTATTTTTCTCTCCGCCTGCAAATATAATCTTGTGTTTGTCACTAACAATTCTACATTGTTTGGCCAGGTCGTTTTACCCAGGCCTAAAATATTTAATCTGTTCATTTCCGGTTTTATATTTTCTAATTGGCCGAAGTAGTTTAATGTTCTAATATTCAGAGAATAATTTTTGTTTGACGTGAACAGTAGTTTATTTTAAAGAAAATATTGAGCACCTTAGGACATTTGGAGATAGATTTCTGTCTTTCGGTTTTCATGTTTTTTTTCCATTTCATTTGTCTTTGCTTTTCTGTGTTTTCTCCTTTGCCAGGATTCGTATTCTCCTCTCTTTCTGCCCCTTTCATTCTCTCTCTCTCTCTACACACACACAGAGATACATACACATACACATATGCACTCACACACACATATATGCCTGTGTCTGTAAGTATTTGTGTATGTACGTATGTGTAGTTGTACAGGGATAGTGGTAAATCTAAAAAAAAAGAAACGCTTATCACTTATCGCTTTTAGCATTCAAAATAGGAAGTGTCACATTTTATTTATATATAGGATATATTTCAAAGCGTGGAACCTATTTCTTAGACATCGCCCGCCTTAGCTATTATTTGTTCTTATCAAAGCTCGCTGTGCACTTAAGACGCAAGTACTTTATCAATGAAGAATAAGACGAGAGCCAATAAATACAACGGAATGAACTTTGTTTGTAGAGATCAAAAAGATGGTAAAGTGTGGCGGGAATTTTTTTTTTTATCTTCAACTGTACTTATGCATTAGATTCCAACTTTATCAACCTCAAATGTTTTACGCTCAATCTATTTACTTTATTCACTGAATAAACTCCCTGGTTAAACAATAAAAAACGCATCTAATTCGTTCATTTAAGTTAATTATAAAGTTAAAATACAAATTACGGATTACTATATTACTACAAAAACTAGCTTCTTATAATCATACTGATGTTGTTATTAATAATAATAATAATCGGTCAGACATCGTGATCAAAGACCACAAAAAAAAAAGAAAAAAAAAAGAATGTGCTTTCTTATTGATATGGCAGTCCGTGCAGCTTCTAATGTATCTTTGAAGATCTTCAAAAAACTATCAAAATCCAAGGATCTTGATGGGGATATCGCAAAAATGGGGCACATGAGGACATCAATATTTTCAGTTGTAGTTGGAGCCCTCGGATTGATTGGAAAATGTTCTGAAATACTACTTTAAGGAATTGCTGTCGTCTCATGCCTTAAAGAAATACTAATGATTGTACCCACAAGTACAGCTCCCACTTTACAAAGAGCTTTAATATTTTGTATAATCTGTGCGATTTTAGTTATTTTTTCTTTTTCTCAAATTTTTAGAGGAAAATATCATGAAGCCATTTCTGACCTTAGGTCTCTAGTTGGGTCCCAGATGGAAATGTGTGTACAACAGAAATCCAAAGAAATACTACTACTACTACTACTACCAATAATAATAATAATAAATTAATAATAATAAGGAGGAGGAGGCACGGTTGAGTAATAGATAGCGGCTCGGATTGAGAAATTCATTTACGTGGTAATAATGAATCCTCTTCTTACTCCTCATATATGAGTAAATAGCAGGACAGACCGATTTCTATAACCCAGAGGGACATCACTGACTTCAAAACCTGAGGATCCTCCAGTTTGGGGATTGTGCAGTAGACTAACACCCTACTTACTTAAAAAAAAAACTGGCTTGTTGACTAATTGAATTAATGCTGTCCGGAAGACTATGTAGCGCTTAGTGGATTTGGATAGTGTTGTATATGGGTAAAGTGTCGTTACCGATACTGGGGGTTTGAACACAGATCAGCAGTGAGCAAACACAGGTGATTTCATTTCTAATAAGTAGACCAGGTGATCGCAAAGAAAAGGTATATATGGGAATTAGCGTGACGTCTATGTGATCACGATTCTTTATACTATCCTCTATACTATTTCTCTATACTGATCACCCTACGGATTACTATTCGGCGGCTACTATTCGAATAATTATTACTAGTTGGAGTATTAGTTGAAGGAGTTACTACTAGTATATGCGATCCCAGAGTCGGGACTAGAACAAGTATTACGAACGATATTGTAGAATTTCGTCATCATCACCCAAACAGACAACTTCGTTGACAAAAAAAAAATCTCCTTATTAATGTGTCTCTTCCTGATAATCATAATATGGAGGTAACAGAAAATAACATGGTCAAAAAGTACACCGACCTTCGGATTGAAGTTGCCTGTACGTGGGACGTTCAGGCCACCAGTGTTCCAGTTATCATGGCGGGGACTCGAGGTTTATTCCATCGCCTCCGAATTTTACGTTGTTTGAAGCGGCAAATATTCTGCGGATGGTGTACCATTAGGTCGTACGACCTGATGGAGAACATTCATAATGTAAGGTTGAAAACAGAATGAGTAATAATAATGTATCTTTGAAGATATTCAAAAAGCTGACAAAATACAAGGACCTTGAAATAGAAATCTAAAAAATGTGGCATATGGGAACATCAACAATCCCTGTTGTAGTTGGAGCCCTATGATTGTTTGGAAAAGATTCCAGTAGACTAATTGAAGGGATTCCTGGAAGTCCATGCCTCAAAGTGATAAAAAAATCGTTCTGACAAGTACAGCCCACATTTTACGAAGGGCTTTATCTATGTAATTTTTTTTTTTTTTTTGTCAGTGGAAAGTGTCATGATGCCATTTCTAACCTTAAGTCCCTGGGCGGGACCCGGAAAGAAATGTGTAAACATCAGAAATCAAAGGAAATAATAATAATAATAATAATAATAATAATAAAACCGTCTTGATAGAGTGGGGCAATAGTTGCACTCGAAAATCCGCAAATTTTACGGAAAGGGAACTGCAAGTAATTGGCATGAACATCATCCAGACCTGGTTACAGAAATAGGATCTGTAACAATTTTATGGGACTTTACAAGGCACGCAGATAGAAGTATCAGAGCTAATCACTTAGGCATTTGTGATCAGAGACAGCAAAGACAAAATGTCTCTTTTTATTGACATGCCATCCCCTGTTGATTGTAATGTATCTTTGAAGATATCCAAAAAACAAAGGACCTTCTAACGAAATCTCAAAAATCTAACGAAATCTCTGCATATGAAGACATCAGCAACTCCAGTTGTAGTTGAAATCCTCGGATTGATTGGAAAAGAGTCCAAAAGACTCATTAAAGGAAATCTTGGTATCCTATGCTTTAAAAAAATACAAAAACTTGTACTCACAAGAACAACCCACACCATACGAACGGCTTTATCTATGCAGAATATGCGTGATCTCAGGTCTTTTTTTCCGAAAAGAAAATCCTCAGTGTAAAATGTCATAATGCGCTTTTTGACTCTAGGACCCTGACTGAGACCTGGAATGAAACGAGTATACACCAGAAATTAAAAAAAAAAAAAAAGATTTAAGAGAAGAGCATGATTTAAGAAAAGAAAAAAGAAACGAAAAACAGTATTTGAATAATTTAAATGCAATGTCAATTATTATCTGTCTTCTTAATTCTTATTCTTTTTATTGTCCTCTCTCCTTAATAGTCGTTGTTCTCATTTTCTCTAACACTCAGTAACCTCTTGCATCCTAGTGGCTGTATTGCCTTTGATCTTTAAAAATTTAAATGCAATGTCAATCATTATATTCTGTCGTATTAATGCTTGTTCTTTTATTGTTCTCTCTTTAATATTTTCTCATATTCACGACAGTCAGTAAACCCTTGAATCTTAGCGGCTTTAATGTCTTGCTTTGGGTAAAATGAAAAAAAAATGCATGGGCGAGTGAGATTTTATATTTTGATTTTTTCTCTTGAGTTGCTTCATCGAATAAAGATGGTCACTAGTCGAGTAACACCTCTTGGGAAAGGAAAGTCATTTTGATGGACTCAATTCAGGTGATGTACAAAATATCCAGTGAGACACGTTTAGGTAATTTGATAGTTGAATAACAAGATAAATATCTATCTGTTCAAATTCCACGAAATATTGGCGGTAGCACCCTACCACCACATATTTATTTCAATGGCTGGCCACTCGTATGACTGTTTATTATGTCGGCTAGTTGCTAATATTTGTGTTTGTCCAACATCCATAGAGCCCACCTGTGGTTTATAATGCAACTATACTGAGCGGAACTTAATTACATTTTCTGGGATATGGCGCATTATCTGGTGTGATCAACAATTTGAACAAGGTCAGTGCGCTTACGATGACTTGCCACTTTGCACAATCATCTACGCATCCCAAATAATTCAGGCTCATAAATTTTACTCACAAGGCTTGAGTCAACCCGTGGTATGGTTTTCGGGCCATATTCAGGCCGTGCGAAAAGTGCCGCATGCTGGGGTCGCATCCACTAGGCTAATAACATCAAGATAATCCTCTTCCTGACAAATCGGCCATGAGATTCGAAACCGTGTCTCATGGTCGAAAAGCGAACATTTGAACCATTCAGCCACGCGCTCATGTAATTTTTAAGCCGACATGTTTTTTACACCTCCTGCAGGTTCGAATCCAGTTCACAGACCAGTAGACGAAATAAATAATGTTAAAATAAATATAGCATCTATTCAAATACGGGTATCCACAAAAATAATGTTTAAAGAAATAATAATAATAATAATAATAATCCCTGTTGTAGTTGGAGCCCTAGGACTGGTTGGAAAAGATTCCAGGAGACTAATTGAAGGGATTCCTGGAATTCCATGCCTCAAAGAGAGACAAAAAATTGTTCCGACAAGTACAGCCCACACTTTACGAAGGGCTTTATGTAATTTTTTTTTTGTCAGTGGAAAGTGTCATGATGCCATCTCTAACCTTAGGTCCCTGGGCGCGACCCGGAAAGAAATGTGTAAACGCCAGAAATCAAAGAAAATAGAAATAATAATATTATATATATATATATATATATATATATATATATATATATATATATGTGTGTGTGTGTGTGTGTGTATGTATGTGTGTGTCTGTAGGATGTATAATATATGTACGTCTGTTTGTAGGATGTATATATATATGTGTGTGTGTGTATATGTACATGTGTGTATGTGTGCGTGTGTTTGTAGGATGTATATATATGTGTGTGTGTGTGTATGCATGTGTGTGTGTGTATGTGTGTTTGTAGGATGTATAATAGTATCCGAAACAAAAGTAAAAACGATGAGACAAACTGGAAAATTTTATTAAAGACGCATTTCGCTGAAGAAGCGTACGCTCTCGTTGGCTTCCTCAGTTTAAAATGAAAGACAAAATTGTAGGAAAAAGCCTAGGGCATCTGAGGATAAGTCAAATTAATTACCCTAGGTTATCAAATTCCATATTTGGGGAGTGTCCGTTCGCCTGCCTGCTTCTCTGTTTTATCTATATCTGTATCAGAGTCATGTGTGCATGTGTGTGTTTGTATCTGATAAGAATTTTGAAATTTCTACATTAGCATCAGATATCGAATTTAGTAGATTTTTTTTCTTGGGGAATGGAATTCTTTTACCAAATGTCTTAAATATTTACCATTCTCTAGGATTCTCATTCACACACTCGGATATATATATATATATATATATATATATATATATATATATATATATATATATATATATATGTGTGTGTGTGTGTGTGTGTGTGTGTGATGGATTAAAACCTACATGACCAAAGATTGCGTTCATGTATGAAACAGACTATCACAACTACATGTTGATATCAGTGTCTATATGTGGGTATGGTTTTCAGTCACTTTCCAAAGGTGCCGCAAGTTGGGATCAGCCCACCAGTCCGATGACATCAGCAAATCTCCTTCCTGACAAATCGACCATGGTGAGATTCATGTGTGTGTGTGTGTGTGTGTGTGTGTGTGTGTGTGTGTGCGTGCATGCGTGTATGTTTGTATGTGTGCATAAATTTTGAATGCTGCATATATATATTCTTTGAGTGCATATATATATATATATATATATATATATATATATATATAGAGAGAGAGAGAGAGAGACAGAGACAGAGAGAGAGAGAGATAGATAGATAGATAGATAGATAGATAGATAGATACATGTATGTATAAGCATATGTGCATGTTACGCATACATATTAAATATACGTGTATGCGCGGTATGTGGGTGTGACGCGTAACCTCTCCGTCTATAGGCAGCAATCTATTTACAAAACTAAGGATACAAACACTTCAAGTCCCGGCAGCAAACCGAACTGTACATTTTTCGATAAGATGATAAGTGGTCGATTGATTTCTCCAAGACATTTCGGTTTAGGCTGATCTAGCGAGTCAAAAGGACAGAAGATATCGATAAGATCAAATGGGTAATTGAATTGGTAATTGAATCTATATCGATTAGTTTTGCCTCATAGTTTGGAAAGATGGTGGAAACTTCGCGTCAAGGTGAAAAATCAATTTGAAGAGAAAGTATTTTGAATGACCACAGGAAAAGAAAGGAAATCTGCCGATTATATATATATATATATATATATATATATATATATATATATATATATATATATATATATATATATATATATATGAAGGTATGCTATATTTATGGCTAAAAGCGCTGACTGTCAGAGATAGAGCGCATGTAAATATAAAAGTAGACAGTGGAATCAACATTACACACACACACACACACACACACACACACACACATATGTGTGTGTGTTGTGTATGTACACATTACATGATCAAACTTAGTACAATAATTAATATAGTATAGTCATTTTTTAAGTGAATTAAATCGATTTCAGTATAATTAATTAGAATTAATTACATCATGAAAAACGAAAACGCCAATGAAATTGCTGAAATCTCCTGAAGAGTGGATTGAACAATTACAAAAAAGTTAATCTATGAAACTTGATGCATGAGTTGAGATGCTAAATCAACTATGTGACAAGTTTTATTTGTAATCCTAAATATATATACTCGGCGTAACATCAAAATTGTCCAAATCGTGTAACGGCATGGGATCCATCCATCCCACAAAATGTTTAATATTTACAAAGAACTCTAAACTAATTGTGTTTCTTTTTTCCACATTTTCAGATAAGACGTTTAGCCTTCTTGACACCATTTGTCGTAAGAATCACTGAAAAAACCTTTGAGTTGTTCAGCTAGAAAGAGAAGTGGTTAAAATTGTTTTATGTCAGCCCCACTTTATCTTCCCAACTGAGCAGTGATGAGAGGAAAAAAGATCATTCAGGCCTTCAGTACTGGAACCAACTTTTATACTCTGTCTTCCACCTTCAAAGTACATCCAAGAATCATCAAGAGAACGATGAATAAGTTTAAAATAGAGGGAATATTAGAGAGGAAAATTTGATCCGGAGGTTACAACAGCAAGAGGGATCATCCTTTCAATTTAGAGCTAAATACATTCTTATTTTTCAAAGTAGAGTCCAATAGAGTTATAAAAA
Organism: Acanthosepion pharaonis; assembly: GCA_903632075.3. Taxonomy (NCBI): domain Eukaryota; kingdom Metazoa; phylum Mollusca; class Cephalopoda; order Sepiida; family Sepiidae; genus Acanthosepion; species Acanthosepion pharaonis. Next base: position 644,176 of record CAHIKZ030000802.1, read on the forward strand.
CCCTGGAGAATTCCAGTAAGATATCTGTTGAAGCTTGAATAAGCATGGAATAATAATAATACAACACAAAATGTACGTAACAAAATGTATTGAAACAATGAAAAAAGGTACACAATATTTACAGGTAGTTTTGGTATATTCTTGGGAAGACTGTTCCTGCAGAATGGGTTGACTAAGTCGCAGTCGGGCAGAGTCTCTGGATTCGATCTCTTAATCTTCCGTCGTCTTCCGGTACCAACCCATATTTATATGGTCGGTACTCCACTTATGTAAATTAGGTGTATCATACACAACAATATCTTTAATCAATTTTAAGATACAACGGTTCAAAGCTTAATCTAAAAATTGGACAATTTTGCTGTTACACGATTTGGATAAGTTTGCTCTTCCACCCGGTATACTGGAGTCACCCATCGTTTTTGACGCATGAGGGTCATGTGCACATACATATATCGTTTGATTATAGTGGTGAAAGCTTGTGAAGAACCAACCACACTATTGGGAAAAGCAGAATACAGATGTCATTATTGTATTCAGAGTTGTCCTTCTAGACTGTTCGCCACCTAAAGCTATATGACCCACTTTGGCCTGCTCTTTATCCATAACTTTCCCAAGGTAATGAATTCGACTGGAATTCGACCTCGGCTGTCCGATTCCTCAATCCGAGCCATTACTCTAATAATTACATATATATATATATATATATGTTTCAACTAATTTTTTAAAAAATTTACTGAGTTCAAACGCACATAAAAAATTAATAATTCACTGTTTCCAAGGATACAGACAAGGGGTGGTACCGTGTTCATTTTTACTATTTTTATATCAGTTATTAGTTTGTAAAAATAAAAATATCAATAAGAACACCGGATTATATATCTTACTGTTCTTTCTTTCTTTCTTTCTTTCTTTCTTTATATATATATATATATATATATATATATATATATATATATATATATATATATATATATATATATGTATAATGATAAATCAAGAAAAAGTCTTAATAGTTTCCTCTAAAAAACATTCGATCTGAAGAGAAGAATATAACAATATTCATGAAATAAATTATAGCCGATATAAAAAAAATTTTAAAAAATGTCGGACTTAAGACTTTGATCGATACAAATTATAAATGATTAATTTAAATATCATAGACAACAATAAGAAAATGAAAAGTTTTAACACACAATTTTAAATGAACACCACGAAAATGCGAATTTCATAACGCTTAACGGTCAGTGAGTATTCGGTACCTTAAGATTGCGTATCCGCATGAAACTCCGAGTCTTGCTATCAACGCGGATATTATATATATATATATATATATATATATATATATATATATATATATATATGTGTGTGTGTGTGTGTGTGTGTGTGTGTGTGCGTGTGTGTGTGTGTGTTCTGTATCATAACTTGACGTTTGCGGCGTCCAAGCATGAAACAGATTGTTGTCTCTGGGTGATGACTTCAATGTCCACTTTTACATCTATCTATCTATCTATCTATCTATCTATCTATCTATCTATCTATCTTAAGAATAGTTACATATCTATTTTTCATACCATCACTGACAGTGCGTTATATATCGTTATATATATATATATATATATATACTGCAGACATACGTACCAGCCGTTCTCTGACCGTCACAGCTCTCAATGTGAATTTCAGACTTGAAAATGAGGCGTGAAACTGACCCAATGCAATATTGATTCATTTGCATACTCTCCTTACATTTATACGTCTGGTTCACGCTCCTCCATAGTTTCTTAAACAGGCGTAGAGTTTCATCACTCGTCTTCTATTTAGAATTGTGTTTCCGTTTTCTTCTAATTCAGCTCTATACTTCTAACGCCAGCACCATAACTTGGAAATTTTATTCACTGACGTCTAACATGTGAAATTTTATTCACAATTTTTTCTTTTCCCAGTAAGAATATATGGTTTCGCCTCTCCCTTTAAACGGGAGCAGAGTTTCATCTCTTGTTTCCTGTTTACGATTGGGTTTTCGGACTCTTCTATACTCCAAACATCACCGTCTAAATTCTGAAATTTTGTTCACTAATTATTTTTCTCCTCCCCCTTATAGTAGATGGATTTGCGTATTGTCTCCTCCCAGGTATTTTGAACAGGAGAGGAGGTTTGTCCATTGTTTCCTGTTTAAGATTGACTTTCCGGTTCCTTTTAAAACCTACCCCTCCCCCCAACTTTACTTCGAATGTCTCCGACTAAAATCTGTAATGTTATTCACTACTTAAAACTTGACCTTTTCAAGTTTAGAATTCGGCGTTATCTTTCCTACATAGTCCCAAGAAATTCACTTCTTGCCTTTTCTTACGCTAATACAACCCCATATATTAACCCTCTACGTTGACTGGCTCTTGGGCCTAGTATTGGGTGAAAATTAGTTAAAAACAATCTAACTCTGTTATGGGTGCCTATAAATATAAAAAACAAACAAACAAACAATCAATAAAAACTACAACACAGTTCAATGGCACAAATAGGGTCTGTTAGATTCTGTCATTTACGACAGCCAAAATCATGCTGCCAATGTCTTTAACGTAAACCCTGGCAAAGAAAGCTTCCAAAGCGCAACCCGTCATTTGATCGTTACGGTTTTGAATTCAGAGTTGTCCTTCTTTTAGACTGGCCGCCAACAACTGCTAGAGAGACCAGTCTGTCATATTTAACCCATAGGTTTGGGAAATAAAAAACTCGACTGGAATTCGACCACGACTCTGATTTTTCATTCCGAATCGCTATCCACTGCGCACACACACACACACACACACACACACACACACACACACACACACACACACACACATATATATATATATATATGTATGTATATATACCGGTTTGGAGGTGATAATCCCAGCGTGTGGCACCTTTGGAAAGTGTTTGAAAACCACGGTCTGAACCAATCATTGTGAGGGAAAATTGATAGACAGAAAACGTGCTATTGATAGCTGTGCTAGCGCGAAGTTACAGGTCGTCATGATCGAGGGTTTGAGTGTGCTGGCCTTGTTCAGATTGTTGTTCACGCTAGATAACAGGCTATTGCCCAGAAATTGTAACTAAGTTCTGCCCAGCGTAGTTGCAGTATAAACCACAGGTTGGCTCTGTGGATTTTGAACAATCAAAAATGTGCCTGAGCGAGCGTCTGCAATAGGGATTGGCTTGCTGCTCTAGTAAACGGGTACCCTCGAATATGAGTGCTCAATATCAGAGATAGAGCGTGTAAATATAAAAGTGAACATAGAAGTCAACCACTTTGAGGCGACAGTCTGTTTCGTACTAAATGCAATCGTCATGCTAGATGCAATCGGCAGCATGAAACAGACTGTCGCCTCTAAGTGTTGAATTTATGTTCACTTATATATATATATATATATATATATATATATATATATAAAATCAACAACGATTAATTATGTTGTAAATAACGTGTAAAAAGGTTAACAACATTATGAAATTGTTATAAATAATCGCATTGTGATTGAAAATAATTCACATACAATAGCGTATAGAACAATTTGAAACATAAACGTCAAACATAACCCACCAACAAAACGTAAGGATAATACATCAGACCTTATTAACCATAATGCATATTGACCAGCATATATAAATAGTCGAAGAAAAACACAACACACATGGCCTAAAGATTGCTTTCGAGTATAAAACAGTCTGCTGCCGTTTAATGTTGACCTCAGTGTCTAATTTTACATACGCTCTATCTTATAAATATATATAGCATACCTTAAAACTATATTTTTATCATTACCTATCATACACATGCCCATAATTGTCCGTAAAACACCCTCCACGAATAGCCCTCTAGATTGAGTGGCTCTCGCATTAGGTGTAGAAAAAAGGTTTATTAATAAGGAAGGGTATTATGGTGAAAATGAAATATTAATTGAAGCGTGAAATGAAAACGTTTTCACCATTCGGCTACATACTTATTGACTTTCCTACGTCATTGCTCAACTGCTGCAAGCCGAGGTTATCCATTAAAATACGCATCCGGGTCAATACAGATAGCGATGTTCGATGTGACTCATGTAACCTTGAGTAGACCCTCTATCCCAGCTATCGGCTTTTGCCCCTTTTCCTATTTAAATATGTCGCCATCTGACAGCTGTAGATTTTGTTTTTGTAGTTGGATTGACACCGAAGCTTATAGTTTATCTTTCAGACCAGAATATGGGATTTCCTTCCTACATTTTATTAATATCAGGAGTTCTATAAAAATACGTCTATGTTTATATTTGAGCAGGTAGACCTCTGGGTGAATGATGTTTATTTTATTATTTACTCCTTCAGGGAATCGAATGTGTTTTTGGCGTGAAAAATATTGAGTGTCGTTTCGTAGCTTTAAGTAAGCGAGTCCTGCAGACCATTACTGCGTTAGTAATTTTCATCTTTTAGCGTTGTACCAGACAAAACTGATATATATATATATATATATATATATAATATGTCTGTCTGTGTGTGTGGGTGTGTGTGTGTGTGTGTGCAAATATATAGAAAAATAGGAAAGACCACGTTAGTTAAATAATCCGGAGTTCTTTAGTATTTTTGTTTTTATTTAAAAAAAAAACAGTGCTCCATACAAAAGTAGAGCTTAAAATTAATTATTTTTTTAAAAAAGTCCTGTTTCATCCTAAAGCGAAAATTTAGGAATAACCAATCTTGAAATTTACGCATCTTTATAAGCATGTTCATTCGCAAAATAATTACTATGGAAACGGCTAGAGCGGCCATTTCGATAAGGGGCGTAAGAGTTAACAATTTGTATCAACATCTCAGTCACCTTCGGAAAGAGGTCCGGTCGAGGCAGGGCCGGGGTGTCCATTTTAAAGCGAATGATAGCATTCATATACGCACATCGTCTGGTCCGTTACAGTGACAGATAACTGTTCGCACCATCGTATATCGTTAAGTGTCTAAAGAATTTTTTTTCTCCAAAAAGGGCTGTTTTGTACTTAAATGCGTCGCACTGAACTACAATTTGTTTTTTTGACGACTTCATAAAGGGTTTTTTTTTTAATCTTACCATTGGGTTAAGCTTTTAAACCTTTTATTAGACTATGAAATTAATTTTTTTTATGCTTATTATTTAATGCGAAAATTTGTTGATGTCGGCAAAAAAACTGTTAACTCATGTTTATGGTTTAATAAATTTTCATTACTTAGAATCTTAATAATGTGTAATGAAGAAATATAGTTGTAAGGTGTGCTATATTTATGGGTTAAATTGCCCAATGTCAGTGATAGAGCGTATAATATAAAAGTGAACATTGAAGTCAACACTCAGAGGCAACAGGCTGTTTCATGCTGGACGCAATCTAGCATGGAACAGCCTGTCACCTGATGTTAACTTTTATATATATATATATATATATATATATATATATATATATGACCACAACATTATCAAAACGTCTTACACTCCCTTTGTCAGTTCTATCACACAACATTTAAAGACAAATTCCTGTCCACCTTTGAAATACAGGTTTGTTTTTTATAATATAAAAGTGAACATTGAAGTCAACACTCAGAGGCCACAGGCTGTTTCATGCTGGACACAATCTAGCATGGAACAGCCTGTCTCTGAGTGTTAAGATTAATATTCACTATATATATATATATATATATATATATATATATATATATATATATGACCACAACATTATCAAAACGTCTTACACTCCCTTTGTCAGTTCTATCACACAACATTTAAAGACAAATTCCTGTCCACCTTTGAAATACAGGTTTGTTCATATTGTTCGGACAGTTGTCATCATATTTTTTGTCATATTTACGAGGTTTCGTCCGATATAAGCTCCGGCCTTCTTCCGGTGATTTGAATTTTGAACTGAACCCTTTATTTCGTCCGCCGGGGTAGACTGTTTCACGTGACATGCCTATTCCGTATGTCTTAGTTATTTCCCTCTAACTCAACTCTGCGTTTTTTTTTTTTAGACACTGCAGTAGCCAGGTATTGAACACACAACTCTTTGGGTCAAACCACTGGTCAAGCAGAGTGGATAAAAGCCAAGGTATTTATCCACTGGGCCATGTAAATAATTAAAGTACATCTCAGAAATATATACAGATATTGGTTTATATTTTTACGGCATATCAACCTCAGTGGTTTATTTAATGCCGACAAGATTTTTAGGATAGGTTCGTATGAATAGATTATGTATTAATATTATTTTTCTTTTAAAAATGTATTGCTTCTAATAATGTATTTTTATGGTATTTTTACTATGAAAATCTATTTTTATACTTTCGTAGTATTTGACCTCATTTTATGGGTTCATTATTTGCCCATAGCTGGGACGTTAACAGGTGCTACCACCCCGGGTCAGGGTGGACCTGGGAACAACAGCAATTAAGGAATGGTTTCACGCTCCTCAAAACCTCCCGGCCAGAGGCTTTGCTGCCGAATTTAGTTTATTGTTATAACCCAGGACGCTTCATTGTGTAGGTGCTTACCCATCGGCAGAGGAACTGTCGGCGTATTTTGAACCCCAGGCGACAGGGCGATCACTATACAGGAAAAACTTCAATTTCTCGAGGACCTCGATATGAAAAGCAAGCAACCAAGGAAAACTGAAAAAAAATTCACTGGGTTAGCAAAAAACTATGTCGCTTTCATGATACATTTCAACTTAAAATCAAGAAACTAGTAAGAGAATTAGAATGGATTATTATAAAAATAAATTGACATATGTCTAGATTATTCAATGAAACATGCTGCAATGAAGATATATGCCCCCCACCCATATATGTAAGAACATCACAGGCATTGAAATCATTCTAGCAAAGATACAACTTAGGTGCGCTGGTCAGGTTGTGAGAATGAGCTAGTATTACACTTAAGAAAGCACAAATGAAATATGTCTTTCACAATAGACCCTGATAGCATATCTAAGTTTAAAAGGAAAGGCTCCATCCAATTCTGACCCTCATTTATCGTTCACGATAGGAGTCCACCATATATATAGATCAGGGCTACAGGAATGCAGAACGCGCATGGCTAAGATACAAAGACAAGCTGAAAAGCAAGTTGTCAGCAGTCAATATACCACATAACACCCTTGAGCGCTTAGCCTTGGAGTGGGTAGAATGGAGATAAACGTGTTTTAGTGGTTTTTCAGTCTGCTTGTCTGAATCATCTTCAAGAAGCGAGAGCGAGATGTAAAAGATCTGCCACTCTAACAGTGATCTCATCTCACAATCCTCACACTTGCTCCATATGTGGCCTCCTTTGTAAATCACTAGCGGGTCCTAAATGCCACTTAAGATTATCGCACAAACTTTCATAACTGAATCAACTAAGCTGTCATACGTCGAAACCAACGGGACAGTCCATTATTATATATATATATATATATATATATATATATATATATAATAAGTTGTATAGATATGAGTTTGTGACTCTGGTTTTCACGCTTTTGCAATCATCAGACAAACTGGTTTACTTTTTAAAAGTGGATCTATTTATGCTTGTTTGACCATGTTTAATGGCGGGAGGGGGAATCTACTTTTGTATTTGTTTGGTGTGGCACTATCATACGCAAAATGGCATACATACAGGGGTACGCATTTTAGTCCATACCAACACATCCATATAAGCAATTCGAGGCTAGGCGCAGATACAAATCCGTGGGTTCCAACATACATACATACTCAGTTGCAATTCTATAGATCCACTTTTAAAAAATAAACCACTTTGATCACAAAAGCGTGAAACCCAAAGTCATAAACTCATATCCATACAATTTGTTATGTTCACTCTATCACTGATATTAAGCGCTTTCCACTAAGTACCACGCATATAAAATAATATATACACATAAAATTATATATATATATATATATATGTGACGTAGACCCTCGGTCGCAGCGCCGACTGTGACGTTCTATCCTGATCTACCACGGCACCAGTTGTGACGTCCCCAAGCAGCACCAATTGTGACGTCCTCGCCGCGGCGCCAGCTGTTCGCTCCTCGCTGATCCGTTCGGGTGTCGCTGCTCCAAACGTGACGTCCGCCTGTCGCGTCAGTCGTGTTGTCTCGTCCTGTGACGACCAACTGGCTTGGTATCGGTCGCGGCACCCAAATGTGATGTTCTAACCTTTTGGTGATTCGGGTGGGAATCTGGTTAGATTTGATATCAGCCTCGTCGTTCCCAACTCGCTTCCAACGCCTGGTTACCAAGGTAACTGCATTGATCTCCAGTCCGCCTACCCACGTTGTGAATTGATCATAGGCAGACGAGATCAAACAGTGGTTGGGGCCGTAATGAAAACTGAGTTCAACGGGGGTGATACTACACAAATATGCATAAAAGAAAATAAAATGAAAACTCAAAAAGTTCAAAGTATCAAAGAAAAAGGTAACAAACTTTATGTCTAGTTGTTCGATACATAGGACTGCATCTATCTCCCGACCCGTTCTATGGATTGTGACACGTCGTTTCCGCTAGGCAAGTTTTAACGCTTCAAGTTGTTTGCTCTCCATGAAATTGGTGTTTCGGTGTGTCTTTGAACGAAAGTCGAAAAACTTATTTCGGTGGTTTGGTTCTAAGTCGCTCTTCAAAATAATTGTTCTTGGGTTGAAGAGGAGTCCTAAATTTGCGTGAATCTTGGTCAGTTGAACTCAACTCTCCGCTGGAGCCCGAACTGATTTCTGCCTGTTGGGGCCTCGCTTTTATTGACGCCGACCAAAACCGGGGTGGGTCTGTTGGCGTCGGGGGGGGGGTCCTCGATAATTCTAAATACATATCCACCTCTTTTATTTCTGGTTAGGGATTTTCCACTCTTTTCCATTTTTGGGAACCTTTCCTCACTCCCACTTTCTCACCATACTTCTGAGGGGCGTGAACTGCCCTCCCCACTTCTTCGTAGCAGCTTCTCATACTTATACTCTGGATGGGGCGTCGACAGCCTTCTTCGTGCGTCACGTGATCACTCTCGGCGAATGAGGTCTTGGTCGGGTATCTTTCCTCCTCCTTCGTGCGTCACGTGATCACCACTTGACCAATGATGTCTTAGTCGGGCGTGAACAATCCGCGGCTTTGTTTCGGGAAAAAATATCTTGCTTAACTAAAAAAAAATTATCTCTTCTCTTTCCCTTTTCTTCCGCTTAAATCGCCGTTATCATTTCTCTAGCCACGAACGGACAATATGACACGTGGTGTTTGCCAGGTATTTTATCGCTAATTTATCAAGATGGTTGGTATTCTTAACATGGCTTCAAAAAAGAAATATCCCCAAAGTTTTCAGTCAGTCTGTCGCCTCCAAGGAAGAAAAAAAAACACTTCTGGGTCCCCATTCATTTTCCTTCGGTACATATTCTGATAACATAATTTTATTATCGCAGGCTAAAGTTGTTTCGTCGAAAAAATTCGATCAGCGGCACTGCTTGTGGCATTTAATTTTTCATATCTGTCCAAAGTACTTTTTAGTGGCCTGTTTCTCGTCACTTATCGAAATAGCATTTTCACTTGAATTTTTCCCTGGCCAGTGGTCCAGCCGTTCGTTTACGCACCTAGATAACACAGCCGTTATCAAAACACATCTGATTCCTTCTTTCTTTCCCTTTCTTTTTTTACTCAGAAATTCCCTGTCATTGTAATGACACCCTTTTTCATTTGTTACTTATCAATATTTTCATTGTCTCTTAGCCGTGTGTGTGGCTGCTTATCACCTACGATTCATCTCGCCTTTCTTTCTGCTTTCTTTTCTTTCTCTTCCTTTCTCTGCCTCGTAAATGGTGCCATATATATATATATACAAACACGACTGATTAAATTCTGTTTTGTTTTATTGTATTTTTCTATTTTTTAAATATGATTTGTATATTGGTATCGAAGATGTGGATGAACAGTTCGACGTTTATGTTTGTCCGGCTCTTATATTCAAGTACTTTGGAACGTATCAGTCATTATGAAGAACAATGTTGTTACTGTGTTATAGGCAAGGTTCCGTTTGCTGCATTCTGGTATTTTTCAGAAAGCTGAAAGTTTAAAATAGTCCATGGTAACCTCATGCGTAGCATTTAAGAGGACGGAGACGGCACCAAAAAAAACGTTTATTTTTTTTATTTTATACGCGTAATTTCTATTTCATACAGACTTCTATATAACGTTTCCTTTGGTGGAAAATATTTAATGTGGGTTGTTATTTTGTATGATAAGGGCTTCTAGTTTTTTGAGACTTTCCTTGCATTGAGTTCTGTACTGTAGTTTTGTATTATTGTCGTACCCTGTCGGCACTCCCACATTTTATAAAAGCAAGGAAATGCTTAACCAACATTGTTGTCAGACTGGTTCAATATATAAAGAGGCCTCAAAAGTAATCCATGGACTACGATCAAATTGTACTGCGCAAATTCCTCTTTTTGAGTAATTTCACGTCTACTTATCATCTCTCAGTTGCGTCTCAACTGAGGAAAATTATACTATAGAGGTGCCTGGCCCTGGAGAACAGCTGCCCGAGGCTGCACCTTCTCATTGCACTAGAGAGAAGGATCGGTGCACGCAGCGAGGCCAGCGCAACCGACGGTTGCGGGGCCTCGGGGAATTTTTCTTCCTTGCCCGGGTGCACGCTCTCGGGTTCCCCACATTAAACCGACCTTGTGCCACAACCTGACCTCGTGGCGTCGGTAAGTAAATACAAATTACTCTTTTGGAGTAATTTCACGTCTACTTATCATCTCTCATTTGCGTCTCTGTCTCTGGGCCGAGTGCGCTCAGGGGCTTCTCTGTCAAAGGACAGAGGGGCAACTGAAAAAAATAATACTGAGAGACGCCCAGATCTGGGGAACAGTTGCTCGAGTATAATGGGAGAATGTTAAACACGGTTTTTGAAAATTTAATTTGCTATTTGAAAACATTAGAAAACCAATGAAATTATTGAAAATCGATATGGAATCGATCGTTGTATCATCAACATACATATTCAGAAATGATTGTAGTTTATTCTTAGGCAGATCATTTATGTAAAGTAGAAAGAAGGTTGAACCAAAATGCTAGCCTTGCGAGACGTCTCAGTGAACTGGAGCGAAGAAAATTGATTTCTTCTTTAGGTTCCCTGTCCTCTCAGGACATAGGCGATCATGGCTCTCCACAATTTCCTGTCCTCCTAATAATTTTTGTCTTTTAGCTATTTCTCCTAAATCCTGTCTCCAGAATCCATTTACTTAAGCCCATCAAGTATGTTATGTAATGTTTTCCTCTGTCCGTCTTTACCTCAATCTATCCTGTGAGTATCAGATTTTCCAAGCACTCTTTCCACATTATGTGCCCTAGAAACTTCAACTCTCTCTTCCTGATGTTAAGTATAGGTTTACTTTTTGTTTCCCGTTTCTCAAAACTTCGCCGTTTCACTCATATTCGGTTCTTGGTATCCTCAGCTTCCTTCTGTAGAACATTTATGTTGCTTCAAATCTCTTCTTCATCTTTGAGGAGATTTTCCAGCATTCACTGACATATAGAAAGGGGGGATCAATTCAGTACTCTTCTCGTATTGAAGGTGGAATTTGTGATATTATGGAACTTATATTGACGTGAAAAACATTTGGGCCATGTTGGTAAATTTCTTTTGTTAATTTTACTCTAAAATAGTGATTGATCAGCATTATGCTTTCCTCAGTACATTTTACGTTCTCTAGGGTTCTTAAAACAAGTTAGTGCATTTTCGTTCATGCAGTATGATTTATTATAGAGCATCTTAAATGTAGTGATAAAGGCCATACTTGGCCACCATAGAAAATTTCACCTTTCAACACTTTCTGTAGTGAAAAAGGATTTCCTTTTTGCCAAAAGTGATCTTTATTATTACAGTAAAAGCAAAACGTCAAAGTATGGAGTTATTAATTAGTGTTGCTGCCTTTGGCTGGAATAATTACCTCAATTCGATGTGGGTTTGAATGGAACAAGGTCCAGATTTATTAATCGGTAATTTCTTCTCACCCTTCTTGGTATTAATCCAAAACCTTTTGGATATTCAGAGGTATTCGATAGAGCGCTTGTTTCTTCAGTTTCCATGACAATGGCTCAATTATATTGAGGTCAAGACATTTTCCTGGTCATTCTTCTAAAAGTTGAAGATTTTAATCTACAAGAAATCCTTTTGTAACGCATGATGTGTAGAGGGGAGAACCGTCATCATGATGAAATATTTGTCTTCGTGATCTGGTAGAAGATTAGGCTGAAGTAAACTAATATAGTTTTCGCTGATTAGGATTATATCAGCTTTTTTGGTGGATCTTGTGGTGCTTTGTGTGGTGCATCTTATGGTGTATCTTGTAGTGCACCTTGTGGTAATCTTGTAGTGCATCTTGTGGTGCATCTTGTAGTGCATCTTGTGGTGCATCTTGTGGTGCATCTTGCTCTCTTTGCATAGTCTCATGCATTAGGACCTAATCCTCTTTGCATTAATCATTAAAAAACTATTTCATGCCACTTTCCATCATCCCATGTTAGATGTTCTTTTGACAACTTCAGTCTTCTATTCTAGTGTCTTTTGCTGAATGATTTATTTTGCTGTTATATCCCGTTCAAGTTGTTTTTAATTAATTCACCCTAAGCAAGGCAATAAAGCCACTAGGATGCAAAGAGATACTGAGACTGAAAGAGAATGAAAAAGACTTTAGAAGGAACCGAAAACTCAATCCTAAACAGGAAAAGCTTCTACGCCAGCTCAAAAGACCGGAGATGACTGTGAAGCAGACAATAGGCGAACCTATCTACTCCTATTGAGGAAATAAATAAATAGTAAATAAAAGTTTCAGATTTTAAGCGGAGACGTTAGGAATTTGAAGTAAAATTAAAAAGGAACCGGAAAGGCAATCTTAAAAAGGAAGTACGAGATAAATTTCTATTCCTTTTCAAATAACTGGGGAGGAGTCTGAACCGAAAGATAGGCGAACCTATCTACTCCTATTGCTTTTTTCGTGTAACACTGCGTACTGTATTAACTGAAATCTCGTAGATAAGACTGAATTCACTCCTCACTGTTAATTTTGAATTGCCTACCGAGACAATCACAATCTTTCATCTCGTTTGTCTAACTTTTGTGGACTTTCAGCTGTCTTTACAAAAAGCAAACGTCTTTTGGATAGTTTGAACATTGTTTCTGTAAATTCTCACGTGCCTGGCTATATTTTGTTGAGCCTTCTTTCCCTACAAAGTCATAGCCTTTAATTTTGCTTCCGTAAAACTACTTGCTATGATTAAAGGAAGGTAATGTTCAACTACAATGACTTGCCAAAGTACTTTAGACTCATGGTAATAAGATGCAACAATTCCTACTTCGAATTTTACATATCATCATGATTTTATTATATCAGATATTTCATTGGCCCCATAGTTTTGCATGGGATTTTCAGTTTCTACCTACTTAAAACGGTGTATCTTCTGTTATGTTTTGCATCTCTGAAAACGCAAAGACTTACTATCCAATTCTCAAAACAGTACTGATAAAAGCATATTGCTAACTAATCTTAACCCTAGAACACTAACCATCAATTAAACTTACCCCATTACTAACCATGGGTATATCATACCTGATTGTGAAAATATTAAAAAAAATATTAAGTATAAATCTTTATTTGAAATATTTTACATGCAGGTACTTCAAACTTTGTACTTTGAGGTAACATCAACAGGAACTGAAAAACTTATTATTTATGTAAGAAAATCAGGTACTGAAAATTGTAATTAAAAATAGGAAGAGTTGCGCTGGGTACTATATACCCATGGTTAATGTTCTAGTGTTAACATTATTAAAAATCGGAATCACCCCAAGGAAGGCAGTAATGACATTAAAACACAAGTGGTTACAGAGTGTAGAAGAATTAGGAACAGAAACATTAATCAGGAGCAGAAAGAGAAAAGAGTCATCAGGTGGACAGTAGATTGCGATTGACATTGCATTTAAATTTTTGCAGATTAAAGTTGACTGGAAAGCATGAAGTTCCACAAGCTAGAAGTGCGAGAGAAGAAACTGTTAGCATAGAATTTACGGCTACATCTAGCCAGCTCAACTGTAAAGTGATGAGATCTCGACGTCAGTCTAGTACTGTGCTTATATTCAATCTTTAGGTATCGTAGCGAAGAGCTCATTCCATGATTATCATGAAAATATTAATAGGAAAGATATAGAGAAGCAACCATACAGCAGTGGCGAAGGAGCCGAGTCGTAAGATCAGGATCAATAATATTGCAGATTGTTCTTTGAATCTTATCAACGAACTAAAGGTAAATATCAGTTGCACTGTGGCAGCAATATTATAAGCATGAACGAATGGTAGACTTATAGATATGTAATAAAGTTGGATAATCATTTTTAAGAGAAAATTCACATTTCAAGGCCAATATAGTCATACACAAATGATCAGGACTTATTTTCCAATTCATACACGCAAATTCATATTATGCTGTCTAAAAACACATTACGATTCCAAGACTAAACAATAACTCATAACCTAAAACAAATACACATTTTTCAAAGAAATTACACAAAAACGAAAATCTTTAATAAAATAGACAAACTACAAATCGGGATTATAAATAATCTGAAAACATTAGTCCTAAAAACTGTTTTACCCTCCCCACAAGATATCAAGAGAGTATATAGACAACCTACACAAAGAGGAGTAACACATGGTTTGATGATCGCTTAAGGCGTGAAAATCTTAGTCAAGCGTCACAGGCGGGTGCAACACATTCATTTTTGTCCAAATGCCCTTGGGAATGGTATGAATAAATTAAGTTCATTCCAGTTATGGTTCTACAGCCTTGGGTGTCAAAAGAAGGACAGCTCTAAATAGGAAACCTGCAACTGAAGCTATCAACAGTCATCTGAAGCATTCTTGCTACTGGAATGTTAATTCAACACCATCCTTGATAAGACACCAGAATACATATATATATATATATATATATATATATATATATATATATATATATATATATATATATATAGTTGGCGTTGCCGTAACTCGTGGCCGAGTATTGGGGTGTTCATCGGCATTCCCTTCTATGTGAATCGAGCCCTATGTTGGACCTGAAGAGACGTCCGCAGGAGGGTTTAAGGAATGGAGAGCTCTGGCTTTTCTTTGGTCTACTTTCCTCTCTTCTATTTGTCTTCTGCTGCTTTCCAGTTATGTTGTTTTTTGTGGACTTCTCTTCCTCAAGTGATTCTTTCTTCAGCTTCCGTCTCCCAATTGACCGGATCGATTTCTGTTCGCAGCAAACTGTTTTTGACCTCATCCTTGAATCGACAACGTAGGCCTCTATATGGTCTCTTGGAAGATGCGAGTCCTGAGAAGGGGATTTGTCTGGGTAGGCGGATGTCTGCCATTCATGCAAGTGGTCCGGCCCATCGAAATCGGTGCCGAGTCATAGTGGTTTCTAGGCTCGACATGCCATCATATATATATATATATATATATATATATATATAGATTTGTACCCAGAGAACCAATATATAGCCTTAAACAAAACGGACGTCATACTTAAGGCACCTTTCGGCCAACGATTTTTCAAAGATATCGTTGGCCATATTAGATATAAATGAATACAAAGACACACTTAATGAAGTAAATGAGGAGGAAAAGGTGGAACACGACTAAAAGACAAATTTTAATTACACAAAATTAAAATTGAACAAGGCGGGATGAAAATAAATAGTTCCAGAAGAGTTTAAAATAGAAAAAGTGGGAACTCACAAACCCTTCAATAGACGCAAGGAACGTAACAAATGTTCCTTTTGTCTACACAGGCTAGGCTGTTGAGACTAGAAGATGATGTATTGAGCGAACACTGTGTAACACTGAAAACCACGTGTCTTCGTATTCAGAGGCACAAGCATGGTTATCGAGCAATTGTTGACCAATTGCAGACTCATGGAATGACTGAGTAGTTCTTCTTAAAGGCTGGCTAAGACTACTAGAACGCAAATAGGCGGGAACATGTTGCGCGACCGGCGTCTCCAACCTTAGATTTATTCGCCGGCATTTAAATTTATAAACAATCAAATTTTTTATGAAAATAGGACAACCTATCTTTATTAAAGGCCGGAAGCAAAGGACTAGTCTGAAAAACTGTACGCAATTTAACCGCATTATAGGAAGACGAAATAGACGTCGAAATCTTGTCCGATACGAGCTGACATTTCCTACCAAACCAAGGTAATTTTAGATATATTGGGTACTGACCATGACAAAACACCGCAGGTTCTTTAAACCACCTGATTTTGCTATCAATGACACGCCTGATAACATTGATGGGATATTCATTACTTTCGAAAATATTCCGAATTTTAGTAAGTCCACTATCCAACAGTTCAGGGGAACAAATCACGATAGCACGATGGACCAAAATCGCAATCAGACCAATCTTGCCGGACTTAGGAACATATATATATATATATATATATATATATATATATATATATATATATATATATGTGTGTGTGTGTGTGTGTATGTGTGTGTGTGTGTGTATGTGTGTGTGTGTGTATACGAGCGTGCGTGCGCGAGAGCGTGTGTGTGTATACACGCGTGCGTGCGTGCGTGCGTGCGTGTCTAGGTTTAATAGAAGTGCAAACTGGACTCGTTAGCCTTGTTGAACAAACAATCTAGTAGGACAACCCTGACTTTGAAACCTGAAGAGGGCTGTTTGGTCTCCTCGTGGCACCCTGTGTTCACCAGTGTATTCATGGAAAGTTAACTTCACTCACGATTGAAGAAATCTTACCACTTACATAGAATCTAATTTGCATATCACCACATCTCCCGGAAGCTTAGAGGCTTTATGCCCTTGATCTGCTACTTCTACGAACCACTCCAGGAGTGGTGATTGCTTAGATCTCTTTTTATGGGTGATGTCGGTTTTATCGGATTTTCTTCATTTGAATTTTCTTCAAGTTCCTCATTACCTACCATTAGACATATTCATTTTCTCGTGCCGTTCTCTCTTCAATTCTTGGTGATCAATCCCGACCCCCCTCTCTTCTGCAACAGACTCTTCTTCCATTTCAGTATTTTTCAACTCTCTTTGCACTTCAAACTGCTCTTCATAAGCTAACATGCCCTGTCCATTTTTTTGTCAGTATTGCTGTATTAAATCCTTTTTGCATTACAAATTATGCTTTTTCAAGATTCAAATCCTTATTCTTTTTGTACTATACCTTTTCATTAATTGAGAAGAACATGGTTATCGGGGCTCTAATTTACCTTCCCATCAGTGCCGAGGGGCTTTGTGTTCTGTCTCTATGTGGGATGATAGATAACTTTCTAGGCCGCAATTTCATTTGACTGAGGATGGTATGGGGTTTGTTTGCATGGCCTACATCCAATTTGTGTTAAGAAATATACACGAGTTTCCTTCAGCAAACTCTGGTGCATTATCTGACACCAATGTCTTAGGTACTCTGTTCCTTGAAAATACTACTCTTAATAACTGTTTTACAGTACTTTTTCTGTCCAAAATTTTAACGAATTCAGGTTAACCTGAATATGAATATATTAGTATGAGGAATAGGCCTACATCTTTAATGTATTCATGATCCATATGGCTCCTTCTCTTTTGGCCATGAATGAATCTTGGTTTACCTAAAGCTCTTTATCTTTCCACACGTAGATCATTTTTTGACATAATCCACCATGTCTCACATCTACCCTGACCACCAAGCTTGTAGTTTCAACCTCATTTGTGTTTTCAATACACCACCATGTTGTCGTGTACTGCTTTAATAACATCTTTTCTTACTGTTTATGGTGGTACAATAAGATCACCTCTTTCAATTGTTAATCTATAACTTGCTTCCTTAAAAGGCATTTCTCCCATAGAACAATTGCTCCATACATTATTCCATATTCTATTCAATATTGTTTTTAATATAGGATCCTGCTCAGTTTCAAACTTAAGCCACCTGAAGGATAACACATCTGTCTCTACCCAGTGCAAAATTCTGTCCTCACAGCTGTCCTTTGTTTCAACATTCTGGATATTAAAATTCAATCTTGACAATGTGTCTATGTCTGGAATGGCATTTCCTTTACTATACACAATGCCAAAACTGAATTCCATAAGCTTAATCACCCACCTCAAAATTCTGGATGACATTACTTTAGGCAACTCTTTCCTCAGGTTGAAAATGAACTCTAATGACTTGTGGTCTGACTTTAGTAGAAATTTCTTACCAAATACCAAATTGTGTGCTCTTTTTAATACTCCAGACAATTGTCAGTGCTTCTTTTTCAATGTTAGAATAATTCATCTCTGCTGCCGTCAACTTTCTGAACAAATACATAATAGGATGTCCCTCATGTGATAAAATCACTGCTATGGCACATTCACTAGCATCATTAGTTAGTGTGAGTTCTTTGTCGGGTTAAATACCTTAACTACTAGCTTGTTTCTAAGAGCTTCCTTAAACTTTTTAAGGGCTACCTCCCAACTTTCAGTCCACTGAAATTCATTATTCTTCTTTCTTAAGTTTGCAAAAGGTTCAATCATTTTGCTATATTGAGGTCTATATTTATTATAAAAGTTAGTCAAACCCAAGAAAGATTCTAAATCTTTCTTATTTTTTGGTGTACTTATTTATGATATTTTGCTAATAAGTCTGTCATCTGGTGAAATCCCATCTTTAGATATTTGATATCCTAAGTATGAAATCTTCTCGCAATTAAAGTTACACATATCCCAATTGTCATGGCTGCATTATTCAATCTGCGTTGAACCTGTTCTGTTTTATTCTTTAACTCTTCCTCAGTACAAGTAACAATAGCTATGTTGTCCTGATAGATAATGATGTTTTTTACTCCTTTCAAAACTTTCTCATTAGCCTTTTGGAATATGTGGCTGGATGTTTTAATTCCAAATGACAGACAAGTTCATCCTAGGAGACCTATAGGAGTATTTATTGTAACTTCTTGAAAATGATCATCAATTTTAACCATTACCATACTGCAGGCAATAATAGTCGCTGTAGAATTCTCTCCCTTTGTTACTCTAGGCGTATTCTGTCACCTTGTCGACTGTTATTTCTGGTATTTTAAGCTAGAAATTGTCTACTACTGCTTTGGAAGAAAGTTAAACTTCCATTTTCCAATGCCATTTTGAATTCTTCTAGATTCTACACAAGGTGTAAATCGATTAAACCCACATTAATATTTTTATGATTTTTGTAAACAAAAGTGGCTGCATCAGTATCCCAAAAAGCCTTTATTCAGGAATTTTTCTTTCATTAGGACTCCGATGATGATTTTGGAGGCTTTACTCGAGTGGATATTGTTGACCATGTTCACCATAGTTTATAAACATAGAATACAGTGCAGTACGTAATCTGTTCAATGAAACAACGTTAAAGATTAACACTCTCGAGTAAGAGACTCTACTGAATCCACCTATATCGCCAATACCACCAGCAGCTGTTCCGTAATTCTTCAGTCTTCGATATCAAAGGCTGGTAGTGATATTTAGCCACCCACCCACGAGGGTTACATGTGGCACAAGTCCGGGATTAACGTGGGATCTCCGAGCCCGTAGGTTCGGCCAAAAATATTCCCTATTCGAACGCGTATAAACAGGTTCAGGGGCAGTCAACCTCCCCGAACGAGACTCTGCCCCCCCAAAAAAAATAAATTACCAGCTATACGTTTAAAAAAAAAAAAAAAAATTACTAGCTAACGTTTTAAAAAAAATAATATCACCAGCAATACGTTTTTGAAAAAATAATATTACCAGCTATACGTTTTTGGAAAAATAATATTACCAGCTATACGTTTTTGGAAAAATAATATTACCAGCTATACGTTTTTGAGGAAAAATATTAACAGAAATAGATTTTGGACAAAACAAAAATATTACTAGAAAAAAAAAAGTTGTCGGCATTAAATAACGCATTGATGTTGATATGCCGTAAAAGAAACCAAACCCAAGCTAACCTAAGCGATGACACATAACTGACTGCTCAGAAATAATATAAAGATGAGATAATAAGTTTCGACGCGATGATGATTAACATTTCGACGTGAAACACGTGGGTAGTTCAACGACTTAAGCCACTTTTCTTGATTTACTTTATGTTATTAATTCTAGTTATCAAGTTCTTTTCAGCAGAACTATTGCAAGCCTGAAAAATGAGTCACATTTCCGTAATATTCACATACTTTTTTTTCACTTGTATTATTATGACTAATAGAAGAATTATTATATACACTAAGACGTTCGGAAAAGTTCTCGCCCAGACCAAGTTTGGAAAGTCAGTACCAACTCCTACTATTTTTGGTCAATTCATTTCAAGCAAGGCGATAATGGCATTGCAAGGTGCCACTGAGAGTGAAAGAAAATTAAAAAGACTTTAGAAGGAACCGGAAACCAAATTCTAAACAGGAAACAAGAGATACACCTCTACTCCTGTTTAAAAGACAGGGGAGAAGTGTGAAACAGACAATAGGCGAACCTATCTACTCCTACTGAGGAAAAAATAGTGAATAAAATTTCAGAGTTTAAGCGGAGACGTTATGAGTATGAACTTGAAGAACCGGAAACCCAATCTTAAACAGGAAATAAGGGATAAACTTATATTCCTGTTCAAAAGACCGTACGATAGGCATAGGCACATTAGTAAGTCCGTTGATTAGAAATAGATAAAGCATTTTTTTTCACACAACAAATATTGATTTTTCAACATAATCTCTTTCCTCTCATTGAATTTAAGTTGCCGCTTCTCTAGAAATCACGCAGTTCGAGCCTTTTATAGTGAAATTTTCAGCTCAAAACTCAGTACATTGATTTGATTTTTACGGCTTATCAACCATTTGCAGGTTGTTTAAAACGAGAAAATATTTTAGATTGTAAGTCCTATTATGCGAACGCAACAGGCGAGGTCGGATTTTGAGCTCGTTTTCACTTTCCAAACCAATATCCATTACAAGAACAAGTGAATTCCGGGTTGTTGTTCTCTTAGACTGGCTGCCAACCATTGCAGTCTGAGTTCACTGTTTAACCCACAGGAAGAGTTGGATGAAAGATATGGGAGAGTTATTCGAAAGTGAACGCAGCAAATTAGGTGGGCATTTGTACTCCGTTCGCTGGTTTCAATTTTCACTTATAACTGTTACGCTAACCTCACATCCAGTTGCTGTGTTACGGTAAAAATAAACCAAACTTCCACGAAAAGAAAGTTTTTTTTTTTACGGCTTATCAACCTTTTGGAGGTTATTTAAACCCAGAACATATTTTTAGATTATAATTTCTTGGAGATAATATTGATTTACTAATACAATTCCAACTAATTAACCCATAGTTTTGGGGAGAAGACGTGGATTCATTCTTTTTCTAAATGTTTTTGCGCATAAGTGAATATAACAAACGCTTACTGGAAATAGAATTTGGTTACCAATTCCGAGCCTTTTTACCAGTGTTTCTCAAAACAGGCGCATTAATGCACTCTGAAAGATAGCCAGGTGCGCCCCAAGGTAGGAGTAATTTATTAATTAATTTTATATCTAAAAACATTATCTGTCTATATTTTTGAGATTTGGTATTATGTACAATATTTACATTATTCAGACTATTGTCCTCATCTTTGTCGCCATATTTATTGCAACGTTTCCTCCGTTGTACTCTCCGACCGTCTTCAGGTGGTTGGAAAGCTGAACCGAACTCTTTATTTGCCTTATCCAGGTATTGAACACACACTCTTTGGGACCTGTCACTGTATCTAACCAACGCCTTTATCCACTGTGCCATGTGTCCTCAAGGACGGTTAAGGCAGTGGAGAACTTGGAGAGAGTAATTAACAGGAGATAACTGATAACTTAATTCCATTAAACATGGCAAGTAGACCTAGAACAGTCTACCCCAGTGAGCGAAATAAAGGGTTCACTTCGACATTCCAACCATCTGAAAAAGGCCGAAGCGCACAACGGCCGAAATGTTGTAATAAAAATGGCGACAAAGATGAGGACAATAGTCCGAATAATGTAAATAATGTATCTAAAAATATCTTAATTTTTTAAAAAGCTAGAGACATCAAGCACATGGCTTCCATGTCTAAGTCAAGTCTTTGATATTTTAAAATGGATGCTAAATTTCTTTAAGAAGGAATGGATAATCCTTTCCAATTTGCCTTCTTCGACGGACTTAAATAGATTTCTCCAAAAAGAAAAATAACAAATACTTCATAAATACATTCCTACCGATTAAATATACGATGTAATGTCTTAAAAATAAATGCTTATTTCAGGAGACTGCTTTATTATTTTCAATTTCACGAGTATTTTTTCCTTATTAAAATTTAAAGTGCGCCTCAGTGTTTTAGTAATTCTGCAAGTGCGCCTTGAAATAAAAAAAAGGTTGAGAAACACTCCTTTTTACATTACACCACTCGCACATCCAAGCCACTGGCATTCACATTAGGTTACCCATCTAGGTATTGACCAAGCTCGACGTTGCTTAATTTCGGTGATTGTACGAAGTCTGGTGTTTCAGTTAGTGAGTACATGTTTGGCTATACTGTTATACATATTTGGAAACTATATTTATTTCTTATAATATAGATTAGCATTACGTCTTAAATGAGCTTATTGTGTTTATTTGAGAATGGTGTAGTCTTATGTGATATAATAGAAAGATAACATAGGAATCTATTGCATTATATATCATCTTGTACAACACGTTCGAAACGATGCGAACATATTAGCTACACATATGTAACGCAGCGGAAACTCTATTTCATCAGTGAGCATGCGCTGTCACACACGGTCCCTAACCATCACATTTCAGCCAATCAATAGACATATTCGCCCGGAGCCTGCGGGTGTCAACTGAAGCATCCATCCTGAATCCTGAATATGCCCATTGACAAAAGATAATATTTACCATGGACGGATAAGTAATAATACTAACATGTGATTTCTTTCTATGGAATTATATAATGATTTTGGAATTTTTATTTTTATTTTAGTATGTTTTTTATATTGACTGTTTTTTTTTTTTGGCTTTATTTTTTTTTATTTTGTTCGGCATTTTTTTCCCTCCTTTTGTCGTTATTTAATATCTATCTGCCGTTTTGCAGGGAGGGTACACAAAAACTGTCCATTTGAATTCTGTCGCAAACAGTAATGATTTGCTTCTACTTTTCATTCATCTTACCTCACCGTCTACTGCGCAATCTCACCCGTTTCGCTCGAGCACGAACTCGTCTCCACAGACCATCTTCGTCTCGTTCATTAAATACCGTCTCTTTACCCTTTTGTCCCCCCAACCCCGCGTTTCTATCCGGATTTATAAGTTGTGCCTATGAGTTTTTTTTCAAGAGGAGGAGAAGGAAGAGGAGGAAAGAAAAAAAAAAAAAGAAAATGGCTGTTGTCGGTGGCGGGCGAGATTGAATGTAAGATTATTTGGAACAAACATCGATCTTGTTTTAACAGGCCTTGTTCCTCTAACGGCCGAAACTTTCTTTCAGGCTTACTTCCATCCGTCCCCATCTCTAGGCGCCTCTTACCAATTTGGGGTTTTACAGTTATTCTTGATGGCTCTCGATCGATTCAAAAACGGATCAATACTCGATGAATAAAAATCTTCGAAGCAGAAAGAGCCGAGCAAAGATTTCTGTCGCCATGAAAAAAGAGAGAGCAAAAAGAATAAATGAAAACACAAACGTACACACACAAAACAAAAGAAGAAGAAGAAGAGAAAAGAAAAAGAAGGACAAGTGATAGAAACAATAATTACTGAAAAGGGACTTAAAAACAAAAATATGTCGAAAAAAAACATGGACTTTTAAATTCTGGCTTAAGAATTGGTCCTTCCTTATTTTCTGTGTATCCATATTGTTTTTTGGACAATATCACTTCAGTTCTTCCATCTTCGAGGCCCACCACTTCCTCCAACGACTTTACTCTAAAATAAACAGTACGGAGAAAGTTTACTTCTTTCCTTATTGAGTTTTCGACAAAAGATTCAAAATGAGGCTGTTTATCTTCTGGGTCACATGACAAAGGAAAGATTCCGGGTATTAAATGCCAAACTTTACTCAAGTAATACATTCAACAAAGTTGCAACATTTTTCTTTACAATTTCATCGGAAAAAGATCAGCAGATTTACATTCAAGAGATTTATTGTCAAGTTGCAAATATAGTTTATTATTATTGTGTATTTCATTCTATTGAATGTAGAAAAATTTAAACCCCAAATTCATCTTGATCTATCTATCTATCTATCTATCTATCTATCATTTTTGTAATCGTTTAAATCCAAGCAAGGTAATAAAGCCATTAAGACAAAAGTGGGGAGATAATGAGTGTTAGCTAATATTAGAAAAATAGCACAGTTAAGAACAATAAAAGAACAGGATTTGAGAATAAAGAAGGTAACGATGGACATTGCATTTAAATTTTCGAAGATCAAAGTTAACTGGGAAGCAAGAAGATGGAAGAGAGTTCCGCATCGAGAAGTGCGACAGAAAATACTATTAACATCGAAGTTATGGTTACATCTAGCCACTTCAACTATAAAATAATGAGACCTTACCGCCAATCTAGTACTGCGCTTAAATTCATAAAGTCCAGGTAACAAAGAGGAAAGCTCAGCAGAATAATTACCATGAAAATATTCATAGAAAAGGCAGAGCGGGAGTGGGGGCATCGTTACGTCGGTGGGAATGTGACTGAAGCCCGGTTGTCAGATCAGGTCCAATAACATTGCATATTCTTCTTTGGATTTTATAAAGAATAAATAAATTTATAACAGTAGCATCAGACCATCTGCAGCAACAATATTCAGAGCAAGGACAAATGGTAGACTTATAAAGATGTAAGGCAAATGGTAGACTTATAAAGATGTAAGGCAAATATCTGGCCAGAAAAAATGGTCTAACACGACACAATAAAGAACTTTCAATGTAATCTTTCGTCTGGAAGGTTAGCACCTGATGAAAGGCAAAACTGGTTCTTTCAGACAATTAAAATAGAGACATTTCATTTTGGAGGTGTTAAAATTAACATGCCTTTCCTTGTCCCAGTTAACAACAGATTGTAGGTCAATTTTAAGATCAACTGCCAACCTAGTTGAAAAACTAAGAGAAATAAATAACTAAAAAACTCAATGACAATCGAGATCTAAAATCCATAACCACCAACGTCCCGGTTGAAAAATTGATAAATCTCTTAAAAAATCATCTAACGCAAAAATAAACCTCTACCCATCTATAGCTAAAACAATAAAAATCTGTAACATCACCAATCAATTCTATTTAACATTTAATAATATTTTTTTATAAACAGAAATTTGTATTAGCAATGGGATCGCCTCTCGGGGTGATAGTATGTATTTTGTTAGAATTTATCGAGTCTAGTCCCTTCCAAATTATTTTACCTAAACGATCAATATACTTCCACTATATATAGATGATACTCTGTTAATATATCTTTATGATAGGAATGTAGCTGAAATCCATACCCAGATGTCCTCAAGGAGACATGGCACAGTGGATAAAGGCGTTGGTTAGATCCAGTGACACGACCCAAGGAGTGTGAGTTCAATACCCGGTTAAGACAGTAGAGAACTTGGAGAGGAGAATTAATAGGAAATAACTGACATCCATTAAACATGGCACCTGGAACTACCCCAATGAGCGAAATAAAGGGTTCACTTCGACATTCCAACTACCTAGGCCGGAGCGTACAACGGCCGAAACGTTGTAATAAATACGCCGACAAAGATGAGGACAATAGTCTGAATAATGTAAATAGTGTACATAATACCTCATCTCAGATATATAGACAGATAATGTAGCTGAACTTATAGATAAAGAAAATTGAACATACGATAGAATTTACATATGACTTAGAAGGAAACAATAATTTACCTTTCCTAGATATCATGCTACACTGTGTTAACAGTAACTTAAAACTTAGTGTCCACCGAAAATCATAAAATAAAAACGATCTAATAAATTTCCATTCGCATCATAACAACAAAATAAAAAACTGCAATAATCGTATTATACTTAAGAGCATTAAGACTTTGTAGCTATTAATATTTATACGAAGAGAAAGACTTTGAAGTTTCTTCAATACCCTATTTTATATCCAATGCTAAACAAATGGCTCATAAAATATTCCAAAATAGAAAAACGGCTCCTCCTGCCAAACCCAGTGAATCAGAAAATGTATTGTCCTACCAACTAACTCTATTACAACTACAATTGAAATTAATGTATCTAAACTGAACATAAAATTTGTTACAACTACATCTAAAACAGTAAAAACTTAGTCAATACAAAACAAAACAATAAGCTAAAGCTTGGAGGAGGAATTTACTGTATCGCCTGTAATAATTGTCACAAAAACTGCAAGGAATTTAAATAAAATATTATATGAGCACAAAAGAGTTATTTTACATAACATTACACTGAATCGCACACTCACTCACACACACACACACATACTCACACACACACACAGACATATATATATATATATATATATATATATATATATATATATATATATGTTGCGATGGGTAAATTGTGGACATTATATATTTTTAATTTAGCGCATGCGCGTTATTTGATTTTGATTTTGTCGACTGCAGAGTGTGATAGATAAATAGATATGAACAGAATGAGATATATATATATAAATGGATATATATGGGGGTGTGAGCTGGTTACTCGTTTCCAACGATTGTAGAGTAGCTAGCGAATACTGTTACAGACGATATATGTTAAACTAAAATCTTGCTTTCTTCTTAGATGTATTTATCTGTTAAAAGGAAAATTTCGTGGATTTCTAACTTTTTATCTTTTGGTCTACACGATCGTTCGTCTTAGTATTTGGCTATATACAGGAAAATTGTGCCCTGAAGATGACAATTTGAAATTGTCGAAAGTGCTTTGCATGTGTCTTGCATCTGACAACAACTCGAATATAAGGATCTTATGATTCAAGGAATTGATAGTAAGATAATGTCACATTAAGTTCTGTTAGCGAAGTAATTTCGCCATTAATCACATTAACATTGCTATTTAATTCTTTGTATGAATTGTTTCTTTATGATATAACATATAAGCTGCACACTCTAATATATTGGTATTTATTTCTTAATTATCATAATTTATGTTAAATAAATTAAATTCAGAAAACCAATAAAATTCAACAAAATTCCTTTTGTTTTCACGCCGAATATATATTTTGTTTTTGTAAAATGAAGACGTATTTTAGATGCATCGATATTTCTGGTACCACCCTCTCCTTCTTTCTTAGTCACACAGAAGCAATTTCTCTCTTGATGGGTAAACTGTCGCCATTTTATACTTTAATTTTGCGCATGCGTGTTGTTAGTTTTTTATTTTGTCGAATGCACCGTAGAATCAGTTAAGCACTGTCTGTGAGAAAAAGAGCACAATGACGAAATTCAATTCGCCAGAAATTTGGAAACGAAATTCTGTACCCTTTGGCATTGGCGCTGGAATCTCAAATACGAACATTTCAGAGTGTTTAGTTGTCAATATGCGGACACTGCAAAGGATTCGGAGAATTGGATGGGTCTAATGATGATTATAAAGGTTTTTGATCTAGCAACATGACTCTGCACCATGCCATACAAGCGGAGAACCCAGTCATTACTGTCAGACAATTTCTGCGACCATATCATCCCTTACATCTTGCACAACTCCCCAGACTGCACCCCCTTGATTATTGTGTGTGGGGTGCAGTTGAACGAGAGAGCAACAAAGCTCTTTGTAACACCTAAGATGAACTGAAGGTAAGGATTATGGTAGCATTCACCAACTTAAACAAAGAGACCGCCCAGAAGACATGCTAAAGCTTCTGAAGTCGTCTGGAGACTGTAGGTGAAGTCAATGGCGATTTTTTTTATTTAGTATTTCAAGATAATTTGTACAGTTTTGGTAAATAAATTTGTTAAAATCAGATGCCAGTGTTATTTTTAGCATAATTTAGACGACAATTTATCCATCGAATGCTCCCATATATATATATATATATATATATATATATATATATATATATATATATATATCGTTCGTTGACGGAACTCGTTACCGAGTATTGAGGGTGCTCATTAACATTTCCTTCTGTGTGAAATGAGTCCTATGTTGGATCTGAAGAGATGTCCAACAGCCAACGCATAGTAGGGCAAAAGAGTACAGGGGATGGAGAGCTCAGGCTTTTCTTCATCTCTTCTATTCGTTTTCTGGTATTTTGGAAGGACGTTTTTTTCGAGGACTGCTCTTCTCCAATTGGTTCTTTCTGCAGCTTCCATCTCCCAACTGACCAGATCAATTTCTGTTTTCTGCAAAGTGTTTTTGACTTGAATCAACGAACGTAGGGCTCTAAATCTGAGGTCTGAGTAAAGATATTGTTTGATTTGATGGATGAGACAAGAAGAAAATACCTTCATCATAAAAGCCTGAGCTACGAATTGTTTGACATGGTCAATGGCTCACCACTCTCTCTCTCTCTCTCTCTCTCTCTCTCTCTCTCTCTCTCTCTCTATATATATATATATATATATATATGTGAGGAGGCACGGTGGAGTATTGGATGGCGGCTCGAATTGAATTCCTGTCGAATCCATTATATTCACCCCTGTGCTAATACCCTTCTGAAAGATATTAATCCTCTTCTTCTCCCCCCAAGCTATGGGTAAATAGTAGGACAGACTGGGTTCTGAGCCTTGGATGGCAACTGGTCTAGGAGAATGACAATTCTGAATTCAAAACCTGCAGAGGATCGTTTGGGTGTCCCTGTGGCACGTTGTGCACCAGGTCTCTCTATTCGGCCCTTCAAAAAAGTGTGGTTGGTACTGCACAAAGCCTTCACTACTATAATCAAATCATATGTGCTGGTGTCTGGGTTATCGGTTCCTTGACCCTTATACGTTGAATACGACAGGAGAGTCCACCATATATATATATATATATATATATATATATATATATATATATATATATATATATATAAATGTCCAAATGCAGGATATCTTCGCAAGTTATATTGAGATATCTCTCGCCGTACGTTCCTCTCAACCAAAATATATCTGTGTTTGTGCCTGTAGCAAATTATTATGTTTACAATAAATATTTTAAAACGATATGAAATGCATTCCGGCTATTGTACCCGGTCAATCATGCTATTATAGCTGGAGTAGAAGAGAAGTGCTTCCCAAATACACAATATATATATATATATGTGTGTGTGTGTTTGTGTGTGTGCGCGCGTGTGTATGTGTGTGTGTTAGTGTGCGGTCGTATATGGGTGTGTATGTGTTTCTGTAGTAATTTATATAAAAACCATTATTCAACATCATTTACTACAACTGCAAACTTTATTTTGTAAACAGTGTAAATTACGTCTACCGGCAGGCGCAATCGAAAGACTTAAAGAAAATGTTTATAACTGTAAGAAATTCATAGAAGGCGAAGAAATACCTCCCAGATAATGGTAAGACATTAAGTAGATAGAGACACTATTGCCAACTGCTTAAGTTCACTAGCACCACACAGGTGATAGTTGGGAGGTTTTTCTATCGAACCCAGTATATTTGAGCGCCTACCGTAGAGGAGAGAATAGTAGATTAGAGAAGTATACAGTTTTTAAGAGAAGCCTTAACTGACATGGCGTTATGAATTTAAAAATGTCAGCATGCAACAGACCGAGAAAATACGTGACTTATTATATTTTCTCTTTTTAAAATGTTATTTTGTTGTAAAATGTTTATTTTTGTATCAAGACTCCATCTCTAGAAAGATTGCAAATCAAGTTTAAAGTGCTTCTCTCTTCAAATTAGTTGAGGACTTGTGACGACGCACTAATGCAGCTATAAACGTTTTTCCAAAAGATTTCGGATAACCAATTCCACAGAAAAGATTTGGATTAACCCATGGTATGATTTTCAGGAAGGAGGATGTAATCAAAAACTCATTTATTTTGACTAATCCACGACAATGTTTGAACATGGACCTCATGGTGGTAAAGCTTATCCCCTAAACAGGGAAACATTAAAATCGGCCCCAAAAATAATTAGTCTCTCATAATCTTCGTCATAGGACAATGTATAACAAAAATAGAAAGATATTTTTTATATATATATATATATATATATGTATATATGTGTGTGTGTGTGTGTATAAACAAACAGTAATACAAGGATATTGCGAATTATTGGTTCGCTTCAATGGACACAATAAGATTTGGCCTGGAATCTAGAATGGTTCTTTAAAAGCGTTGGAACTGATAAATAGGCAGAGAAAAACAGGCATCGTTTTAATGGTGGGCGTCTTAATACTATAGAAAATGGAAACGGGTGAGTATAGACACACACACAAACACATATATATATTACTTCAAAGATTACAGTGAATGCTCGTATTAGAAATAGACGCCTCATAATTATTTGTTGTAAACATTGTATATAGACATTGTTTAATACAAAAAATAAAAAATGTTCATCTATTTCAAATACATATATCCACTGTAATCTCTGAAGTATGTGTGTGTGTGATTAAATAATTTTGACTTATTATGTCTATTAATTTTAGTTTAAGGATTTCATGTCCACGAATTAATTTCTTGGTGGCTGCAAAAAATTGATTAAGAAAAGATTTGCTTTCAAATACTTTTTATCTTCCCAAGTACTTTCAATCTCATCTGAGTTCATCTTCAGGGATTGCATATCGATAGATGTGTTATGCGTTAACACCGTGAATTCCAAATATTTTTTACTTCATTGTAAGGAACATTTTTTAATTAGTGGACTTCAAAGCATTAAAATTAAAATAAATACACAAATTCCGTCTAAACTATTTAACCAAACATGCTTGAAGGAAAATATGCTGCATATATATATATATCCACTGTCAGTTTGGCTGCATCACAGCACATCAGTGTGGCTAGACATGCAAGTGCTTTAAGCTATATATATATATTGTGCAGCATGTTGCATAGTCCTGTTGCCAGGTATAGGGTCTTCCAGCAGCCACCCTCTTGACTCAGGGATGCACTACCTCCTCAACACACTAGATGATGTAGACGAATGGAGGCATAACATCACTATCACTAGTGATCACTCCAAAGAATTTTGTAATCACCATTAGACTTATCCAATTCTTTCCGAATTCTCTGCACTGTCCTTAGATTGAGAGCTAAACACTCTGAAATGTCCGTAATGGAGATTCTGGTGCGAATGCCAAGCAGTACAGAATGTCGTTTCCATATTTCTGGCTAAGTGAATTGCGTCATTGTGGTCTTTTTCTCACTGACGTGGCCGAACCGACCGTACTGTACAGTGAAGTCGATAAAATTAAAAACAAACAACGCGCATGCGCAAAATTAAAAGTACAAAATTACGAAAATTTACCTATCACACCCTGTATATATATATATATATATATATATATATATATATATGTGTGTGTGTGTGTGTGTGTGTGTGTAGGTTTCATTAAAAATACCTTTACGAATTTTGGGGCTGGTTCCTCACACCTAAACTAAGAGAAAAGTTCATATAAACAGATGTCCACAAATTCTTCGTTTTTGAGTTCCGTTTAAGAATGGCAGAATATTCATATCATGAGCAGGCGGATATAATTTTTGTATACGGCCGCGTGAATGGTAATGGACGCGAGGCTGCACGGTTGTATCAGATTTTGTTTTCAGACCTAAGATAGCCGAGTTATCCAACCTTTGCTGCCTTTTATTCTCGTGTTGCTGAGACAGCATCCGTGGTACCAGAAACTATGGATCGAGGAAGACCGAGATCTTCTCGTACCATGAAGAACACATTCCACAACCTGTCGGAGGTATCAGCACACGTCCTTGTTCTTGCTTTGATTTGAGGGACCCAACACAAACTTTGTAAAAGGGTTTTTGATGAAACCTGTTAAGGCTACTGAGCCCAGTCTACCCTGCTATTATAGATGAGGGGGATGCGATGGGGATTCATACCTTTCATGAAAGTATTTTCGCATACGGAATGTAACGAACTCGACTGGAATTCGAACACGGCTCGATGCAATCCATTCCACCACCGCACACCTTGACGTTAGGAGAAAGCCGTACTCGAAACAAAAAGGAAACTTATAATTAACATCAGGAAGTTGATATATCTAGTTGCGATAATGAAGAAAGGGGACTTGGGAAATCTGAAACTCACAGGGCATTTGAAGGTAAGTGATTCGTTAGAAAACAACACATATCATACTTAAAGAACTTGAGTAAATGGATGGCGGAACAAGGTTTAGGATAAATAAAAAGACAGAATTTATTAAGAGCTACAAAGGACAAGAAGTTGTGGAGAGTCATGATCGCTTACGTCCTGAGCGGACACGGTACATAAAGAAGAATAAATAGAATACTGTTGCCGTCTCTGGTCAGGTGCTCCTGCTACTCCTCTCCAGGTTCTTGGCCAAATCCAAAGAATGATCTGCAGTGTAATAGATCCTGACTTGGCATCTCGACTTCAGTCACTTTCTCACCGACGTGACGTTGCTTCCCTCTGTCTTTTCTATAAATATTTTCATGGCAACTGCTCTGACCAGCTTTTTTACCCTGGTGTCCGGACTACGGGTGTTTAAGCGTGCGAATTGATTGGCATCTAGGTCCCAATCTTTTACTGTTGAATTACGCAAATATAACCAACACTTATACGCCAAGAGTTTCTTTTCTCGCACTTCCCACCTGTGGAACTACTTTCTATTTCTTTGCTGCCTCGATAACTAAAATCTTCAAAAAATTAAATGCAATGCCAATCACCATCTTCTTGAACGTTGTTCAGCGTTTATCCTTTTCTCAGTCCCCTCTATAGCCAGTCTTCTCTCTCTCTTTCACTCTCTGTAACCCTCTGCGTACTAGTTGCATTCACGCCTTTCTTGGGGTGAAATGATTATATATATATCGGTTATGTGCGATACACGCCTTAGTCGATTATATATCTTTCGATACATGACTGACGAGGCATTTTTTTCCTGCCATAGGTTGCCATTTCTTTCAGCGGTGGACCAATTACTATCCAGGGCCATAGAACTCGGTCTGTCTTGCTATTTACCGATAGCTGGTGGGAGAAGAAGAGGATTCATACCTTTCTCAATTGTATTACAAGTAAGTGAATGTAATGGATTCGACTGAAATTCGAACTCTGCTCTCCGAGTTCAAATTCAATTTTGTGATTTTGCGTTTCACGCCCTTGCCAGACAACATGATCGCAAGGGCGTGAAACCCAGGGTCGCAAACCCACATCAATACAACTGATATTGAGCGCTTTCCAATAATTACCGCGCATATATAATATATAGATAATATACATATATGAATAAATTTTATATATATATATATATATATATATATATATATATATATATATATATATATATATTATATATTTGTGAATGTGTTGTGGCGGTTTCGCAAAAATAGATGTATATATATAACGTCATCCACAGACAGACTGTTTCGCAGCTCATCAGTGTGGCTAGACATCCGGTTGCCTCTAGCTAGGATCTAAACCCGAGTGATTTGGTGTCAGTCGAAGATTCTACCACTAAGCCGTCGGCGCACGGTAGGGATGAAGGTGGATTTTTATAGATAGATAGATAAATATATATTATAAAAAATAGCTATAACTGCTGTATATCGAAAAAAACATCACTACGTTACCCAAATAAATTAAAAACTATCCACCCGCCAAAATAACAGAATAGACTACGGCAAGCAAGCTAAACATTGGACGAATGTATAGCTTTAATTAATTATTAAATAAACGAACTAAGCAAATCTCTCCCCAAATTTTACGTTAATAAAACATCAAAAAACGGAAAAAATAAATAATGCAAAACGAAAAACAAGTAAAATAAATAAGCCCACGCAAATAAATAAACAAACAAGCCACTCCCGCAAAAATAGAATATATTACCCACAATGCACC
Source organism: Acanthosepion pharaonis (assembly GCA_903632075.3). Taxonomy (NCBI): domain Eukaryota; kingdom Metazoa; phylum Mollusca; class Cephalopoda; order Sepiida; family Sepiidae; genus Acanthosepion; species Acanthosepion pharaonis. The sequence goes on from CAHIKZ030000802.1 coordinate 678,185, forward strand.
ACTGACCCATATATATATATATAAATAACCAAGGAAATATCCAGCATTCCCGTCCTGACGATTGCGTACAGCATGAAACAGCCTGTCGCCTCTGAGTGTTGACGTCAATGTTCACTTTTATATTATATTTGCATACGCTCTATCACTGATATTGAGCACTTTATCCCATAAATATAGCACACATTAAAACTATATATATATATATATATATATATATATATATATATATATATATATATATATATATATATATATGCGAAACCGCTACAGCACATTCACAAATATATATCGTAATAATATATATACTAACAGGGTGGACCAAAAGTAGGTCTGTAGTTGTTTAATTATTTATATAGTGACGTGATTATTTTTTTATGTTTTGCAGGTATTGTGAATAATGGTAAATAATTTGAGTCGGGAACAAAGAAAGTCGATTTTAAAGTAGTATAAAAAAATTGAAAAATCAGGGCAGGTGCGCAAAGCGTGGGGAGAAGCAATTAGAGTCTGTTTCACCAACACGGTTGACAGTTTATCATGTAACAGATAAATTTGAACAGAATAGGTTCAATGGTTAATGCAAAGAAATCGGGACGTCGAGGTTGAATGAAGAAAATGAGATGAGCGGCGATTTGACATTTGTGAACAGTTGTAAAAATTATAAAAGCCCTTTAAAATATATACCTACTTTTGGTCTACCTTGTATATTTATGTACTGTATATATACAGAGCGAGAGAAAAGTTTTGTAAACGCACACACACCTCTCTCATTCTCTCTCTCTCATATATATATATATATAAAGACATTTTTTATGTTTATACGTTCTTTTTATATATATAATATAGATATATTATATATATAATATACTATATTTATAATATATATTATATATATATATATATATATATATATATAAAAAGAACGTATAAACATAAAATGTCTTAAAATATATATTATACATATATAATATATTATATATATATATATATATATATATATATATATATTCCCAAGGAAGACATTAATCTAGGTACCTCCATGAGATCGCTAAAAAAAGAGCATAGCATGATGAAAAAGACGCCAAAATTGACGAAAACAAAATTTTATCGTCCAAATGATTATGTTATTATTAAGAGGAAAGATCAAATTTTATTTTAATTATTTTAAAAAAATTTTCCTTCTTTTTAGAACGTTCTAAATTTTGATTAAAAAAAAACTTGTTTTTTTTTTTTTTATTTATTACCCCCCCACCACCATAACTAATTTTATGAAAACGCTTGAAATTTGATCGCGTCAGGTTTAGTGATTACAATAGTTAAAAGCACAAGGCTTTGAGGAATGCAAATCATGTTTTTTTTTTGTTTGCCCCCCACCCTACCTGAAAATCAGCTCTGAATTGTAATATAGAAAACTCAATAAAACAAATATATTATTTAATTTCAAATGCTTTTATCTGCTTTTAGTTGTTTTTTATGAATATGGACAATATTTTCTGAAAGCAAAAAAAAAATTTCGATGAAAAATGAATTTTTAATACAATTATTTGTTATTTCTTTAATTATAATATATTTTTATATTTAAGTTGTTAAAATATTATAAAATTAGTTAAAAGCCGCATCGGGTTTCCTAAGTGTCCTTATGATCTTTTTTTAGCGCGTTGTAAATTGTATCATTTTGACTAATCAGAAGATCCGCAGTAATTAAAAAATGTAATTTTGTGTTTATAATCAGGCTGTAATTATAAAGTAGGGAAGACCAACCAGAATACAATTAAGTTGCGTTATTTGAATTAAGCATTGTTCTCCGCTTTTAAGGCCTTTAATTTTGCGAAACACGTGTGGAGAAGTTGATTTGATTTTTCAATTTCAATTGAGAAGGGTACCTACAAGTATCAGTATCATCTTATGAAATTTATATGATCTTATTTTTATATTAATCTCAGTTATGACATTTTATCCATAAATGAAGTATCAAAATTAATAATAAAATGAATGAAAATATAAATAACACAGTAAAATGTAATAAATGTACATAAAATTATAGTATTTTATGTACATTTCTGATAAAATTTCATAAGAAAGGTACCTATGAATTAATTAGATACCTTTCTTATGAAATATGAATTTTAATCTCACTCTTAACAGGCTTATTTTAATTTATTCACGATATATTTTCCATAAAGCATCGTAAACGTAAAGGTGAAAGCTAAGAAGCAAAACAAAAACTAGTGCGCTGAAAATTTTCCTTAAAAATTATGAGGTAAATAATTTATTTACTTAAATATAAATAATTTCACTTTTCTCCTTCTGTAGAACAAATTATCCTCACGGAATCTGTCAATATGTTATTCATCACCTGTCAAGTGAGGCGAAAGTTTATGACCTGCTTTGTTTTATTTTCAAATTACATCTTTTCGGTGCAGAAGCTAAGTTAAGCTTGGTTCAAAATATTTTAAATAAACATTTCTGATTTTCTTAAAATAAGTTTTGTAAAAATGATAATTGATATTTAAAAGAATTTCAAAGTGGGATTTTCATTTATTTTATAAAATGGAAAAAATGGTTGAAATCTGTCAATTTTGCCGACTCAAAAAAAACAAAACAAGATTTTTAAAATTAGGAACGATTAAAAAATGTAAAAACATACCCCCAAAATACTTTGATCTTTCCTCTTAATAATAACATAAACATTTAGACGATAAAATTTTGTTTTCGTCTAGTTTGGTGTCTTTTTCATCATGCTATGCTCTTTTTTTTAGCGATCTCGTAGAGGTACCTCCATTAATCCGAGGAGAGCACAATGTAAGTGACAGAGCAATATAATAATGAGTACAGACAATCCTTAAAAATCCATTCGGTTATAATTTATTTCATGAATATGCAAATATTGATCTCTCCTTCTATTCTCCTCTCTCCCCATTCTATCTTTCTCCCTCTCTCCCTAATTTTTAAAAAAACTTATACTGACATTTTTCTTTTCCTTTTTCCCTCTTTTAATATTAAATTTTTGGTTTGCTTTTATCCTTTTTTCCTCTCCCTTTTCCTTTTCGTTGTAGGGACGCCACATTTACTGCAGCCGCAGTAGTGTTTCTTGGACAAGAGGGAGTTCAATGAATTCAGAGTTTTTCCTTCTCCTAGACAGGTTGCGACCCAACGTTATAGAAGCCAGTCTGTCCTGCTATTTACCCATAGCTGGGTGGGGACGAAGAGGATTCATACCTTTCCCAAGAGTATTAGCATAAGTCAATGTAATAGATCCGACTGGAATTCGAACTCGGTTCTCCGATTCCTCAATCCGAGCCACCATCCATTCCTCCACCGAGCCTCACATATATATATATATATATATATATATATATATATATGTGTGTGTGTGTGTGTGTGCGTGTGTGTGTATGAGCCTCATATATATATAACACCGATATATATATATATATATATATATATATATATATATATATATATATATATGGTTAGGTCCTCCTCCCTACCCCAATATAAAGCTTATTTAAGAGAGATGTAAATTTAACCCTCCCTATATTTTGTATTGTCTCTTTAACCGCCACCTTCACCCTCCCTGTTTAATTACAAAATTTACACTACCCATCAATTTCTAATCACATTTTCCTCTCATTTCATTGTTGGAAGTGTTTACCTGATGATCCGAAATCCTTTCAAAAGGATTTTGGTGAAATAAATTATTGTAATGTTACCTTAAAATGGTCTGTTTTTCATTAAATATTAGCTCTGTTCTTCACATTGAGCTCTCAGGATTTCATCCTCCTTGGATTTACCAATTCGGTTTACCAAGTTCTTTAACTTATATATATATATATATATATATATATATATATATATATGAGGCTCGGTGGAGGAATATATATATATATATATATATATATATATATATATATATATATATATGTGTGTGTGTGTGTGTGTCTGTTTATGTGTTTGTCTGTTTATGTGTGTGTGTGTGTGTGTAACGCCGAGAGATGTTGTTTTCTATTGATCAACAGATTAAAAATCTTTTATAAAATAACACCTTAGAGCCATATGCGAAGATTTCGTCTTTGCCAAAACGATCTTCATAAATCTATTTTGATGCTGTATTTATTTGTGGCCTGCGGTGAGGTGTGAGCTGTTCCTTTGTTCCTCAAGGAATAACACAACCGCTTTTGTTCTTTTTTTCCAGCTCTCTGCAACTTCCAACGCAAACAAAAGCTCTGCACAACTCGATTGAGACGGAGTACCGTCACTTCCCATTCACTAATCCTTCCGCCCGATCCAAAATAGATCAAGCTGCCTCTTCCAGAACTGCCTACGGTGTATTCTCTCCTCGACTGAAGACCGCCCCCGTTTTTCTTTTCGCTTCCTGCTTTGGTTCAAGTACTTGGGCGCATCTAAACAATTTATTTCAATTACCAGCGTTGCTCTGTTATAATAATTAGCATTGATCTTATTGTGATAACAGTCGTAACAATGATTACTACAGCCTAACCCCAAACGACAATAGTGACATATTTAATGTTTATCATTGGAACGTTTACACAAATATCAAGGTGAACTTACTCGATACAGAGTACAAGAAAGCAACGAGAATACTGAGCAAGCATGCTGATTGGATAAGAATCCTTAGTGTTGCTTTACCTTCGACAGATGACGTCAGTTAACACTGTAATATTTTTCTCACGGTAGTGTTTTACCACTAACGGTATTTCCTTTCCCTTCATTTATTTCTCTTGTAAGTATATAAAGGATCAGCTGTGATCGCTGAATGTTGCTAGTACACTGTTGCTTTGTCTTTTTTCCTATGTATCGTGTCCCTTAAGCGCGTTGGCGATCATGGCTCTCCACAATTTCTTGTCCTTTGTAGCTCTTAATAGATTTTGCCCTTTTGTTATGTCCTAGACATTTTTCCGCTATCCATTTACTCAATTTAGCTACAATCTATCCTGAGTGTATCGAATTTTCCGTGCCTTCTTTCCTCATTATGTATCCTAGTAACTTCAACTGACTCTTGCTGATGTTAAGTATAAGTTTTCATTTTTTCCATTTTCTCTAAAACTTCGTCGTTGCTCACATGCTCGGTCCATGGTATTTTTAGCATACGAATAATAATAATAATAATAATAATAATAATAATAATAATAATAATAAAATTTTCAATAGAAGCAGACAAAACAATAAAAGTGAAGCGCAGCCATATAGTAATCAAAGACCACAAAAACAAAATATGCAAAAACCTTGAAAATGAAAGCAAATGCAGTGGATCAGATGCAGACACGACGAGAAGATAAACCTCTCCACGGTCAATATTCTGCCAGTACCAAACAAACTGATATAGACAAACTCCGTACCTATCAGTGACTACGTAGTGCAGGGTTAAATGCTGAAACGGAAGGTTTTATTCTTGCCGAATATAACCAATGCTTGTTAAATTGAAATTACCAAGCACACATACGAAAAAATAGTGTTAGCCCAAAATGCAAATTCTGTGATTAATATCCAGAGATAATTGGCCATGTTGTATCAGGCTGCACGGTATTGCGCCTACCGAATATAAAAGCCGGCATGACAGATTGGGCTGCACTGGAAAACCTGCAACTTTTACGGAAAGGAAACTGCAAGAAATTGGCATGGACACTACACAGACCCGATTATGGAGATAGGACCTGTAACAATTTTATGGGACATTACAATACAAAGAGATAAAACAATCAAAGCTATCCGTCCGGACATGATGATCAAAGACCACAAGAAGAGAATATGTTTCCCGGGAGATTGTAATGTATCTTTGAAGATCTTCCAAAAAATCTATCAAAACACAAGGATCTTGAAATAGAAATCTAAAAAATGTGGCACCCGGGGACATCAATAATTGCAGTTGTAGTTGGAGCCCTCGGAATGATTGGCAAAGATTCTGATAGATTCATTGAAGGGTAGGCCGTGCTTTAAAGAAATACAAACAATTGTACTCGAACATTACAAAGAGTGTGCGTTTTCTTAGTTTTATTTATTTATTTATTTTTACAAAAAATGATTAGTGGAAAATGCCATGAAGCCATTTCTTACCGTAGATATCTAATTGGGACACAAAAGCAAATGTATATACAGCAGAAATCAAAGAAAATAATAATAATAATAATAATAATAATAAAATAGTTTTGGGCAAAAAGATTTGCTGCCCATTTCACATGAGAAATGAACGCAAAAAATAAACAACTATTATACAATGGTTTCAAGTATGGGATTCTAAAAGTTTGGGAAGGGCTAGTAAAGAGAGTAATTACAGTACCAGTGACCTGAGGAGCACTGGGTTGTTGTAAAAAATGGAAGAAATCTTGCAGATATTGGGTTGATATTTGGAAAGAGGTTCTTTGCGAAAAGCATGTCTGCTCGGAAAAGCAAGGATACTTCGGAAAGTTTTGCATATTAGATTATTTTCTTAAGTCACAGGTGGTGACTTAAGAATAATAAGTTTATCGACTACCAACGTCATATGCTGTTCATATTATTATTGTTGTTAATAATAGTAATGGGAAGAAGAAGAAGAAGAAGGATAAGAAGGAGAAGAGGAAGAAGGAGAAGAAGGAGAAGAGTAGGAAGAAGGATAAGAAGAAGGAGGAGAGGAAGAAGGAGGAGGGGAAGAAGGAGGAGGGAAAGAAGGAGGAGGGGAAGAAGGAGGAGGGGAAGAAGGAGGAGGGGAAGAAGGAGGATGGGAAGAAGAAGAGTAAGAAGAAGAAGAAGGAGAAGAAGAAGAGTAAGAAGAAGAAGGAAAAGAGTAAGAAGGAACAAAATGGCTAACGTAACTCTTCCACCATTTTCCAACACTTAGAAAAGAGCGAGATTTAAGAAAAGAAATATCAGTGTTTCGACAGTATGTCTGTCTTCTTCAAGATATATTTAAAAACTGCATATAAGTATAACGTCTTTTCTTTATTTAACTTTTCTTAATTCGCGCTCTTGTTTTAGTGTTGTAATAATAATAATGGTAATAACAATCATGATTAGGATCGGGATAATTATTTTTACAAATAAATGAAGACTGGTGAAGCCATTTTATCAACAACTATCAACAAATCGAAGCAGACTAATGATAATGTGCAAAAGATTGTGTGAGGTGTTTCGTTATTTACGACTTTATCGGCCTAAAGTTATGTTATATATAGCTCTAAGGTCTTTGAACTTTACAGAAAGTCTAGGAGAAGGGCAACTCTCATCTCAAAATCTGAAGGACGCCGTTCGGAGATTTCAGTCCAAAATGGGCAAACATTGTTTTATTCTGAGTTCTGCCAAAAAATGTTTTTGTTTCTACATAAGCTTTTGGAGAAAAAAAATACTCTGTGTTGGTAGTCAAGCGTGTCGGGGTGAGGGCGCTAACTGTTTAGTCCTAAACCGAACATTTGGGTCCTCATATCTTGAAATTGACGCAGGAGTTCACAACACACACACACACACACACACACACACACACACACACACACACACACACACACACACACACAAATATATATATATATATATATATATGTGTGTGTGTGTGTGTAAAAATGGACATTGAAGTCAGCAATCAGAGGTAACAGACTGTTTCATGCTAAACACAATCATCAGGACACATATGTTGTTTTTTTATCGACTATAAGGATCAGTGGTGCATTGTGGATAGTATATTCTAACGGTTATTTTGGCGGGAGTGGTTTGTTAATTTGATTATTTATTTTGATTCATTTATTTTACTTGTTTTTTATCTATCTATCTATCTATCTATCTATCTATATATATATATATATATATATATATATATATATATATCTGTGCCTGGTGGCAGCAATCTCTCTGTTATACAAGTGTTTTCATTTCTGGACATGAAGTGTGTAAACATTGTCCAAATGTTATGCATATCCGAGCGCCTTCTGCTATTCTTTTAGCCATTAACAAGGATGATTTTTTTTACTGGACTTTTTTTATGTATGTATCTATAGTTATAGGAATCTTTTATTATCTAAACACGGTCAGCACATTGTGGCCGTGTTCATAGTTGATGTTATTGACTGTTGTCTTTTTCTTTTTTATTATCAGTACTTCCATTATTTTTAGTCTTTTTTTACACGTGTATGAAGCTAGTATATTTTTATTTTCTACAAGTATGTTGTGGATGGAGTTTGATAGGTTTCTGTTTGTGTTTAAAGTTATTCTAATTAAGCTTAGTTTAGATAGATGTAACATAGATAAATACATAAAAATTGTGTACATTAAATTAAAAAATAAAAAGTCATCCGTGATAATGCAATGGACAAAATCTGTCGGAAAAATTAAAAGAAAAATCTGTCTATATCTCTGAGATGTGGTATTATTACTTGCATTATTTACATTATTCGGATTGTTATCCTCATCTTCATTCCTATATTCACAACATTTCGGCCGGTGTACGCTCCGGCCTTCGTAAAGTGATTGGCATTTTTCTTCAGTATCTTTCTATATCTCTTAGATGTGGTATTATGATTGCTTGCATTATTTACATTAATCGGATTGTTACCCTTATCTTCATTTCCATATTCAAAACTTTTCGGTCGTTGTACGCTCCGGCTTTCTTCAGCTGATTGGAATTTTTCTTCAATATCTGTCTATATCTCTGAGATGTGGTATTATGATTATTCGCATTATTTACATTAATCGGATTGTTACTCTAACCTCCGTTTCCATATTAACAACGTTTCGGCTGTTGTACGCTTCGACCTTCGGCAGGCGATGGGAAATTTTCTTCAATATCTTTCTATATATATGAGATGAGGTATTATGGTTACTTGCATTATTTACATTATTCGAACATTTATCCTCATCTACATTTCCATATTGAGATGAACAAAATAAAGAGTTCGGTAAGAAATTCCAGTCGTATTAGTTCTCAAAAGTGACCACTTGGCGGCGGTGACGGGCTTTTCAATTGTAAACAAAGACGGGTGTACAGTATATAAAGTACGATACATTAGCGTATGCTTGAGGAAGTAGCTGTGAGAAATCTATTATTTTCGTTATCTTGATTAATATATCTATATTAAATATATACTTATTTATATCATGTATACATGTTTATAGTATTTACATTATGATCATAACTACTGGTAGTTACTAAAGTGGTTTTATAACTCAAACATAATCCCTTCTCATTAACGGACAATCGGCTTTAACGAGCCACACATTCCCCTATTTGTTGATGTGAGGTTTATCTATCTATCTATCTATCTATCTATCTATCTATCTATCTATCTATATATATATATATATATATATATATACATGCAATTACCCTTATACAGTTACACGTATAATCAAATTTTAAAATGTAGCGTTCTCATAATAAAAAAAGCCAGGATGAAGCTAAGAAACTTTTTTTCTATAAAACTGACAATATTAAGTGCAAAAGGTTCAATCAAGTAATAAAAATATGATAAATTTAATTTTGATGCCCATCAATTGAAATATACAAAAATACAATAAAAACAAATAGACAAAGCTTATCGGTTAAATTTAATAACCGTTGTTTGATATACGAGTGTGAGTTTGCAAGTACACACACACACACACACACACACACACACACACACACACACACACATATATATATATATATATATATATATATATTGATACATGTTTCATTAAATAATATAGACAAGTGTTGTGTATTTATTTTATGTAAATTATTTTCATATCATCTGACAAGCTTAATAACATTATCATTAAACGAAGAAAGAAAATCACAATATTGATACATATTTTAAATCCTATCTAAGCTTTCGGCTGACATAAGCCATTATCAAAGATGACAATTACATTACAATATATTAAGCAATACACGGACAAGACAGTGATGATAATCTGTTTGTGTTTACATGGAAGATTTCCAAGCGACGACAAACTCGTGCATATAAGACGCTGGAAGCGAAAATCGCACCGCAGCTCATGACGTCACATGTGACCACGCGAGTGTGAATTCGAGAAGTATTAAGTATGGGAATCCGTTACTGCTTCTACTAGTCTCAAACATATTAATCGTAATCAAATGCATACAATTATAAATAAGATGAAAATATACTAAAAAAATTAGTAAATACTAATATATCTATAACAGATCCCAGGAAAAAAATTAAATTAATCATATACTACACTAAATCTAGTATATCCAACTTAATACTTCGCAATGATTCTTCTCCCCCGGTTAGCGATTTGCAAAAACCAACATAGTTTAAAAATTCAACTGCCCTGTGGGAGATTGTATCTCCAACGAATTAAATAATATTTATATTGGTCACACCACAAACTCGCTTTCACGACGCTTGAAACTATATTTGAATGATAACTCTAACATTTTTAGGCATTTAAAACAACATGCCTGGCCGCATACACAATTCCGGAAAATCCTTGTTGAAAACACAACTATACTTAAACATGAAAACAATAAACAAAAAACTAAAATTTCTTGAAGCTATATACATAAAACAGTTGAAACCTAACCTGAACAAAATAAACTATGAATTCTCGACAAATATACTTAAATGCCTATAATTGATAACTAAAGCCTTTGGTTTATACCAATGGCTTCCCATACTTAATACTTCTCGTTTTCACTCTCGCGTTGTCATGTGTGACGTCATGTGTTGCGGTGCGATTGTTGTTTCCAGAGTCTTATATGCACGAGTTTGTCATTGCTTGGAAATCATTCATGTAAACAGAAACAGACTATCATCACTGTCTTATCCGTGTATTGCTTAATATATATGTAAGCCGAAAGCTTAGATAGGATTAAAAATATGGATCAATATTGTGATTTTCTTTCTTCGTTTAATGATAATGTTATTAAGCTTATCAGACGATATGAAAACAATTTACATAAAATAAATGCACAACACTTATCTATATTATTGAATGAAACATGTATGAATGAAAAAATGCTGCCTAAACACACACACACACATATATATATATATATATATCTCATGCAGTGGGCTCATGATTAGGTCTTCAGCTTGTTTAGGACTTTGAATGTCCTTAAATCTTTGCATGCTTTTAGAACTGGAAGCTCTCCTGGCTGCTATTTGATCTGGATTTTCATATGCATGGGACTTTCTTTTCCTCGCTGCAGACTTGGTTCCTTTGATTGCAATCTGGTCTTCTGTTGGCAGAAATTTCTTTTTGAGAGGCATATTGCTGCTGTATGCGATAGGCGACAATAAACTACAGAAGAACTCGAAATTGCATTAATATTAAGCTTAGCTTTTAAAAGTTCAACGATAATTCTTCTGCGACACTTAAATTAAAAACCATTTGATGTGCGTAGGTCCTTAATTTTCGTACGAACAATGGTTTTATTTCATGGGTGACTTTCGCTAGATTTCGTAATTCATTTCAATTATTCCCCAAATTCTTTCCAATTTATAAAAATTGTTATCGTACAAAAACATTCGTCTGAAATAATCACACAAAAAATGGATGAAAACAATCGCAGTAATGAAAACTTGGGAATCCCAAATTTCTGTTACATAAGTTATTTAAAGATACAGAGTTGTGTCCCTTTAATTGAAACAGTGTGACACAGAAACACACAGATATTGGCATTTATTATATACGAGTTAAAAAAAAGACTAATTTCAACTTCGTAAATTTTGTATTCATAATTATAATGTTCCTATAAATGAACGAAAATGATTCCGATTGTTACGTCTGTTCTTTAAAGCTATCAACAGGTTAATGTTCTTTAAAAAAGACCTTCACAAGTGATCACAAAAAGGGTCTCCCTGTCTTTCAACTTCCTTTCCATCTCTCTTTCCCTATTTCTATCTTTGTCTACATGTGTCTGTCTCTATGTTCATATCTATATAAAAATATCAATCTATCTCTCTCTCTCTCTCTATCCCTCTCTCTCTCTATATATATAGCATAATAAGAACCACGTATACTTTCTTAATATGTATATATAGAAAAAGTTGCAAATTAAAAAAATAATAATGTTCTTTTATGAAAGTATTTATTTATTTGTATATATATTTCATATTTCAGATTGGCCTCAATCTTTCTTCAGAAATAACTGTTTGTTTACAAGTAGCATCCGTCGCGAGATGCGGACGTCACGTGATATGGAACGAATATTCCTAACGTAAATCTAACTGTAATAATATCTTAGATGTTGTTTAAAAATTAAAAAAAAATAAAATAAGAAATAAAATTTTTTTAACTATATCTAAAAAATGTTTAACTATTGAAATATTTATAAATATTTAAAATACCCAAGTCTTTATTTAACCCTAGTTTATATGTATTTAATTTTAAGACCCAGTATTTTTCTTTTTTTCTGCGTGTATATGTGGAACTGAAATCAGAATCTATCAATAAACATTTACAGTTTTCTAATGAGTGTCCTGACTGATTAAAGTGTTTAGCTATGGGGGAATAAGGATTGTTTTGACGTATGGTTTGTTTATGATTGTTGAAGCGAAATCTAAAATTATTTCCAGATTCACCAATATATCCACTATTAGAACATAAGGTGCAGAATAAATAGTAGATTATGTTATGGCTATCTCAGGTGAGGTGAGGTGGATGTATCTTGATATTGGTGTTGAGTACAGATATGGGTGTTCTGTACCCAACACCAATATCAAGACGGACGCTACATGTAAACAAACAGTTATTTCTGAAGAAAGATTGAGGCCAATCTGAAATATCAAATATATACAAATAAATACTTTCATAAAAGAACATTATTATTTTTTTAATTTGCAACTAAACAAAACAAAATGAACACAAAACGACCAGCTTTAAAAAAAGGACTCATAACTGGAAAAACCGAATGAAAAAAGAATATTAACAACAAATACTTTTTCACACCCAACCCAGTTCTGCGGAATCAGAATCAACGTTGAGTTTGAGCAACCGAATGAGCCAATTGGAGTAAAGTGCCATGCAGATTAAAATTTTTCCCACTTGTGACGAATTCAGCTATCGATTATTTTTTGCATGCTAGCATGCTAGTTAACATTCGTGTCAGTCAGCTGTTGGCTCTCACGCTAACCAATAGAATCTTCTTGCCTATTCGTGGCAGCCAGCTATAGGCTCTCACTCTGGCCAGTAGAAAATGGCCGCAAACTACATGAAAACTGCCGTAGAAGCATGAAAAAATTTATTATTTCCACTATTGATGGGAGTTGGGAAATGCAAAGTCAGTGTTGGCCTTCCCGCTAACTTGGAGCATGTGCATGTAAATTTGGGTGCAAATCCGTCGAAAATTGCGGCCGTACATTCGTTACACACACACACACACAAACACACACATCCTGCCTTATATATATATATATATATATATACGCTTCTGTCTATCTATGTATGCCCATACCTATATAAATCTCTCCTTATCTATCTATCTATCTATCTATCTATCTATCTATCTATCTATTTCGGTTTGTCCATTATCTATCTACCCATCTGTCTCAGTCTGTTCATTATCTATCTATCTATCTATCTATCTATCTATCTATCTATCTATCTATCTATCTATCTATCTTCTTATTGTTATTACATATATTTAGTTTGACTATTGTCTGTTGTCTTTTGAAAAAAAAAACAAGTATGGTCCGAAAGCAATACTTCGTTAAGTAAAACCAATGCATGGAGAACAATAACACTATTTTTTAATATAGTTACTGACATTCGGTAGACATTTATATAAGTAATGAACATTGTTTGTTACATAGATTCCTATTGACACTGCTCTAAGACAGTACCCACCACCTAACTGTGCTCATATCTATTGTTTGGTCTTCGAAAAGTATCGATGAATGTCAATATGTGCAATTTTGTCCACATGATGGCATTAAATGACACCTGTCTCCTTCATAAGCAGTTTCATGCCACTCACAATTTTGCCAGTTTGCAGCTGAGCGTCTGTCTGTAACAAGGCAAACAAATATGATAGATTATTGAGACGGAGGTGACGTTTCTCTACCAAAGAACGTAGAGAAATATGAAGCATTAACTTTGGACAATCCTTCCTATATATACAAAACTAAAGTTCATTATCTGTAATTATTTTTGGTTTTCCATTGTCATGCAAGTTTTTTGTTATTTATGTGTTTTACACTCAACATTATATCTTAAATTTTAATCCCAATGTTTTTAAATATTTTTCCATATAGTTTCTTTTTCTTTATATTCTTCTTTTATTCATTTATCCATATTGTTTCTTTTTCTTTATATTCTTGTTTTATTCAATTTTCTATGTTGTTTCTTTTTCTTTATATTCTTGTTTTATTCATTTTTCCATATTGTTTCTTTTTCTTTATATTCTTGTTTTATTCATTTTTCCATATTGTTTCTTTTTCTTTATATTCTTGTTTTATTCAATTTTTCATATTGTTTCTTTTTCTTTATATTCCTGTTTTATTCAATTTTCCATATTGTTTCTTTTTCTTTATATTCTTGTTTTATTCATTTTTCCATATTGTTTCTTTTTCTTTATATTCTTACTTTATTTTTTCGTATTGTTTCTTGTTCCCACAGATTCTAAATTTATTTATTTTTCCGTATTGTTTCTTTTTCTTTATATTCTTGTTTTATTCATTTTTCCATATTGTTTCTTTTTCTTTATATTCTTGTTTTATTCAATTTTTCATATTGTTTCTTTTTCTTTATATTCCTGTTTTATTCAATTTTCATATTTTTCTTTATATTCTTACTTATTTTTTCGTATTTTGTTCCCACAGATTCTAAATTTATTTATTTTTTCCGTATTTTTTTCTTTATATTCTTGTTTTATTCATTTTCCATATTGTTTCTTTTTCTTTATATTCTTGTTTTATTCAATTTTTTCTATTGTTTTTTTCTTTTATATTTGTTTTATTTTTTCCATATTGTTTTTTTTCTTTATATTTTCTTTATATTGTTTGTTTCACAGATTCTAAATTTATTTATTTTTCCATATTGTTTCTTTTTCTTTATATTCTTGTTTTATTCATTTTTCCATATTGTTTCTTTTTCTTTATATTCCTGTTTTATTCATTTTTCCACATTGTTTCTTTTTCTTTATATTCTTACTTAATTTATTTTTCCATATTGCTTCATTATATTTATATTCTTGCTTTATTTATTTTCCATATTGTTTCCTTTTCTTTATATTTTTACTTTATTTATTTTTCCGTATTGTTTCTTTTTCTTCATATATTTGCTTTATTTATTGTCTGTATTGTTTCTTTTTCCCTCATATTCTAGTTTTATTTATTTTCCGTATTGTTTCTTTTCCTTATATTCCTGATTTAATTATTTTTCCGTATTGTTTCTTTTTCTTTATATTCTCGCTTTATTTATTTTTTTGTATTGTTTCTTTTTCTTCATATTCTAGTTTTATTTATTTTTTCTTATTGTTTCTTTTCCTTTATACTTTTGCTTTATTCATTTTTCAATAAGAAACAATACGGAAAAATAAAGCAAGTTATTCTTGTAATTTTATTTTCGTTTGAATATGATTAGGAGAACACAATGAGGAAAGAACGCTGGGGAATTTGACACTCACGGGATATAATGAAGATAAGCCAAACAGGAGGATACAAGGAGGAAACAGCAGGCAGGACTTGTGTCGATGGAATGGCCCAACAGGGTTCGGTGCCGGATAGTAAAGCGACAAACATTGTTTAGTGCTGCCAATGATGAGAAGATGTGGTGAGCCATGATCGACCGTATCATGAAAGAACACAGCACATAAAAAATAAAGAAGAGGTTTGTCCATATTTCTGAGATGAGGTGTATTTAATTTCGGACTATTGTCCTCATCTTTGTCGCCATATTTGTCACAACGTTTCGGCCGTTGTTCCGGCCTTCTTCAGGTGGTTGGAATTTCGAACTGAATTTCGCTGGGGTAGACTGTTCTAATTCCACGGAAAGGAATTAAAGGGAGAGACAGGCCAGGTAAGGCTTCAAGAACACCAGAAAGCTGTAACGCGGGGGGAAAAATCAGGCGTGGCTGACCACATATGGAGAGAGAAAATCATGGGATTGAGATCATAGACAGGGAACACCATTGGTTCACAAAAATGAGCCGACCAAGCATAGAAATAAATACGGGAACCAACAATGATAACAAAAGTTGCATGAACCTGGTTTAACAAAAAAAAATTGCAATATGAGCACTGGTAAAATGATGAAAAACATTAGGTTTATAATACTCAGTTCATACCCAGATGTCCCTCAAGGACACATGGAATCGTTGGTTGATCCAGTGAGTTCAATTCCTGGTTAAGGCAGTGGAGTTTCAGAGGGAAAAATTTAACTGACATCCATCAAAAATCACTGGAATTAGAACGGTCTACCCCAGCGATCGCAAAGGACATTTCCAACCACCTGAAGAAGGCCGGAGTACAACGGCCGAAACGTTGTGACAAATATGGCGACAAAGATAAAGTCCGACTAATGTAAATATTGACTGTAGGTGTTTAATTTACTCTCACTAGAGACACCTTCATGTGATTTCGATTTCAGAGGGGGGGTCTGGTATATAAAAAATATACTTTGTGTGGTTCATTATTCGACAACAGTTGCATCCTTTTTCAGTGCGATGCAGCACCAATGGGCTGAATCTGCAAGTACCTTTCGTTTGTTATTTACAAATCACTGAAATAACACTTGGTGACATTTCCCAAGAGCCCTAAAGAGAAATCAAAACGGAAAAATCAAACGGGTCGTTTCAAAGAGAAATAATGTAATGTGAAAGAAAAAAAAATTACACTTGAAAGTTTACTCTGCACGACATCAACCTTCAAGAATTCATTATTGCTTTGAAACTAATGGCTGACAGCAACTGTGCTGGGGAAAAATTATCTCCCTTCCTTCCTTACTTACATTCTTTCTTTCTTTCTTTCTTTCTTTCTTTCTTTCTTTCTCACTTTTATGTGTGGATACACGCGAACATGTGTATTAGGGAGTATTCATTTGTTATAGTATCTATCTATCTATCTATCTATCTATCTATCTATCTATCTGTGTCCATTATCTATCTATATATCTGTCTAACTCAGTTTATTCATATCTATCCCAGTCTATTCATATCTATCTATCTAGCTCAGTTTATTTGTATCTATCCCAGTCTATTCATATCTATCTATCTATCTATCTATCTATCTATCTATCTATCTCATTCTCATTCATATTCTATCTATCTATCTATCTATCTATCTATCTATCTATCTCATTCTGTTCATATCTATCTATCTATCTATCTATCTCATTATCTATCTATCTATCTCATTCTGTTCATATCTATCTATCTATCTATCTATCTCATTCTGTTCATATCTATCTATCTATCTATCTATCTATCTATCTATCTATCTATCTATCTGTTCTTTAAGCTTTGGAGATGCATATTTGCCTGTATTCGACAATGAAGCCAAAGCAAAAATTTAGGCATTTAAAGACAAATAGTTTCTCTGAATGAGAGATTTAGCGCAATATGCTTTACGTATCAGTCACTACAACTGTGTACTTATAAAATATGAAATGTCACTGTTATTAATTTGTCCATATTGAGAAATATGTAACTAATTCAAACATCATTCCATCCAATCACCAAAATAGAGTATATTATCTATTGTATTTTGAAAGCTTAATTGCCACACGTAAACTTGGCTTCTTGGTAAATGCAACAGTATCTTTGCTCATTGTCGTCTTTCCGTTGTCCTGCAGTTGTCTGTCCACATCTTGATTACTTACTTTCTGCTCCTTACACGTCAACTAACCCGCCATTCACACAAGGACGAGTGTGTAGAAAAGAGACATGGCTACCCTGGCTAACCCAACCCTCAGTGGCTGTCTCTTTGTCGTTCACATCGTAGTCCTTATTTATTTCATTGCTTCAATGTCCAGTTGAATGAGACAGAATGCCACTTCGAGACCACACGTATAATTTGTAGGCGATGCGCTGACAGCCATCCATTGTCCAAGACGGCACTGTTCGCTGAATGGCGAAAGTCCATTAATTCCACGAGAGAATTTCAGACCAATGCGTAATTCCTTCCCGCCCAGTCCTGTTCCAGAATACATCCTTTTTCTAATCCAACCCACTGCTTCTAATTTTCGGCGCAAAAGACAGGGTAGTCATTTTTAAGATGATGGCGAGAATGTATAAGTAGATGTGGAAGCTGAAGATCACACGATTTAGGGAGCAAGATTGCAATGGCGGGAATTCAGGAAATGCAATTTGAATAGAATGATGGAGGTGTGCAAAGAGGAGAATAAGAATCGGGTAGAATTAGGAAGGCGAAAAAGAAAAGGACAGTGAAAACGATGGAAATTGATGAGAAGGAGAAGAACGAGACGGAAAGAGAAAAAAAAAAGTAAAAGAAGAAAGAGTCAATCCAGGAGGAAAGGAAAAGGGAAAAACTGAAAGAAAATGAAGAGAAAGAGAAAGAAAAGAAGTTTGTGAAGGATAAGTCAA
Organism: Acanthosepion pharaonis; assembly: GCA_903632075.3. Lineage (NCBI taxonomy): Eukaryota > Metazoa > Mollusca > Cephalopoda > Sepiida > Sepiidae > Acanthosepion > Acanthosepion pharaonis. Next base: position 696,663 of record CAHIKZ030000802.1, read on the forward strand.
GAAGAAGGCTAGAAGAAAGGAATAATGTTTAAAAGACGAGGAGAAAGAAAAGAACAAGGAAAAGAATAAAAGACAAAGAATGAGAAAATGTTTCAAAGTAAGAATAAAAATTTGAAGTTTATATGTAGAAAAGGTGCAAAAGAGAAAGAAAAAAGCGATGAAAAATCTTAAGAATGGTAGGAATAAATTTATAATTCGAAGGAAGAAATGGTTGAAATATTTTGATAAGAAGGAGAGTAAAGTTAAAACGAATAGGAAGGATCTATGACCCGAAGAAAGAATGGGTTGAAAGATTGCGAGAAGAAGAGGAGAAGGATAAAGAGGAAATGGTAAAAAAGAATAAGAAAAGGGGAAGTTGAAAGAACGAAAAGGAGGTTTAAGAATTGTGAGAGAAAACAAAGAGGGTTAGAGATAAGATAGAGAGGAAAAGATTAAAAGAATACGAAGATAAGGAAAGGAAAGAAAGGGAGGATAAAGAAAGAAAAAAGATAAGAAAAGAATGGGAAGATAAGGAAAGAAAAGAAAAAGAAGAAAAAGAAAGAAAAGAAAGGGAAAATATGGAATGAAAAGAAAAAGAAAAAAATGGATAAGAATTATGGGGAAGAAGAAAAAGACAGTATATAAAATTGTCGAGTGACGGGAAGCGCAAATGGGTGGCATCTGTGGTAGGGTAAAAAAAAAAAGAAGATTTTTCCCCCTGATTTTCTGAAGTGCTCTAAGGCACGTAACTACAATAGAGGGGACTGATGGGTTTCGTGGAATGTTTCTGCTCAGATTCATTAGTCAAATTCCTTCGAGGCGAAGAAGTGGGGCCCGAAAACTGATGCAATCGGAACGTTCGTCTGGAAGAGGACGAGACAATGTTTGGCCGGAAGACGACAACAGCACCAAGGAATGGGGAGTAAGAAGTGTTAGAATTGTCTCGTAGACAAAGAGTAATAGAGAAAGAAAAGGGAAGTTAGACAGAAGGGCCGGCATTAGAGATTTAGTTATTTCCTCTGAAGCTCTTGGATGGCGCAATGTTTCTTATTTAATGTGCTGCGTCCCTACAGCACGTCGGTAATCATGACTCTCCACAACTTCCGGCCTTTTATTGCTACAAGTAACTTTTAACTCTTAACTATTTCTCTTTGTCTCTATCCTGCTATCCGTTCACACAAGCATCCCTTTTCTTTCTGTTTTTCTTGCCTTTGATACAGACTGAGAGTGCTAAGGGCCTATTTTCTCATTGTGTCCCCGAAATTCTAATTTATATTTAAGTTAGCGATAAATATTGTGAATTTCCGCTTATAATAGCCTACTTTATTAAAATATTGAATGATCTACAATGTAATAGATCCTTACCTGGCATCTCGACTTCAGTCACTTTCTCACCGAGGTGACATGACTTCCATCTGTCTTTTCTATAAATATTTTCATGACAACTGCCCAGACGAATTTTTTTCCCTGGTACCCCGACTACATGTATTTAACTGTGCTACTAGATTGGCAATTAGGTCCCACCGTTTTACTGTTGAAATAGATAAAATCCAACCGCCACTTATATCCCTGGCAGTTTATTTCCTCGAACTTTCTACCACGGGACTCTTTTCTTTTTACTTGCTTTCCTGATTATTACAATCTCCAAAAATTTAAATGCAACGTCAATCGCCATCTTCTATTTTTTTTGAATGTCCTTCATCTTTTGTCCTTTCCCCAATCTTCCCTATTCTCTTTCACTTTTGTTCTCTGTAACCCCCTCCCACTGCGTACAAGTGACAATCCCGCCTTGCTTGGGATGAAATGATTAAAAACAAAGCAAAAAGAATCTTCCTTTTTTTTTTGAGGGGTTAGTTTCATTATCCAAAACAATGATGCGAAACAACAATTTTATTTATGACTAAATCCGAAAGATATAGGCTACGTGTAGGAACATTTACATGATTAACACAATGTCACATATACCTGAATAACACAATGTCACATATACATGAATAACACAATGTCACATATACCTGAATGAATTATTATGTTATTGTTTATTGTTTTATCAGTTTTTACTATAAAAATAAAAATAAAAGTACTATAAATAAAATCAATTAAAATTTAAGAGCCTGCATCCTTAGATGCATATAAAAATAAATAAATTTTATTGAGCACTTTTTTAAAATAAATGCTACGAGCTGTGGATTTTTACCCTATCTGTTATTTCTCTCATTTGATATATATATATATATATATATATATATATATATATATATATATATATATATATATATATATATATAGAGAGAGAGAGAGAGAGAGAGAGAGAAACCGACGTGTTCTGGACCAACTCTGCTATGGAGTGCGTCATCGACCAGACAAAGTCGAATAATGCATTATAAACGCAAATCTTCATCGGATTCTTGAATTCATTCATATCTGTTCAGTTTCAAATCTTAACGAAAAACAATGCAGTTTTTAAAGGAGATTTTTTTCTTAATATTTTTCGAATATCCATATTTGAGTAGATATTCTATTTGTTTATCGAACGGCTCGAATATTCGAGACATGACGGTTACTCAAATATGAATATCCAATAAAAATAACCTTTAAGTGAAAACATCAATCAGATGAATAAACCAAAATCATTCCTTGTCTACGTCACAACACTCTTGACCCACGTGACTACACACGCAATCTTACTGTTAACAGATATATTTACTAAAATTACCCCAAAATATTTTGAAATACTAAAGAGTAAATTTATTCAACAAAATTCCAATTGGCTTCATCCTGGTCTCCAGACGACTTCGGAATCTCTTACAACTCTTCTGGAACGTCTCTTTGTTTAAGTTAATGCTGCCATATCTCAGTTCATCTTGTGTGTCACAAGAAGTTTTGTTGGGGTCTCTCGCTCAATTGCATTCCACAGGTAATAATAAATGGGGTTGCAAGTCAGGGGAGCTACATAAGGTGTAATTTGGCCGGAGAAATTGTCTGACAGCCATGAAAGGTTTCTCCTGCTTTTGTGCCATGGTGCAGAGTACTGTTTTCAGACAGAGGTTCTTTTATCAAACGTCCTCTTGTCCCAGGGCTACACTACCTGTTCATGGCACTTGAACCTGAGGACCTGTAGGAAGATGGAAGCATAACGTCGCCATCACTAGTAATCAGCATTAGTCTCATCCAACTTTTTCCGAATCCTCTGCATTGTCCTCATATTGAAACCCAAACACTCTGAAATGTTCGTATTGGAGTTTCCGGTGCGAATGCCAAGCAGTACAGCATGCCGTTTCCAAATTTCTGAGTGCTGGTACTCTTTTTCTCACAGACGATGCCCAACTGAACCTACTATACTATGCAGTTGACGAAATCAAAGTCAACGAGCACTTGCGAGATTAAAATATAAAATGACAACAATTTACCCATTCCAACCTATATATATATATATATATATATATATATATATATAAACATCACTAGTGTTTACCTATAGACTGAACTGTAAACCTGACCAAAATTTCCCTGTAGCTTCAAGTATAATGCAGATTATTTTTCATATATATATATATATATATATATATATATATATATATATATATATATAACGTAATAATTTAAGAAATATTTTTCTATTGGATTACTGTCCTGAGTAAAACGATAAACTACATCCGCATCCTCGGTAAGACGATAAAGTGGAATTTGAGGCCTGGGCAGCTTCCACCCAAATATGACAACAGTATTCTATTTTCAGCCTGATAAGATATAAAGGTAGAGAATAGCAAGATTGTAGGAAAGAATCTGTTAGATTGGAAATTACTTCTCCCCGATGGAATACGGAGTCAATGTTTTCTACAGTACGAGGGAACATTAGAACTGGGGGGGGGGACAAAGCGATTTATCTCCGCATTTCATTCAATTCTGCCATCCGAAATTTATTGAACTCGTTAATGCACATGACAATTTCAGTAATAATTAAAAAAATAAAATCAAAGTCCTGTATTAATTATAGGTATATAATAAAATCTAGAGTTACTTATGGGTTTATAAAAATCCAGTATTAATTAAATATTTCTACCTAAAACCCATTAACGCCTGCTGTGCTGAAAATACGACGATGCGAGATAATGGGTTAAAATCTATGCAATCAAAGAACATATTTCTTTTTTTTAAAACAATTCACCCTAAAGTAAGGCGATAATGCCTCTAAGACAAAAGCAGGCTACTGGGAGTGAAAGAGAATAAGAAGACTTTAGAAGGAACTGGTAAGTCAGGTCTGGGCAGCTTCCGCTCAAATACGGCAACAGTACGCCATTTTCATCCGAATCTGCTCTCATATTTAAAACTGTCACCAAACTATGTACAAGGAAACATTTGGATAATACTAATAAAGATTAGGACCATTGTCCACGTGTAAATAGTGTAAGCAAAGCCTTTTTTCCTATTGGATTATTACCTGCCCATTAATTTAGTATCTTTGAAACAATTCTTTTGCTATAGTTATCCAATGTCAATTTTTCAGAATGTAAAAGAAAAGACTTGTCTTGCATGAAGAAACATTTTCATTTAAAGCTTCTTCTTTGTGACTTGCACCAATTAAAACACATCTTGTCCAATAACTTACAATAATTCTTTGCACTTATCTTGCCTCTTTTATCAGTTTTGAAAATATCTATATTTTTACTTCTAATAATAATCCTCCAAACACTAAGTCCCCACTCCAGTCATTGTTGTCTTGAAAGTCATGTTTGGCAATTTCCATTAAGGATTGAGCCTTAATGTTCATCCCTAAAGATTTTTTGTTTTACTGTGTAAACATTCATTTGAACAATAAAATATGCCATAATATAGCAATTTTTGAGTGGATCTGTTTATTATTTAAGAACAATAAAAAATCGATCCCCTTCTTTGTGTCCAGTAGAAGCATACATTAGTATTTACCGAACATATATATTTCAAAAATAAACTCAAAGACAATCTGAAATGATGCAGCATCCCCCACCCCATTTTCTTCCATGGAAAGCAAAGCATCCGAGCGAAAGAGATGTCATGGGGGAGTAGTGATTCTGTTAGGAAAAGTGATATTCGGAAAAAACCTAGGCGTAGATTAATATTTGGATAATATTCAATAGTGGCACTATCAAAGATTTTCATTCTCAGTGAATTATTTTCTTTTTTATGTCTGTAGTATTTATAAAATCAAAATTGTGGTTGAATTTATTTCTATATGTAACTAGTGCATTTGCTAAATTGTTATTTATAAGGTCTCTTTTGTGCTCACAGAAGCGCTTTTTAAATTTCTGCATTTTTCTCGAAGCCAACGGACACACCAAATATATCAAGAAATCAAAAGAAAACGGTTGAATCCGTAAACACAACAATACAAAGAATATTTATACACGTGAAAATATTCTCTTCAAACATAAAGCAATTGACGTAATTTTTAAGTTGACCATATGTATATACAATAGCGTTTCTAAATTCTTGCTAACGTCATTTTGTTTGTTATTTATAGATACTTTGTTTCAATAAATTTATTTCGTTTTTTACCTGGAAAAAGTCGACATTGGACGAAACGAGTTGGCTAATACAGTTTTCCTATTGTCCTTTCCTTCGTACATCAGGTTAATTTTGAGAAATTTTTATACACACAAACACACACACACACACATATATATATAACATTTAATATATATATCTATATATATCTATCTATAGATATATATATATAATATAACATTTTTCGTTCAGCATTTGGTTAATGCCAATTTTAATACGAAAGAATTGTAATAAAATCTGCCTTTGTGTTAAACTTAAAGCTATAATTATTCTCAGCTTAACAATATATATGAAACCTCAAAGTAAAATGTGCAGTTCACTTTAAATGTCTTTTTTTTAAAATAATAATACTATGTCCCGAATGGATCTCGGTGGTGGTAGCTTTCTACTTATTTTTATTTAGTAATTAATATTTTTTTACCAGGTTACTTAAGTATTAAAGTATTAATTATGGAAGATTAGGTTTATAACTGTATTTTATTTATTTTTGTTTGAATACATACATACACACATACATACATACATATATATATATATATATATATATATATATATATATATATATATAAAAGTGAAATATTGAAGTCAACTTTTAGAGGCAACAGTCTGTTTCATGCTACACGCAATTCTCGTGGCGTGACGATTGCGTCTAGCATGAAATAGACTGTCGCCTCTAAGTTGTTCTTTTCGTTTTTAAATTTTTCTATTCCCCCCACACACACTCAAAGACACTTTGTCCCAATGATTCTCCCTTATTTGATAGTTTAGTAAGAAATCCCGGTTCGAAAGATAAAAAAAAAGAAAAGAAAAACGGGAAAAATGGAAAATTAAATGTCTTTGACTAGATGCGAAGGTGTCTCGTCAGTATTCTAACGATGTTGTGACTATCTTTTTGCTTGATATATTGTCTGAACCTGGAATTGTTTCTTGTCTAGGAAGGGGTTCCCGGTACTGCTTCGCTCTCCGGCCTCTGTATTAGTGCAGCTCTTTTTCTCCCGTGATGTGTTCAGTCTGTGGCATCACCTCTTCATTCTGAGGGTACACGGTTGACAGTTCTCTGGTTGCTGTTTCCGACTGGTAGTTAGGAGCCCTAACTCTTGCGTAGCGTCTTGAGCGGCCGCTCTGATCAACAGTTGTATAATACCGGGGTGTTTGTAGTGCCATGTCGCGCATGGAAAGGTGTCCCTGCAGTCACCTTCGGTGGGCAGCCCTGAGGCCACATAATGATGTAGATTTTGCCAACTCCTCTCTGCCCGCGTCACGGTCGAAACTGTCTGTTTCTTTTACTTCGGGCCTTCTCATCTTACAAACAAAATTCAACATGAGTTACAAAAACCGAAAGATTAACCCTAAACCAGCCTCTCAAAAACCACCTAAACTTCTCGACATTTCGTTCTCCAACATCCGGAGCATTAGGACTAACTTCTGCAGTCTGGAATCTTTCCTCACTGCAAACGGTCCGGATATACTGGCTCTCTATGAGACAAACCTTTTCTCGTCTATCCCCTCTTCTGATCTCTCGATCCCCGGCTATCTTCCTCTCCTCAGAAAAGACTCTCTAACCCACATGCACGGTCTTGATGTCTACGTCAAGGAATATCTCCATCTGGCCAGAGAGTCCTCTCTCGAATCGCCTGACCAGTCATACATGTGTCTCCGACTCTCTCTCGTCAATGCGGTAAGCTATCTCGTCTTCCTTTACCGCGCTCCATCCTCTCAAGACAGTGAGATACTTGATAGCATTTCTGACAATATAGACAAGGCTCTCTCCCTCCACCCGTTTGCTCACATTTTTGTGTTTGGTGAGTTTAACGCCCATCACACCTTGTGGCTTAAGAATGCTACTACTGACCATGCAGGCATTCAAACGCTCAATTTTTCAATCTCCCATTCCCTCACACAGATAGTTAACTTCCCCACTCGTTTTGCCTTCAACCGGGAAGGTAAAGCCTCTCTACTCGACCTGTGCTTTACCTCCATCCCCGAATCCTGCAGCGCCTCGCAACTCTGCTCTTTTGGTAACTCTGATCATGCAGTAGTATCGGTTAACATCTCCTTTAACTCCACTCCCTATAAAGAACCTCCTACCACTAGAACTTCGTTCTATTATCAACGAGCTGATTGGGACGCGTTCCGTGATTTCCTCCGCGATGTCCCCTGGGATGGAGTTTTTAAGCTCCCCGTCCAAGAATGTGCTTCTGAGGTCTCTTCCTGGGTTAAAGCTGGAATCGACGCTTTCATCCCATCAAGGAAATATAGGGTCAAGTCGCGCTCCTCCCCCTGGTTCTCGGCTGCTTGATCAGCCGCCATCGCCCATAGAAACCACTACTTCCACCGTAGCGACATGTCTGACTGCAATAGACGTCTCTTTGCCTCCGCCCGTAACGAATGTAAGCGTGTCCTCAACGATGCTAAGTCACTATTTGCGGCTCGAATGAAGGAACGTATTGCATCTCGCAAATTTGACTCCAAAGATTATTGGCGTCTCTGCAAGAGCGTATTGAACAATTGAAAACCCTCTATACCTCCTTTATTCAACCAGTTCGAAGTTCTGATCTCCTCTACCGACAAGGCTGAATGCTTTGCTCGGAAATGTTCATTCAACTCGACGCTCGACTCTTCCGGTGTACCCATACCCGACTTCCCTCTTAGAACTGAGGCCATATTGAGTGGGTTAAACATAACCCCATCTTTGGTACTGAGCGTTATCTCTAATTTAGATCCCAACAAAGCTAGTGGTGGAGACGGGATACCAGCCATTGTCTTGAAGAAATGCGCGCCTGAACTGGCGCCCGCCCTTTCGAAACTATACGACTACTGCCTCAAGGAATCTTGTTTTCCTGACTGCTGGAAGTCCTCTTCAATCGTTCCTGTCTTCAAGAACTCTGGCGACCCCTCTGACCCTTTCAACTACCGTCCTATCAGTCTCCTTCCCTTCTTCGGCAAAGTCTTCGAAGCTCTAATCAATACCGGGGTGGTTAACCACCTCACATCCCATAATCTGCTCTCAGACAAGCAATATGGTTTCCGCTTTGCCCGATCTACTGCCGATGTGCTTACAGCCATCACTGAAACAGTCTACCGAGCTCTCCAAAATAATGGGGAAGCCCGAGCCGTGGCACTAGACATCTCCAAAGCATTTGATAGGGTTTGGCATGCCGGCTTTCTTCGCAAGCTCCAGGGTTATGGCATTACGGGTCGATTGTTTGACCTAATACAATCATTCCTGTCAAACCGTGAATTGAAGGTCGTTCTCAACGGATTCTCCTCCAGTTCCTATCCCACGAACGCAGGTGTTCCTCAAGGCTCCATCCTAGGCCCCACTCTATTCCTTATCTACATAAATGACCTTCCTGACGCCATAACTTCCCAAGTTGGCATCTACGCGGATGACACCACAATTTATTCCTGCCTCAAAAACAAATCTAGTCTCGCTGACAAAACTCACCTGGCCGTGCGTCTCAAAAAGGACCTCCAATCGATTGTGAACTGGGGCATGAATTGGCTGGTCAACTTCAACGCTTCTAAGACAAAATTGCTCTCTATTAATCACCACAGAGATCCTTCCCTTCCCTCCATTAGAATGTCTGACGCTCAACTTCTCGAGAGCAACTCTCTGCGGCTTCTCGGTCTCACGTTGACTGCTGACCTGAGATGGAATAAATACATTGAGTCAATTGCCTCGTCCACTGCAAAGAAAGTTGGCTCCCTGAGCCGCGCTAGGAAGTTTTTATCCCTGGAGTCGATACTCCAGATCTACAAATCCACAATTCGCCCTTGCATGGAGTATTGCTGCCATATATGGTCTGGTGCCCCTTCTGTTTGCCTCGGGGTTCTTGATAGGCTCCAGAGGTGGATATGCAATGTGGTTGGCCCTGCCCTGGCGTCTCGTCTACAGTCACTTTCTCACAGACGCGCCGTCGCCTCCCTCTGTCTGTTCCCAGACGTCATGAGTTCCAGCGCCTTACGTGGCTGGCATCCCGCTCTCACCCCTTCACTGTCGAAACTCCTAAATGTAACCGCCTCTTCTACTCTAATAGCTTCATGTCTCGCACCTCTCGCCTGTGGAACTCCCTTCTCTTCTCCTGTTTCCCTGTGAGCTATAATCTCCAGCTATTCAAGTGTAATGTCAATCGACATCTCCAGTTGCCTTGATCTATCCACTACCCTCATCCTTTCTTCTATCACTCCTATCTGATCTTGCTCTAAACTTTCTGTAACCCCTTGCGTCCTAGTAGCTTCCCGCCTTGCTTGGGGTGAAATGCTTAAAAAAAAGTGTTGACTTCAATGTTCACTTTTATATTTACGCATGCTCTATCGCTGATATTGAGCACTTATTTTTTAAATACAGTACGGCTTAAGACTATATTTCTTCATATATATATATATATATATATATATATATATATATATATATATACGCATGCGCGCACACACATATATATATGCACAGATTGATATGCATATATAAATACATATGTACATATATATTAATACTAGCCGAATTACCCGCGCCATGTTGCCTGTAACACATTCTTTTGTAAGAAAATGCTGATTGATTTTAAATCATTGTTATAATTTGTGAAGAAAAATGATGCGTTTCATTATTAATCAATAATCTTGCCGATGTGACCTCCATTTTCTGGCTTTCTCCTTCTATATTTTTGATAGGAATCATCCACTTATTCAAATTTAGATTTAATTTAAATCAATAGGAAAAAATCAGTGAGGGATTTGTACAGAAACATTTTGATCTGACCCCTTCGATATGTATTTCATGAAATAGTTGATTGAATGAATTGATGAGCAGATTTCAACATTCATATGTCTGTTGAATTGTCGCAACAATTATGTATTGTAAGGCACAAGATACTGATTGTTGATTTCTTGCTCAACTTGACGTCCATATTTTCTCATTTTTATCTTGTCGGTGTGACCTTTAACGTCTGGCTTTCTCATTCTATAATTTGGATAGGAGTCATTCACTTATTCAAATTTAGATTTAATTTAAATCAAAGGGGAAAAAAATCAGTAGTGGGTTTATGATCAAAATGAAATATAATTATCCAAGTACCCTGGGTAATGTATTTTCAGAATATATTTTGTTATGAAGGTCTGTCTCCAAAATCCTTGGAGGAGTTCGATAGCAGACAGATAGACAAGAGCAACAACTTTTTATATATTATATATATATATATATATATATATATATATATATATATATATATGGGAAAAGAGTGAATTCTATTCTCCCTCCAGCTATGGGTATATATATATATATGGGAAAGGTGCGAATTCTCTTCTCCCTCCAGCTATGGGTAAATAGCAGGACAGACTGGGTTCTATAGCCTTTGATGGCAACTGGTTTAGGAGAAGGACAACTCTGAATTCAAAGCCTGCGGAGGGTCATTTGGGGCCCTTGTGGCACGTAGTGCACCAGGTCTCTGTATTCGGTCCTTCAAAAAGTATGGATGGTTCTGCACGAAACCTTCACCACTATAATCAAATCTCATGTGCTGTTGTTGGGCTGACGGTTTCCTGGGAACTGATCTGCTTGACCCTCATACGTCAAATTCGACGGGACAGTCAGTATATATATATATATATATATATATATATATATATATATATATATATATATATATATATATATATATTCTTAAATAGCGAAGTAAATGTTTTGTAAATATCTCTGAATATTATTTCATTTTTCATATTCAGTAATTTGTTATTGTCTGGCTTGGTGATATCTTAAATATTAGGCTATTAATTATGGAAGGTTAAGTTTATAGGCGTATTTCTTTGTTGTTTGAATTTAATTAATGCTTAAATGGTTAAGTAATTTTTTATGTCTTTATTTTTTCTCATTATTTAACAGTTGAAATTTGTGGGGCACATAATGAGGAGGGAAGGCTTAGAAAATGTGATAGTCACAAGTGAGATTGAGTGTAAGACGAACGGAAGAAAACAACGAATTAACAAACTTGACGAACTTGAATAAATGGCTAGCGGAACAGACTCTAGGAGAAAAAGAAAATCGGAAAAACAGAATTTATTTAGAGCTACAAAGGACAGTAAAATTGAGGAGGCCATGATCGCCTACGTCTTGACGGGGTAAGCACATTAGTAGTTTGTTTTTACCTGGCTAGGTGTTGTCTTAACTATTAGAGTATTCTCTCTCTCTCTCTCTCTCTCTCTCCCTATCTGTGAGAGTGAGTACAGAAGATGTCTTTTAGAATACATATATATATATATATATATATATATATATATATATATATAAAAGAAAAACAGACCACTTTAAGGTTCCATTATAATAATTTATTTCACCAGAGCCCTTTTAAACGACGCCGGATCATCAGATAGCACTTCCAAAAGATGAAACGAAAGATGAAATGAAAATTGATGGGTAGTGTAAGTTTTTACAAAAATATATATATATATATATATATATATATATATATATATATATATATATATATATAAACCTAAAATCTTTATTTATTTATTTCTGAAGATTCATCAATCCACTTCTCCATATTCATCTACGGGATAAAAATTGTCACGCCGCTGGCTTGTCACGGAGATTTCAAAATGACAGGTATGTGAATACTTTGAAAAATATTCTGGAGTGCATGTGCTGGCAGCGTATCAGTTATCGGCGCGGAAATGCTAATTGGGCGACCTGCGTTCACATTCCAGCTTAGCCTGCTACATTAGCATAAATGCCCTTGGGTGAGAGGTATGTTCTTTTCCCAACTATGGCTTAAATATCTTCTTCTCAACGGGGCTCATTTCAAATATATTTTTATTGAGCAGAACATTTGTAATGCGTACATTTTAATCTTTTCACAGACGAAAGGGTTTTTCTTTCTCGGAATCTTCGGACTTCTGTGATTATTAAGAATGGTTGCATTACGGTTATCGGCACAGGAAGTGGTTTCGGTCAATTCTACCAAAGCGTTTCGATCATTTACACACTAATGCCCTTGGAAAAGGAAGCATCCATATTCGTACAGCTGTTTGTTAGAGAGATAGAGAGAAACACACAGAGAGAGAGAGAGAGAGAGAGAGAGAGAGAGAGAGAGAGAGAGGAGGGCGGGAGGAAAGCGTTTATTATTTATAAAAAAATATTAAAAGAAATCAATTCCAAACGAAAACAGTTTATTCAAAATGAAATACAAGAGACTAATTTCAAGTCAGTAAATTTTGTATCCATGATTATAATGTGACATTGTTCATATAAATGAACGAAAATAGTTCCGATTGTTACGTCTTTTGCTTAACGTTATCAACAATTTAATGTTATCTAAAAAAAGACCTTCTTCCGAAGTGATCACAAAAAGAGGCTTCCTGTCTTGTCTTTCAACTTCCTTTCCGCCCCACTCTCATATCTATCTATCTATCTATCTATCTATCTATCTATCTATCTATCTATCTATCTATCTATCTATCTATCTATCTCTATTTATCTATGTCAGTGAGTTGATATCTATCTATCTATCTATCTATCTATCTATCTATCTATCTGTCAGTGAGTTCATATCTATCTATCTATCTATCTATCTATCTATCTATCTATCTATCTATCTATGTCAGTGAGTTGATATCTATCTATCTATCTATCTATCTATCTATCTATCTATCTATCGACAGTCAACGACGAAATTATTCGTACACACATCAATTTTGAATATTTTTATCCATTTCTCGGAATCTAATACCAGTATGATGCCAGGTTTTTCATATGCTAATAAGCACACAAAAGGAATACAAAAATTTTCAGAATAATAGGTTAAATATAACAAATTTGACAGACGAATTATAAAAAAATAGGAAGAGAAAATTATTCGTACAGCAGAAAATACCTTTTTCAATTGATTGATAAATAATTTACATAATTATATTATCGGTGAAGCCTTCTAGAGTATATATTCAGTAGAATATTTGTGATAATTCCAGCAAAGAACATCACGTGGTTCATGAAGTGATACTATTGTCATTCTTAAGTTAACAACTAAGGAAGACAAAGGAGCTTTGAGTATTATTAACTCCCACAAGTCGTGAAATAGTTATAGAACTATTGCAAACCGGTTAGCTATCCCTAGATCTACGGTACAGTCCGTTATAAAGAAGTTGAAATAGTTTGACATGGCAGAGAATTTGTCTGGGCGTGGAAGAAAACACAAATTGTCACTGAGAAATGCACGAAAACTGTGTTGCGAGGTTAATATAAACCCAAGAGTTGTTTTGAAAGACATCTCGAAAAGTTTGGATACGATGGGTATCAGCATAAGTACTCGCAGAATACAACGTTGTTTAAATAAAAATGGGTTGTATGGAAACTTACCACGACCAGCTCTTCTTCACAAACCATGTAACATTGTTGCTCGGTTTAATTTTGCCAAAACGTTCTTGGACAAAGAAAATTGCTTTTGAAAATAAGTACTATGGGGTGATCAAACAAGAAATCTGAGGCTTTCCTCCCAAAGAATACAGTGGCAATATTAAAACATGGAGGCTGATCGATGATTTTTTTGTTTTAGCTCAAGGGATGGCGGGGGGGGTGCAATTAATTGCAATAAGAGGAATAATGAAATCTGCAGAATATATCAAAATTCTGGTTGAAAATCTACAGAATTTTACTTTCCAGCAAGATAATGATCCCAAACATACGTCTAAATGAGTGACTTCATAGCTGAAGAAAAAGGAGATCACGGTTCTGCCATGAATTTCAATGAATCCTGACTTGAATACTATTGAAAATCTATGACAAGAATTGAAAGTTTGAATAAATCGTCGATCACCAAAAACCTTCAGGAATTAGAACGTGTAACCAAATTTCATCAAAGCATTTAGAAAAAGATTGCACCAAGTTATAAAAATGAGAGGTCATGCTATTGATAAGTAATATTGTGAAAATCTTTCATTTTTTTCTATTTTCCATCCTGTAGAAATAATTTTGTCTTTTACTATTTTGCTTAGTTTGCCTGTCATTTTGTCCTGAAAATTGTCTTTTATATTCCTTTTTGTGCTTATTAACACATAAAACCGAATAATTTCGTCGTTGACTTCATCTATCTATCTATCTATCTATCTATCTTAGCCTATTCTCATCTATCTATCTATCTATCTATCTATCTATGCTCATATCTATCAATCTATGAAAGAGAGGGGGAAATTATAAATAGTGGAGACATGAAAAACAATAGCAATGGGTAAATGTAAGTTTCAGGCCTCAAACGATCTTTAGAATGTGACACTAATTCTTTTTCGGGTACTAGAAATAAGCGCTGGGAATTAAGGAAAATCGAGTAAAGAGAAAATCGGTCCTTCTGAGTTCGTTTGCTTAGGGCTAATGCTTTAGGTTATTTGCGGTCATGACCTTTAGTTGGCTTATTTCGCATATTTTCAAAGAGACTACACACACACACACACACACACACACATATATATATATATATATAGTAATTCATCGAGCGTAGAATAATCTTCAACAGAATGCAGAAAGCACTGGATGGCCGTTTCGTCTTATTTGGAACACATCAGCAGTGCGCATCCACTACCGAGAATCGAACCCGGACCATTTCCATACAACGCAAACGTCATATCAACTGTACCATGGGCCTCGAAGAAGACACAAACTAGACTCGATATAGCGTCTCTACTTATTCAGTCCAGCAGTGATATTCATCCAAGTAGGCGGATAACCTCGTAACCGTGCCCCAAGAGTCATGTCTTCTCTCTCTCTCTCTCTCTCTCTCTCTATATATATATATATATATATATATATATATATATATATGTATGTGTGTGTAATTGGTAGCAACATGCTTCGGCCACAGGAGTGGTTTCCTTGAATAAAAAAAGGAATAGAGCTTTGATTCCTTCTGGGAAGTGCATTTTCATTAATAATACAATTTATGCAAAAATCCCTCCCACTTAATGGTAAGACATCAACTAGATGAAGACACCATTGCCACTAATGTCTTACTATTATGCGGGTGGTATTTCTGAGAGGTATTTTTGTACTTCTTGATCGAGGCCTGTTGATATTAAAGTAAATAAAAGAAAACTTTACCAAAGTACACTTTCAGTAATACATACATACATATATATATATATATATATATATATATGAATTTGTGGAGTATATATATTATATCATAAAGAAGTAATTATATAAAGAATTAATTAGCAATGTTAATCTGATTAATGGTGAAATCACTTCTCTAACAAGACTTAATGAGACATTAACTTACTATCAATTCTTTGAATAACGCAATCCTTATATTTGAATTGTTGCCAGATGGAACTGATGATACTGAGCCAAGTAATATTCAGGGCATAATATTTCTATTTACAGGTAAACACCAAGGCGAAATAAATGTAGTGTAGAGCGAAAGATGTTTTGAAAATATGCTATTTATTGACAGTTATATTATTTTGGAACGTGCCATGCCGCAACGCTAGAGTTCTTGTTTAAATGATTCAAGTGAGTATTTTATTTGAATTTTTTGTATGATATGATAAATCCACAAATTTTTGTTGTGGTATATATCTTTCAGTTGAAGTGACACGGACTGAAGTATAGTCCAACTAATAGAGTAAAATGTTTTAGTAATTTTTTCTCACAGAAATTTAGATTCTGAATGTATTGACAATAATTTAAATATAAGGATCGCGTTATTCAAGGAATTGATAGTAAGTTAATGTTTCATAAAAGCTTGTTAGCGAAGTGATTTCCCCATTAATCACATTAACATTATTAATTAATTCTTTGTATAATTACTTCTTTTAAGATATTATATATATATATATATATATATATATATATATATATATATATATATATATATATATATATTTGTATATTTAGGCAGAAATCCTTCCTTTATGCATGTTTCATTAAAAACGACAGACAAGGTACTACGGTTGAGCTTTTTATTTAATTTCTTTTCTGGACAAAGAGTGTGTAAGAACTGTCCGAATGTTCTGTATTTCCGAGCGCTTTCGGCTATATCTTTAGCCATTATCCAGGATGATTCAATTATCAGCTTAGTAGAGTGTGTGTGTTCTGTGATGTTCAGTGTGTGGTAGTGATGTTTTTAGTTTCCGAATACGGTTAGCACATTGTGGCTTTGTTCATAGTTAATATTGTTAAGAGTTGGCTTTTTCTTTTTTATTATTAGAGCTTCCATTATTTTTAGTCTTTTTTTGCAAGTGGATGCAGTTAATATATTTGTGTTTTCTACTAGTATGTTCCTAATAGTGTCGGGTAAATCTGAGTGTGTGTTTAAATGTGTTCGCGTGTTTGTCACTTTCATGACAGATTTATATTTATCTAATGGTGTTCTATGAAGGCTTTATCGTTAAAGTAGGAATGGAATTAATGGTGAAATCACTTCGCTAACAAGACTTAATGAGACATTAACTTACTATCATTTCTTTGAATAATGCAATCCTTATATTTGAATTGTTGCCTTTTATATATACTTTAGTACTCTTAAAAATTTAAGAAAATATTCTACGTAATCTAATGTTTTATTGAATTTTAAATATTTTTGGCCGTAAATTTACTATATTTATCGCCCTTATTTTCTGATAATGTCGTGTATGGGGATCCGTATAAAGAAAATCGGCACATAAAATATTCAACATTCTTTTAAAACTACAGCTGCTTAATGATGTCTACTAAGTTTTTCAGTTTATAATTTGTAAATATAGTTTTCACTTAATAATAACATCATGATTTAAATCCAGAATTAAATTAAATACAGAGTTACATTAATATAGTATATCAAAAGATTAAAAAAATATTTAAAACTTAATAAGTTACTCTGATTAAAATGTAAAACAAAAATAAAAAAATATTATAAAATTAATTATTCATCGAAATTTTTTCTCAAGACAATAGTGTTCTTAATATATCTTATTTTAAAAAGCAATTAAAAGCTTTTCTAATAAAATAATGTCTTAGTTTAATTACATTTTTCATTTTACGGTTCAGAAAAATATTTTCAGTAAATGAGTAACTGTTTGAAAAAAAAAGTGGCGAATTACATTCTCCGAGGAGACCTTCTTTTAATTAATGTGAAGAGGGACAAAATTTAATTTCTAGAAATTTCATTAATTAAGTAAGGGTGTTTGTGTGTATATGTGGAGCGGGTAACAGATGTAAAAAACATATTTCTACCAAGATTTTTTAAGAAAATTTTATTAAAATAATCTAATTCATTTGTGAATAAGTTTTAAAAGTTTCGTTAAAATGAGAAAATTATTTGAGTTTTGCAAGAATTTCCAAATCAATGTGTTTTTTTACGGCAAACAGGCTAAAATATCTGAAGTGTTCCTCTAAATACATCGATGAAACTTGGCTGAAATTAAAAAATAAAAATGTAACTATGCACAAAAAAGGATCTTACATACGAAAATTTATCAAATGCATTAGAGTTACATAGCCATAAATTCAACCACAAATTAGATCTAAGGAATGCCACACTTATTAAAAGAGAAAGTAACTTAAACGGAAAATTCTCGACACTGCCGCTATCAAATCTTATCAAAAGATAAATCTGCGCCCCGGATATTTTCCCATGGTCACCATTGCTGAAAGGACTACTACTTTCTAAAGAAAATGTATATGACTAATAATATGTTAAATAAATGAAAAATCATGTTACTCAAAATATATAACACACCCAAACTAAATTAATTTTGATACTAACTTGCACAAAAAAATAAAACATCAGTTAGTCATTTTCCTTTATTAGACATTGAATTGTATCACTTCGTGTCTTCCATAGCTTCAATGACGTTTCAAGTAACCTGATGAATAACAACTGCTCCTAAATTCCAAATTATGAAAACCAATAACATTTTTGCTCTTGTATATAAATACTTGTTACAAATAAGATCCTTGCATTTGCCTTGAAGTCCCACAATATATATATATATATATATATATATATATATATATATATATATATATACAATTATTATTTATTTAAAAATGATAACATAAATATGTTATAAAATCACTACAAAAATAGCCATTTTTTTTCAACACCTCTGGTCTTATCAAGTGATGATGTTGAATGTAGATTGTAGAACACCTATCATATATATATATATATATATATATATATATATATATATATATATATATATATAAATAGTTTTAAGATGTACTATATTTATGAGATAAAGTGTTCAATATATATATATATATATATAGTTTTAAGATGTACTATATTTATGAGATAAAGTGCTCAATATCAGAGATAGAGGGTATGTAAATATATAAGTGAACATTGAAGTCAACACTCAGAGGCGACAAGACTGATTCATGCTGGGCGCAATCATCAGGCGGCCTGACGATTGCGTCCAACATGAAACAGCCTGTCGCCTCTGAGTGTGGACTTCAATGTTCACTTATATATATATATATATATATATATATATATATATACATGGAGAGAGAGAGACAGAGATTGTATGTGAGAGATTTCATGGTTAGACTATGAGATAACGATATAACGATATATATTTTTATATATAAAGAACAGTTTTGGGGAAATTGTATGATAAATGGGAAAAGTGTGACGCGTTTCGTCCTTCAGAAAATCATCGGACTAAATTTATTATGTTTGTGGGGCAATACATGCACACAACAGAAGGCTGCTGGGAATTTTAGAATTTTTATTTTATATTCAAAGCAAAACAAAGGCCGATAAAATATACCAACACAAGTAAATGAACCTGACTGAGAAACCCAATGAATCCAAAAAATATATTATCCAGCTTACTAATTCTGTCACATCTACAATCGAAAAGAATCTACTTAAAGTCAACATAAAAGTTGTTACTACTACATCCAAAGCAATAAGCTAAAACCCGAAAGGGGGGGTTACTCCATCGCCTATAATAACTGTCACAAAAATACATAGGGGAAACCTCAAGGAATCTAATTAAAAGATTATATGCACACAAAAGGGATATTTTACAAAATAATAGGTCAAATGCGCTGGTTGCCCGTCGTAACGAGACTGGCCACAACTTTGACATAAAAAATGCTACTCTCATCAAAGGAGAAAACAATTCACTACGACGTAACTATCTAGAGAGAGCATTAATCGTAACGTCATCTGCAGTAAATTTACGCCCTGACATTTACAACTTTTCACTGTTTCTGGTAGATCTTCTAATATCACAGTGTGGAATACCAACTGACAAAAGTGATGGAAAGAAAAAAAAGACTCTAAATGAATTCGGGTAAATAAAAAAAAAAAAAATTTAAAGCGGTTAGGCAATATAACTGCTACAATTTTGTTTTGATTGAAGGTTGTCTCCCCTTGCACATTTTTTCTTATTTTGGCAGGAGTTAGAAGGAGCGAAGAAAGAAGGAGGGAGGGCGAAAGAAATGATATAAATGGATTATTCCTTTTCCATGGTAAGCTGCCTGCATTTTTATTTACAGTCGTGGAAGAACCAGTGGTGAAAGAAAAAACGACTTGCGTATGTTTGCAGGAAAAGTGGTCTACAGACTACTTACCCTTCATTTTCTGCATTCGTAACAAAAAAAAAAAAAAAAAAAATGCAACTGCTATATCTTTTGTTAGTTTTTATGAACTGAAGAGCCTACGTCACTTTACATTACGTCATTCATAATATTTGGTTTTGGCGACTACCCGAATAAAATACCAATTGAAGACGAGAATTCGATGAGGACGTCCAGGTAAAATCAAGCAGCTTCTTGTGTGTCATGTCTAATAAAATGTTTAACTGGTCATGCTGAACATTCCTTGTCGATGATCTCAGTGGTACCTGACCTCCGACTTCGTCACCAAAGTCTCTCTCCTAAGCAAGTAACAGTGACACTTCGCAACTCGGCAAAAAAAGATGAGAAGCGTGAGTGTTAATCAAATTACCGTTAACCGAATTTGCGTTTCTCTTATCGGGTTGACGATTTGCGTAACTTAAGAGAAGTGGCTGTTTCAATGATCGAACTGAAAGTGAACTCAGTAGCCAGATTTCCACGCGGAAAAAAAGTATAATTTTTTAATCATTTCACCTCAAGCAAGGCAATAAAGCCACTAAAACACTAAGGGTTGCTGAGTGGGAAAGAATATAAACAAATCAAAAAAAAAAAAAAAAAAAAAAGAAAAGAAAAGAAAAGAAAAGAAAAAAAGAACACCAAGAAGAGAGAACAATAGAAGAAAAGGAATTAAGGAAACAAAAGATAGCCATTGATATGCATTTAAACTTTTGAAAATCAAGGTTGACCGGAAAGCAAGAACTCAGGAAATAGTTCCACAGGCGAGAAGTGTTATAGAAGAAACGATTAACCTTACGATTATATCTAGCCATTTCAACACTAAAATGGTGAGATCTTTCCGTCAATTTAGTAATGTACTTAAATCTGTAAATACTATAGAGAAAAGTTCATCAAATCAATTACCATGAATGTATTTATAGAAAAGGCAATGAGAAGCTACGTGACGGTGGTGGGAATGTGTCTGAAGCGGAGATGGCAGGTCCTGACCAATAAAATTGTAGATTCCTTTTTCCATTTTATCAAGAATCTCCAATTATATAACAGGGGCACCAGAGCAGATTGCATTCTGTTAGTTATCTATTTTTCCTTCATCGCTCCCCTTCTTCTCAGGACTGTAACATATTTGACAACATATCTAAAAATATAGAAACGACTCTCTCTTTCTCTTTCTACATTCATTTGCGAACATCTTTGGGATCGGTGATTTTAATTCTTCTCAAGTCAAGTGGCCTAATCATCCTAATGTTTCTGATGTAGCCAGTATTCAGACTTTCAATTTTTCCGTTGCTCAATCTTTCAGTCAAATAGGGATTTCCCAATTGGTTTCCTAAATACGGATCTCTAAATTCTAGCAGAAGCACCAGAGCAGATGTAGCAGAAATACCCAAAGCATGGACGAATAGTAGACTTATAAATATGTAAGATAGATTTTGGTGAGAAAAATTGTCTAGCAAGACACAATGAACCAACTTTCCTAGCAGTAGAATTAGCAGTTGATTCAATATAATCTTTCCACTTGATGTGACCGGAAAAAAGTTAATTCGAGAAAGAGCAACGTGTCTCTCTCCTGGAGGTTAGCATTAGCCATGCTTGATGGAAGGTAAAAACGGGTTCTCTCAGATGATTATATGAGAGCAGTTTCATTTACATTTTATTCAGTTATATATTCACCGTTATTTGCAATGACTTGTTGCTGCTTATGAGGCCACTTTTTGATGGACCTCGAATATAATTCTATAGATTTTTATTTGGAAACTTTTGGCGTTCTCTTGAATCTAGTTTTAATTACAGAAAGCTTTTTCCATGAAATCGTTTCACAGCGAACGAGAAATGTATTTAAAGGGTTGGGAAAAAAGTCAAATGAATATGGCGGGTAGGCTTGAATAGACCAAGTGGAGTTTCGAGTTTTTCTTTCCTGGGTTATTCTTGTTGTACGCAACCTTGTTGTATGTCATGGTTGCGAAAAACATTTATCTTAGCGAAGAGCATTTAAAAGAATGGGAGATATACGAAAAAAAAAAATCCTAAAACAAATTAATATGTAAATAAGCCTTGGGTTGAAATTGGCTAAATCTATTTCTAAAAAAATGTAAACGATAGAGTAAAAGTTAAGAAAATTAAAAACAAAAACAAAACAAAAATAAAACACTTCCGCGTTGTAATATAATAACGTTTTCTCTCGCCAAGGTACAGGGTGGTCCGAAAGTTTTGTCACACCCTACCAAAAATAATGAGGACAAAAGAAAAACTAGTGAAGTCATGTTGCACATCCTCCATATTGTCAGAAAGCACACGGTCACGTGTCCATACACTTGCAAGAAGCCTCTCTTCCAAACTGTAGGAGCTCGTGTCAGCCATCTTAAATAGAAAATGATATTATGTATGGGTGACAAGACTTTCGGGACACACTGTAGATTTGATTGAAATGAAATCCTTTTTTAAATGATGTTGTTGAAGCAGGGATGTTTCAATTATTTGTCGAAAGAAATATTTTGCAAGTTTTATTTATTTTGCATTGACTTCTGAGAATAACCGGCACAAGAATAACGTGTGGAAAATCTCACAAGGGTCAGATGTTCGATAAATAAAATGTGAATCTCTTGAGTCGGTTCATAATATAAGTTTGATTTTTTAAAAAAAAAGAGGCGTTAAAAGAGTTAAACATTATGTCTGCTGCTGTTTTACTTACAGACCTTCAATTAGTAATAAGTAGTGTATATTTTTGTCTCTGATTGCTATTTTGGATTCATTTCCTTGTAAATTTGTACGTAAGAGCCCAAGACGTGAACTTGGAAATGGAGATACCAAAAGTAAAATAAAAAAAAAAAAGATTACCGAAATGCGAAGACGCGTTTGGGATAGCGAAAGATGCCTTCTTAAACCTAAGCAAAGTATTAAAAAATAGGAAAATCTCGGTAAAAACAAAGAAAAGAGCACAAGTATTGATATATAGGTTTCTCCTCTGTGGCTGTGAATACTGGAGCATCCCCTCACAGATAGAGAAGATAAGTCAACAGAAATGGGATTCTACAGAAAAAAATAGCTGAGAACACCATGCACTGCACATTGGAGCAACGATGAAGTTACAAAGAAAATGGAAACAAAAAGGAAACTTCTATGTAGCATTAAAAGAGACAAGTTGACATTTCTAGGACACATAATGAGGAAAAAGTGCTTGAAAAATTTGAAACACAAAGGAAATATTGAAGACAAATAGGACAGCATAATTGAACAGAATGTAATACGTTTTCTTGTGTTCGTATAAAAGAAAAAAAAACATTTATCGGATTTAATCCATTTTATATAATACGCTGTCATTGTTTATGTTAGGCAACAATTTCAGAGCAGATATGATAGATCGATAAAAATAAGCGAATGTGTGTGTTTACAAGCAGTAATTTGAGTTTTGCTAAACTTGAAGTCCTCTGTGAGGGTAAATGACGGTTCCGTATAGGATACAAGTTCAATTCCTGTCGGAGGACCATATTTTCAACGAAATTTCTCGAACATTAAGCCCTGCAAATGTAATAATTAATGTTTAATTAAAAAACAGTTCATTTACTCAAATAATTAAAAAAAAGTATAAAACAGAAAAAATATTAAAATATTTGGTAGATTTATTCCATTTCGTATTATATATATATATATATATATATATATATATATATATATATATATATATATATATAAAAGTTTTAAGTTATATTTTAATATGTGGTTAGAATTCGTTTAATAACACCTCTAATCTTGAATATTTCTTGAGTGTTACATCAGAGTGTCTATGTCAATGTATGTGGGTATATGTACATATCTTTTTCAGTGTCTGTGTATAGTAACTTGCATGCACATTTCATTGTGTATATATATGTGGTTTAATTTTTTTTGTAAAAGGTCGTGCAAATATTTCCTGTCTCGTCACTTTTTTTGTGTGTATATATCTAAATATGTCTGCGTGCTTATGTATTATAATCTGATGGTGTTTGTATTGTCGTTCGCAAGATGTCATAATCCCATGTCTACACTTGTATCCATGTTGTCATTAAGTTAAGGGCAGTCGATCTTAACGTTTATTCCATCGTAATTTCAATAGAAACAAAATGAATAGAATAACATATGTATTTTTTCTTTTTTCCGCAATAATTTTAAAATTTTAAACTTAATATAGATTAAATTTACATTTTTGAAATGGGTAGTTTTTAATTTTAATTTCAAATTTTATCATACAATTTAATACTTATTAGCTAGAACCAATTCTCTTTTAGTATAAACCCAACTTTAAAGCATTTAATAATTATTATAACCTTACTTCATTGTCAAGTTTTTTGAATTCTCGTATACTTGTTTTTTGATTGGTCATTTCAGCTTATGTAACAGTGTTTCCCCTTACGAGGAGTGGTTAATTAATTTGAACCTTTTAAAACCTTTATTCTACAATCTACATTCAACATCATCACTTGATAGGACACTGGGGGTGTTGAAACAAAATGGCTATTTTTGTAGTGATTTTATAACATATTTATGCTATAATTTTTAAATAAATAATTATATTCGCTCTACTCTGTATTGAGCACTCTTTTATAAATAGTAATTGTTGTTTATTGGAATTTATTCCGTATACACCAATATTTTTTCTTTCTTCTTTTTCCTAAACCCTGTTCGACCATTCATTTACTCAAATTCACCAGGTATGCTATGCGTTGTTTATCACTATCCCTCTTGTTTTCAATCTGTCCTGTGAGTATCAGATTCTCCAACTCCTCCTTCCTCAAATGTCTGTTCCTGATGGTAATTTTTCTTTTTGTTTCTATTTTCACTAAAACTTCGTTGCTGCTCGCATGTTCGGTCCATAGTATCCTCAACAACCTTCTGTAGAACCACATTTATTTTGCTTCATCTCCCTTCATCATCTTTGAGGAGACTGTTCAACACCCACGGACATTTCGTAATGTCTCCTTGTCTCTTTAAAGCGTTTCTATTTCTTAGCACTCTGCTTTGCTTTTGGAATGTTTCCTTGGCTATGCCATTACGTCTTCGGATTTCAGTGTCACACTTTTTTCCGTCCTCTGTTAAAATGCTCCTCCGGTATTTAAATTATTTTGTCACTGTAGAAAACTAACGTTTTTACACTGTTGATCTCTGCCATCATCTCTCTCTCTCTCTCTCTCTCTCTCTCTCTCTCTCACAGACATATATACTACAAACGAACACACACACACACACACACACACACACACACACACACACACACATATATATATATATATATATATATATATATATATATATATATATATATATTAATCATTTCACCCAAAAAGCAATGCAGTAAAGCCACAAAGATACAAGGGGTTATTTGGCGTGGAAGAATTAGAAAAAAGGAAACATTATTAAGGAGCGAGAACAATAGAAGAATAATCAGGAAAACAGAAGATATATTATGAATTTTTTATATATATATATATATATATATATATATATATATATATATATATATATATATATATATATATATATATATATATATATATATATATATATATATATATATATGGTGTGGTTATAACGTTCGCTTTCTGACCATGAGATCCGGGTTCGAATCTCACCATGGTCAATTAATTTGTCAGGAAGGAAACTTGTTATTATCGCTCGATCCCACCGTGCGGCACCTTTCGAAAGTGTCTAAAAACCATACCACGGATTGACCCAAGCCTTGTGATTGAAATTGAGTAGACGTTAACCCTAGGGGCCGTCGATAGCTGTGCTAGCCCGAAGTCACAAGTCATCGTGACTGAGGGTTTGAACGTGCTGGCTTCTGTTCAGATTACTGGTAACGCTAGAAAAACGCTATTTTCCCAGAAACTGTAATTAAGGTCTGCCCAGCATAGTTGTAGTATAAACCATAGATGGGCTCTGTGGGTGTTAAAAAGACACTAATGTGCCTAAGCAAGCGTCTGCAATTGGGATTGGTTTGCCGCCCTAATAGACGGGTATCCTCGAATACGAATCGCCAGATATACATATATACGCTCTACCTTTCTGATCTTAGTTCCATTGAACAACATAATATTAGAGAGATATTAATTGATAACACAACAATACTCACAAATACACACAGTAAAAAGAACCTGAAAATATTAGAGGACATTTACATTAAAATAAAGCAATCGACACGTATTTCAAACCAGTCACAGCATATTACAATGCATTTAAACACATGGTTCACTTGATAACATTTCTTTCTCCCACGTGGTCATGTACGACGTCATACAACCGCATTACGAATTTACAACCTGCGTTGCATAGCAAACATAACAGGATGAACATCTCTGTAGTAATGTCCATATAACCAATCTGATGATGGCTCATGTGAGCCGAAAGCTTAGATCGAGGAACAGAATAATAAAAAAAAATATCCAAATGTTTTTGTCTTTATTTTCTCCCGGAACTAAAACCACTTTACGAAGCTTAGAACAGCTCATGATTAAAAATAATAGACATTCATTATCTTTTATATTTCATAATATATGCTTGAATTATATATATATATATATATATATATATATATATATATATATTATAAATTAATTGATTTAAAATATGTTTTTTTTCACTTTTTGTAAAAATAAAAATATCTATAAGAACACCGGATTTTATATCTTACTGTTCTTTTTTTTTATTTATATATATATATATATATATATATATATATATATATACATATATGCTTGAATTACACACACACACACACACACACACACAACACACACATATATATGTGTGTGTGTGTGTGTGTGTGCAAATATATAAAAAAATAGAAAGAAAACGTTAGGTAAATAATCAGTTCTTTGGTATTTAAAAAAACAAAAAAACAGTGTTCCATCCAAAACAAGAGCCGAAAACCTCAATATAATTATTAAAATTGAATTAAAGTATCAAGTTCTGTTTCATCCTCAAGCGAAACTTATGTAGCGAAGGAATCATATTTTTTTAAACAAATAATTATAATATATATATATATATATATATATATATATATATATATATATTAAGAAACAGACAACTTTAAGGGTTCATGATTCAGTTGACTGTTTCTTAATATAATTTAAGGGTTCATGGTTTCTTAATATAAGTTAAGGGTTCAGGTGTCTGTTTCTTAAAATAATTAATATTTGCTCTGTTTTTACATTGAGCTTTCTGGTTTATATCTTATCTGGAATTATTCATAAGGATTACCAAACACATCTTTACCTATATATATATATATATATATATATATATATATATATATATATATATATATATATATATATATATATATATTATGAATATTATGAATATAAAATATCACGCAGTGCGTACTGGTGTCAGTGAAAAATTGCTCGATATATAATAACTTATATTAATAATAAATATATATTTTTCATCACTGGTAGTACAGCACTGAAGTTCATGCGCAGTGCAATTGTCGGGTGCTGATTAAAAACTTATCTCGCACTATCCGGTTGTGGAATTTTCTTCTGGGTTCTTGCTCCTGTCTACTAAGATTTTTTAAAGAATTATACGCAACGTCAAACGTCATCTTCTTTCTCATTTAATCCTGTACCTTTTTATTGTCCTCCCTCCTCAATAAAGATTTTTTTTTTAGATTCTGTCACATTCAGTAAGCCCTTGTGTATTTGTGGGTTTGTGCCTTGCCTGGGGTGAACTGATAACAAAAAAAAAAAAAAAAAAGAAAGGAAAAGAAAGAAAGGAAAAGAAAGAAAGACGAGGGAAAAGATATTGGTCTGAGCCACTTTACAAAATCAGACCAAATGTCAGATGTTTTTTAAGGGTTTTCTAATCGCGCCGGGAACTTTTCAGCATACCGTCATATAACCACTTGTAAGACGTACTGGTGTGTCCGAATAGCTTTAAAGATACCAAGCCTTAATGGTAATTATAAGAGAAACCGTGTCAGGTTGAAAATGAGATACGAATCGCAAATACGTTTCTTCTTTGTAAACAATGTCAAAAGGTGAATATTTATGTCGCTAGGTTATCCAAACGTAACGTTTTCTGTCTACCGTGTGACTTGACCGCTGGCAGGCACAGTCGCCGAAAATGTGCGCCAATATCGCCGGCTTGCTATCATATCCACGCCACTTGTTGACAAGACGGCAGGTATCTTTTTTTATCTTGATTTAAAGGGGCCAGGTGGCCTAACAAAGGGAAAGTAACTACTGATAACCAGCTATCGGATGAGTGTGTAAACGTCTATATTGCTTTCCAGACAGAAATATACCATACACTATCATTCTCTCTCTCTCTCAGTTGGCATGTTAACCATTTTTCTTTTTTTCTTTCTTTCTTTCTTTCTTTCTTTCTTTCTTTCTTTCTTTCTTTCTTTCTGTATGTATGTATGTATGTATGTGTCCACATTCTTGCGTATTTCTGTATTTATTTTAACAGGTACACACACAGACACAAATACACACACATACATATATATGAACTACAATCAGTATGTAAGTTTGTCTATATCAATGGTTCTCAACCTTTTTTTTTTACCCATGGAACCCTTTTATACTTTTAATTTTTCTTGGTGGACCCCATAACCATTCGATGAATAAAAGAAAGCTCATTTTATTTTTTACTAATAGATAAGTTGAGGAACTGTTACAGAAATAGTAAATATATAAGCTTTATTTTGAAGCAAAACTCATTTAATGAAAATAAACTTGTATTTAACAACAAACTTCTATGGAACATTTATGTACATTAGTAAAATAACTCATAATAAACCATTTTAAAATATATGAGTAGTTAATAAGTTTGTAAAAAGTAAAGATTTATTTAATGAAATCCGTGTGAGTTTCTTTTATATTCGGTTCCATCAATGTCAAAGGATTTTCATCCATGTTTTTAACTAAGATGAGAATATCATCTGCATATCTTAAGAGAGGGTTTTTTATAGTTGTATTAAATGTCTTATTTTCAAACTTACAGGTTGTATATTTTAAAACATTAATATTAAAATATATATTAAATTACCTCCCTTACATATTCTTAACCATAATATTAATTAACGTTAATATTAATTAACGTTAATATGAATTAACGTTAATGTTATTTCTTAAAATTTATTTTTAAATTGACAATAACGGAGCCCGTTTCATACGCATTTATAAAAAAAAAAAAAATCACAACCAAAAATTACATTAATTTTTGTTTTAATAATTCAACCCTGAAGATGATCTTGGATGAGAATGAAAGAAATAAACAAACAATACAGCATCTTTCTTCACCAGTTTCATAAGAACATAAAGAAATTGATCTGTGAATTTGTGAAGATTAAAAATAAAATAAATAGACATAATATCTTTAGATTATTCAAACAAACATGCTTGAATGAAGATATATATATATATATATATATATATATATATATATATATATATATATATAGTATTCGTTAAAAAATTATAACATAAACATGTTATATCATAACACTTTCAAGATAATCCGAAATTGATTCTATCTATGGCATAAAAATAAAGTAGACAGTGGTCAACAGTAATAAAAGTTAATAACCAAGTTTAGGATTGGTATAGACGGAATAAAATTCCAATAACCAAAAACACTATTCTTAAGAGAGTGCTCAATACAGAGCAAATAGTATTTCTTAAAAAATTATAACATGAATATATATATATATATATATATATATATATATATATATATATATATATATATATATATATATATTATTTTTATGTGCAGCACTTAGTGGAAAGTGATCAATATCAGGGCCACAATCTCATATCCATGAAACTGAATATATATATATATATATATATATATATATATATATATATATATATATATATATATATAAGGAGTTCACCGAACAATATTTTCGTCCTGGGTAAGACTTTGAACTACACCTGCGTCCTCGGTAAGACGTTAAACTACGTCCAGCAGCAACGCCTATGATGCGGAGGTTTTGAGGAGCGTGGAAGCACCTCTTAATTGCTGGTGTTCTCAGGTCCACCCTGAACAGGGGTGGTAGCACCTGTTAGGGTCCCAGCTATGGGCAAATAGTTAACTATTAGCAGCAATACGTTTTTGTAGGAAATATATTGCCAGAAACAGATTTTTGACAAAACAAAATATTACCAGCAATAAATATTTTTGACAGCATTAAATAACCAATTGAGGTTGATATGCCGTAAAACATAATAAATCAAACCAATCTAAACCAAAGAATACATGCTCTATTCATACGAATCTATCCTAAAAATGTTGTCGGCATTATATAACCCACTGAGGTTGATATGCCGTAAAACAAAATAAATGAAAACAATCTAAAACTAAGAATACACACTCTATTCATACGAATCTATCCTAAAAATGTTGTCGGCATTAAATAACCCATTGAGGTTGATATGTCGTAAAACAAAATAAACCAAACCAATCTAAACCAAAGAATACATACTCTATTCATACGAATCTATCCTAAAAATGTTGTCGGCTTTAAATAACCCATTGAGGTTGATATGCCGTAAAACAAAATAAACCAAACCAATCTAAACCAAAGAATACATACTCTATTCATACGAATCTATCCTAAAAATGTTGTCGGCATTAAATAACCCATTGAGGTTGATATGCCGTTAAACATATTAAACCAAACCAAATTAAACCAAAACCGAACAATATTTAAGATGTATACAAAATTATAATCATTCTCATAAATATATGTATTGTTATATGACTATTAAAAATGGTATGTATTTACTGTTTTTAGATGGTATAAATGTTGCTGAAATTAGATAATCTTAATTTCCAAATACGACCGGTATATCGCGGCAGTGTACATAATTGATGTTGTTAAGGGTTGGTTTCCTGTTTTTTATGATAAAAAATGAAAATGGCGAATTGTTTAGATGAAAGCGTTCGGAACTAATAAAACCATTAGATAATTTTTGCATTCATTTAAATACTGAAAAGAAGACACTTTTACACAAAAATCTTGTTTAACGATGCGTTTACATTTCTTATTTCCCCATCAAGTTGTGCACAAGAAAGTTAGTTCAATCATTTCTCCCACATCTAAAAGAGACACTCAAAAATAGAAATCATATCAGTCAGGCTAGTTATAATTAGTGCGTCACCTAATAACAGATGCGTTATGTTTAAGGGGATTTCCTAAGCATAGCTTAGATGTGATACAAGGCCGAAATTATGTGCACTGCAGTGAGGATCGAACTCATCATTCAGTTGTAATTGATTTAATGAAAGAAGATTGTTAACCATTACACCACGTTGAAGTGTCTCAGACGTGATATTTCAGAATCCAAAACGACACGCCTATGTTTTCAAAGTAACAAATTGCCTTCTGGATTAAAGTTTTGCTTAAAAATTTAAAATAAAATCCTGTTTTCTAGGAATCGTGCATTCAATTCTACTTCGTTCCCCCAATACAAGCCCCAAGAGCACTTGAAGAGGTTAAGTTTGTAATATTCAAATGAACACCCAGAGTTTGTTCCACAAAGTATCAGTTCGGGGAAAAATGCTGTTTGAGTGGAACATCTTCCTTACAAATGGAATACGGATGACATATGGATGAAACGACTTCGTGGATGTGGTTTAGTTAAAAAGGTTTGTAGATGTGGAACTAGAGTAGCATTTATCTGCATATTGGTCATGGATATAGAACTAGTCATTCCCTACAAGACTACATAAATAATTTTGAACTCAATTCTGGAAAAGTGAAGATTGAACATCTCCAGATCAGGCATGAAAACAATACTCTATTTCCGACACCTAATTTGACACCTTTGGATTAGTGGGAGAAGCAGACAAACGTGACAATGGTGAATTAAGCAGATATGTATTGAATTTTGAAATATCCTTTAAGCACGGAATGACAAGATTTTCCCGCCGTTTATTAAAATAGGTCGGCTTGAAATTCTGTCAATGCTACCAAGACATTGAAGGATTGATTTAAATTAAATTAACTCTCATCATTACAGGATTTTGTTTTCATACCATTTCTCTTATTTAATAACACTGGTCAACAAAATGAAACTTTTTTTTTAACTATCAATGTTGAAAGATTACTTTTCAAAGTCAATTTTTTATGCTAAATACGAACCTAAAGTCAGTTTTTGCCTATCAGATCAGATTTTTATGTCACTGATTTCTGTAGTTTTCAAGTTTGGATAGGTAATTGATTTACTAAAAAGGTGAAATAAATACAAGATATCACGTTTTCGTGGCCATTTATTGTACAAAATCAAAACTATTGCACGTCCTGGGTATGACGATAAACTACATCCAGCAGCAAGGCCTCTGATCAGGAGGTTTTGAGGAGCGTAGAACCACCTCTTAATTGCTAGTATTCCCAGGTCCGCCCTGACTTGGAGTGGTAGAAACTGTTAGGGTCCCATCTATGGGCAAATAGTTAACCCCGAAACTGGGGTAAAAATGCGTTTACCAGGAATACTTTGTAAAAAAATTATTATCAGCAATAAATTTTTGAAGAAAAAAAACTATTACCAGCAATACGATTTTGAAAAAAAAAATATTACCAACAATACGTTTTTGAAAAAATATTACCAACAATACATTTTTGAGGAAAAAAATATTAACAGCAATACTTTTTTTAAAAAGCAATTATTACCAGTAATACATTTTTGAAGGAAAAAATTATTACCAGAAATAGATTTTTGAGAAAAGAAAATATTACCAGCAATCAAAACTTTGTCGGCATTTAATGACCCATTGAGGTTGATATACCGTAAAACACAACAAACCAAACTAAAAGTATTGAGTGCAAAATAAAGCTATAATAATCTCTCTTGTATTAAAGTTTAAAATCTTTGGGATTTAGACTTTCTCTGGTTCTTATTCTCAGGTCCATCCTTGTATAACGTCCAACAGTCTTCAGGTTAGCATTCCTTTATTCCAAAATCCTCAATATTGTTCTCCATTGCCTCATCAGACACTTCCTCAAGATTCTTCGAAAAAAGTGCAGATGTGAATCCAGGAATTGGATTTTCAGTGACATTAGACAAACCATTGCTGCTAAAGACTCTAGAAGACATTTTATTCCATTTCTAAAATCTTCAGATCTTGTTATTCAGAAATTTAAAACTTAAAGGATTACCATGGTTTTTGTTGTGGTGTCCTCCCTCTAAAAGTTTATGTTAGACTCTTCCGCCTACTATAAGTTTAGTAGGAGAGAAGATTCGGGGAACAGTGATATAAACTGTTCAACTGTCGAACTCTCTGCCTTGAGCAGAGAGGAACCCGGACGAAGCTTTGCCTCAGGGCAAACTTTCGTCCGGGGAGGTAGACAGTCCCTGAACCCGTTTATGCGGGTTCTAAGGGAATATTCAACCCACGGTAAACTCGGCCTTGTACCACATACATCCCTTATCGAGGGTGACAGTTAAATATTAACAGTGAACAGTGAATAGATTGAGCACTAATTCATTCGATACACTCTTACTAGTCGTGTAATACTCTTCTGGTGTACTTACTGTTTAGTATGCAATATATCTGCAAACCTAGATTTTGTTATTACTTAACCATTTACTTGGTCACAACAGTTTTGATGAAGTTGTTCCTTTATCTGTGGACCTACTGATATGACTCCCTTTAGTTTACCCTCGGTGATTTTAGGGAACTTGGCCTTCACATATTCAAATTCTTCTGAGCTCTTCCTGTCAAGTATCTTCACATATTGTTTCATGAGTCTAAACATTAAGTGAAGAGGGAAGAACTAATGGCTTTATTAATGAAGTACTCTGGACGTTAGAGACTCCTGGCATATGATTCTCGTTGGGGCCACTATGATCTTATGTAGTGCTTGTTACACGACTGTCAGAAGGGAATAAAAAAGCAGCACTATTTTGTGAATCCTGACTTCATTCTCATCAACAGTTCCATCACCTTTAATTCTCCAGATATATTTCAGTTATTCTGAATAATGTATGGCATCGAGAAGTACCTGCATATTCTTGGAGCATTCTTTCATGTTCCCTGAATGTCCTGTAGGAATGAATGGTTTCTTATTGCTGTTGGGTAGTAGTACTGTCTTCAGACTAGATGAATCAATGAATAAACGCCATTCAGATGGTATTCGTAACAACTTCTGACGTATGGTACCCTTTCTCTTCGAACATTCTTCGGACATCTTAGCTGTCAATTCTTCAATCACTACCTCTGAATTCCTGGCTGTCTTCTTGTCCTCTGGAAAGACTCTTGCGTTCACATGCATGGCCAAGGAGATTATGCTCGGAATATCTCCCGTTGACTAGGGAAATCGCTCTTAAGTCTTCATACCATTCTTACTTGTGCATCCCTCTTTCTATTCAGTTAGCTATCTCTTCCTTTTCTACCGTTCCACTTTCTATCCTGACTATTCTATACTTGATAGTATCTTTGATAATATAGAAAAGGCTATTTCTCTACATCCATTTGCTTTATGTTCCGTGACACTAGTGTCCACCATACCAAATAGTTCTCAATCTCTCACGCAAGTAGTGGAATTACCCACGGGTTTCCACAGTAATCCTGAAGGACACGTTTCTCTTCTTGAGCTCTTCTTTACATCTACCCAGACTCATGTCGCACCCTGCAGCTCTGCTCTCTTGGTAACTTCGATCATGCTGTAGTATCTGTAAACTTCTCTTTCCTCTCTCTTTCGCGACGTCTCTTGGGATGAAGCTTTCAATCACCCTATTCAAAAAATTGCCTCTGAGGTTTTCTCCTGGGTGAAAGCCGGCATCGAAGCTTTCACTCCAGCACAGAAATACCAGGTGAAACCACGATCATGTCTTTGTTTCTCAGTTGCATGGTCAGCCGCTATAGCCCACAGGAATCACTTCTACTAGCTGTACCAGAGCGACATGTCCGATTGAAACAGTCGTCTCTCTGTCTCTGCTCGTAATAAGCGCAAGGGTTCCCTGAAAGAGGTAAAGTCAGTTTGTTGTTGGAATAAAACAACGTATAGCCTCTCACAAGTTAGTTTCTAGAGATTATTAGCGGCTCTGTAAGAGTGTGCTGAACAACAGCAAATATCTCAATTCCTCCTCTTTTCAATCATTTTGAAGTCCTGCCATATACAGCAGATAATGTTGAGTGCTTTGCGCGGAAATTCTCTTCTTCTTCCACACACGACACATCTGCGTATAACCCCGTCACTGGGTCGTGTCCAAACGAGGTTCCCACAAAGCAAGCCGTATTAGTCTCTTACCGCTTTTTGAAATGGTTAAAGCATTTTACTTTTCCCAACTTCCTCTCGGAAAAAAATATGGCTTCCGTTTCGTCAGGTCTACCGCTCATGTATTAACAGCCACCACTGAATTTGTATATCAAGCTCTGGATACGAACACTGATGCCCGAGCTGTGGCTCTAGATAATCTCAAAGGCGTTTGACAGGGTTTAGCATGCTGGCCTTCTACGTAAGCTCCAGGGCTACGGAGTCACAGAACGAATGTTTCATTTAATCCAATCGTTCCTATGAAATCGTGAAGGTCTTTTTGAACAGGTCCGCTTCCAGAAGCTTTCACACGAAAGCGAGTGTCCTTCAAGTCTCTATCCTGGGTCCTACGCTGTTTTTAATTTTCATCAATGATCTTCGCGATGCCATCAGCTTCAAGCTAGGAATTTATGTTGATGAAACTACCATTTACTCTTAACTCTCTTAATGACAAATCTGTCAGATCTGACAAAGTAAATCTGGCCGTTGATCTTGCAAAGGATCTTCA